>JAEAOA010000102.1:85000-442500 GCA_016746295.1 Potamilus streckersoni
CACTATGAATGCATGTTAATTTCGTACAAGACAGTTTGTGACATGGAGTGGGCAATAGAAATTTAGCGTTAACATGAACTTCGGCAGTGATGATGAAGTGCTAAAGCCCTCAAGAAAAAGCCATTCTATCAATATATGTTCTATGCTATGCATGGGAGACAAACATGTAAATTCTATTTTTAAAAACAAATGCAATTCATTGGCAAAAGTAAATTATAATCTAATGGCAGTATGGTGTGTGCTGTAGTTTTCCTGTATATTCAAACCTTTCAAAGCTATCTCAACCTTACCATATATATACACTTATAAGTTAAGTCAAACTGCAAACAACGCTTCAGATTAGAGTCTATGTTGTTCTAATGATTACTCCGAACAAACTGTACTGAACCAGATATGCCGGCGTATATGTGACGGCTGATCTGGGTCTGTGCAGTTTGCAGTTGGACTCATCCTTTAGGCAAATATATTCCATATGTTCAGCCTACTGTGTAAACATTCTTTCATTGGTTAAATGAGTTGTCGTTTTTTTTTCTCCAAACAACAAATTTCACCATTCCTAGAAAACACATCGGAATGTCTCAGGCATAATTAAGTTTTGCGAAGATGACGAAGATGATAGAACAGCTGACAAGATTTCAACTGTAATCTTTTTCTACATCTTGAAACTGACTCACTTTAAACAGTTTTTCATTTTCACAATTATTCCTTATCACGTTGAGATTCTGTTCATTTGCTGACAGGTGTATCTGATCTTCCATCACTAGAATTACTCTCCGAAACAGACGAGGGACTAGAAGTTTGTATGTCATCTATTTCATCACGAAGGTATTGGTGATTCAATGCATTTTTGGCACTAATTCTTTGGTGGGGATTGAATTTCAATAGATTCTGAAAGACAAATTTCAAAATAATCTTACAAATAAGTCAGAAATGGTGATGAAAAATGGAGACCTAACTCAGATTTTATTAAAAAGTTAATAATGACTAACTGCTACCTGACTGGTAATTAGATGAGAAAATATAGTTCATATTAATACTATAAATGCAAACTAGGTGTAAATAAAATCCAGAACACATAAATTATAGAACCCAACATACATAAAAGTTATAAAATCCAACAGACATAAGCTATATAGTCCAACAAACCTAAGTTACAATACCCAACAGTCACAAGTTATATACATGAAGATATTAACAAAACTGATGGTTAATTTTAAGTGTACAGCTTGTAAAACTGATCCATTGTCTTACCTTTCACAGAAAACTAGAAGTGTGTTCATGGAACACTAATGTGTATCACAGCAATTTAAAACTGACCTAAATACCAAACTTTAGCTAAGGTGTGAATGATGGATGGACAGACAGGGGTAACACTAAATGCCTTTATTAATGTCAAGGTGGTGAATACAACTTAAGCTTAAATGGGATGAACAGAGCAATAATCACTTTTAGCAAATCCATGGCAACTGTCCAAGTGGGAAATAGAAATCAAAATAAAAGGCAACTTTTAAAGACAGAACTTTGTTGTAAGAGAAAGAGAGAAAAAAGTTGGAAATATATATGAAGTATTCTTTCCTTAGAAGTGAGAAAGTTCTCCACCTTGAAGTGGTATATCTTCCACGTAGCTTCTGACTTTTGCCTCTCATGATAAAAGCATTCTTCTTGGGCATGAGTGTTAGTAATAACTGGGATATTCTTACAGCGTCTTATAATTAAGAGGAGATCACTCTGCTTGACCTCCAAATAGGCTGGCAAACAACTTTTAGCTCCCTTTACCAAAAAGTAGCACATTCTCCCTCGATATCTTGTGCACAACGGAATCTAAAACACCACACTATACATGAGAGCATGAGTTACAGAGAGATCTCCCAAAAATCTGCTAGACAAAAGACTTTAAAGAACTGGGGGGTGGGGCTAGACTGTTTACTGACTGAATCATTTAAAAATCATGTTGAGAATAGTTCTCAATAAAGCGCTTTTTATGATGAAGCTCATGATTCTGTATAAATCACATTTATTTTCAAAATGTTCAACATTTGAAAGATTGACAACATGTTCCCATATGGCTTCAACAACCAACACAAAAAACATTTGTTTATTATGTCACTGCCATTTGTGTTTGTTGATTAGTCTGGTTTCTGTAATAGTTTTCTCGTAACAAGGAGTCTACAAAGCCATGAACCAGATTAACTGTTAATACACTATCAAACAAGATTCCTTTTTATATAAAAAAATTGCAACATTTCAAATGATAATCGTCTATGTCGAAACTGAATTTTTTAATTGTTCAATTAGTAAATTACTGATGCCATGATTTCATTGCAAGTAACACTGAAATTTCTTATCATCTTTGAGAATATCTCTATGTGCGAATTCAGGAATTCACTAAAACTCCTTTTCCCCACAATGGTCAGTATCTGTGAAACAAAGCTCTTTGTTTTATAGAGTAATAATTTAGACTGGTTACTTTGCTATTTTTAATCACAGTTATGATTGATTAGTATATTTTAAGGTTGTTTAATTAAATTATGTATATAATAACATTTATAACAATGTTGGATTGATCTAATGAAATGAGTTGCCCAATATATGACAGGAGCCGCTAGTTCTTAAACAATTTGGATTTGTTTGCTTTTTAAATTTTTTTATTTATTCCACCTTCTTTTTTGATTCAAAAGACGTAATTAAAGTGTTAATAGAAAAGTAGGCCCACTGTTTATTTAATGCAACAAAACAAATGTTTCTGCTAGTCTGATATCAAAACACGATCAGCACTTAATTAGGTTCTCAGAAACATGCTCATGGGCAGAGCTCTTACAGTAGACTGACAAATTTTACATTTAATAACACATGACACATTGCATTTATGATGATTACCCTTAAAATGAACTAAAAGATAGAACTAGAAAACAAATTTCCATTGATAAAAAAAATTATTTAATTAGTATTTATTTATTAAAGTACTGCCTCCACTAGGCATGGCATTACCATTTATCAAAATGTCCTTGAGCAATGTTAATTACAGTGTACTAAGAATATTGCTTGAAAAGAAAATGTAACAAATGTTACGACTTCTTTTCAAAGTTGATATTTCATAACGCTGATTAAAACGTCCAGGTCCTATCTACTGTTTTCGATAATAAAACAAGTGATATATCAGTTTCTGTTACCAATTTTTATCATGATTTTCATCAAGTTCCACAAATAGAAATAAATATTTTGGTATTTTTAGGTTTGAAAAATGAGATCCATGCCTGACCCCACAAAATAAGCAGGTTCATGACTTATCAGGTTGTGAGTTATCAAGGGAATGGTGTATCTGAGAGGGCTAAATTTGCAAGGCACTGGTAGTTCTTCTAAGGTTTTATAACTGGGTAACTTATTCAAAGAAGAAATAACAAAGTATTTATCACCTCCATTAAGTCCATGGTTATTTGACGCACCACTGTCAGAGTGGGGAATGCAAATCATGATAAAATGGAATAAACCGAGTATTAATCACCATGGCAACTATCCGGATGTGATATAAAAAAGATAAAACTTGATGCAAAGACATAATCACCACTATCAAATCCATGGCAACTGTGTAAGTGTGAAATAAAAAATCAAAATCAAATGGTATGAACAGAACTGATCATCCTTAGCAAGTATATGAACTCAGTCAAACAGTGGAATACAAATCAAGATAAAACAGGATGAACAATACAATAGTCACCTCTAGCAAGTCCTTGGCCATTGGATCCAGTTCTGGAATGTATTTTGTGATTGGCTGTGATGGATATGCTTTAAACGAACTCCATGGCAAGGAGACATTTTCTGGCCAATCTACTTCCGGTGGCCTTCCAAGCATTCTGAAATAAACAAAGAAGGGTATGAACAATTGTATCTCACATTTCTTGGAATTACGTAATTAGACAAAAACTTTAAACCAGAGTTGTCATGAAACAGAAAAACGTTTAGACTTAAAAAGGCGAAAGATGTACGAACATTTAATTTTGAAATGAATAGCTACTAGCAAAGTGGTCCCAAATCTACTGAAACAATGGAGTAGAATCAACAATGATTTGATTTAAGAACTTCAGATTCTTGTGATCTCATCTATACTTAAACATTAGATTATTATGACTTTAGCTGTACAGAAACATCAGATCAGTATGACTTTAGCTGTACTCAAACATCAGGTTATGACTTTAGATGTACTCAAACATCAGATTGTTATGACTTTATATGTACTCAAACATCAGATTATTATGACTTTAGCTGTACTCAAACATCAAATTATTGACTTAAGCTGTACTCATACATCAGATTATTATGACATAGCTGTACTCAGACATCAAATTATTATGACATAGCTGTACTCAGACATCAAATTATTATGACTTTAGCTGTACTCAAACATCAGATTATGACTTTAGCTGTACTCATACATCAGATTATGACTTTAGCTGTACTCAAACATCAGATTATTATGACTTTAGCTGTACTCAAACATCAGATTATTATGACAGCTGTACTCAAACATCAGATTATTACTTTAGCTGTAATCAAACATCAGATTATTATGACAGCTGTACTCAGACATCAAATTATTATGACTTTAGCTGGCTGTACTCAGACATCAAATTATTATGACTTTATCTGTATTCAGACATCAAATTATTATGACTTTAGCTGTACTCAAACATCAGATTATGACTTCAGCTGTACTCAAACATCAGATTATTATGACTTTAGCTGTACTCAGACATCAGATTATTATGACTAGCTGTATTCAGACATCAAATTACTGTGATCTGCTGGTGCATTATGCTATGGCAGATCATGATCTTTTTGGTTGCAGTTTGACTTGACTTATAAGTGAGCATATACGGTATGTAGATTTAAATAATCAAGACTTATAAGTGAGCATATATGGTATGTAGATTTAAATAATCAACAGATGCAAACAGAAGATATAGCTGCTTTTATCAAAACAACTACAATATGAAAGTGTGTGTGTGTAATTTGGATTTTTTTCATAGCTTTAACAACTTTTCAGTCATAATGTTACAATGACTGCAGTGTGGCAGTTTATATTGATCTGTAGCACTGGGGCATCATGCCAATGACATCATGTCCCATCCAGATACATTACCCCAACTGACCAATCCTAAGACTATCCCCTTAATGCTGAGTGCCTTGCAAGGAAGCTACCTGTCAGCACCATTTTTTAAGTATTTGATATAACATGGCCAGGGTTTAAACCCATGACTCCAGCATGTGGGGCGCATGTTCTACCCACTAGGTAACAGAGATGACCTGTGAAATATGTATGGACATACATATGAATAGATAATAATAAAATAATAATCCTTCCATATTTGCAATTGGGCATAAAAAGGCAGCCATCTTTAAAAACCATACCATATTAGTTTGACAAAGCATTGTCAATGAGACTACTACATAACCTTGCCTTAAATCTGTTTTAGGTTTCTTTATGATGTTTCGTAATGAAGTTCACACAATCTCTTTGAATTCTATAAACTGATGCAATTACAAATTTTATTTGATAACTAGCATGATGTTTTGATAATGAGGATGAAATCCTATCTAACTATTATCAGTTTGAGATGAAATTGCATATTTATTGGCATAAATGGCCTAAGATTGTTGCAAATTTTTTTACAATCACTACCTTTCAAACATTTTGGCTTACAAGTAAGTAACTCTTTTTACAAATAAAAAAACAGACTAAATTAACTGAGAAATTGTAACATTCTATGAGAATACATCATAAAATTCCATGTGAATAAATCAGTTAGAAAGTCATTTATCGCTTAGCCTAAATAACTAACAATGTCTGAAAAAACTAATTCATACAGATCAACTGTATGGATTTCAACTAGTTCTAAATTTATCAAAAATACATACATTACACATTATCAAGTTGCAAATAAAAATTACACAACCAGTAACCTTTCCCTTACTTACTCAAATATTTTTATTAGCTGGTCAATATCAGACTGTCCACAGAAAAGTGGTCTGAAATACAAAATTAAAATTATATTTTATTTGAGCACAATGACTGATATGAACAAAAAATATTCTGGCCTTCACATTATTTCTAAAATGAGTTGCTTCCCCTGTTCTCTAAAATGAGAAGATTGCAAGATTAGTTTTCTTTAACCCTCAATGCTAACAGGTAGACACAACTTTTTAACTTAATATAAAATAACTTCATGAGGTTTTTTTAAATCATCTGGCTGAGAAAAAGCAGGGATGGAGAAAGAATTGTTGCCTCCTTTTATTTCTTGTTTAAAATGCAGGCAACTTAAAGATAGGATACAATGAAAGCTTTTATTGAGTGGTATCAATTGTCATGTGTATCTATTTTCAGGGTATTGCAAAATATTACTAATTGGTTTTACAATTTTTCATGGAGTTAATTGCTATTATATACCATGCACTTAAAAATGAAAAAAAATAATGATTCTTGTTTCGTTACATTATGGTGACATCAATACGTCACATTTTACTAAACTATTATAGTGTTATGATCTCTGAAAAACATCTCATAAAAAATGACATGGTTGAAATATCTTACTTTTCATAAATATTAAAAAACTATTTCATAAATAATTTTTACATTGCAACAGCAGTCATGTGAATGAAAATGATAAAGTCAAGGGCAAGTGTATAAATTGTATATCACTTTCTGACAGACATCATGAGAAGTCCATCAGCTTACCTCGTGATATGGGCTATATCTAATTTCATGACTCACCCTGTATACTGTACCAGTCAATAATACACTTACCCTATTCTAAATCTATGTGGTACCAGTCCGCAACACACTGATCTCATTCACACACTAAAACAATTCAATGTGATGTGTTACCATTCAATCACACACTAATACCAAAGTGATGTGGTACCTGTCAATCACACTAACTCCATTTAAAATGATGTGGTACCAATCACACACTAACCCCATTCAAGGTGATGCTCATGTATTGTTTACAATTACACAAACACTAACTCCATTTAAAATGATATGGTACTAATCACTCACAAATCCCATTCAAGGTGATGCTCATATATGTTTACAATTACACAAACACTAAAAATCAGGCTGGTATGCATCCTCAGCTTGACTGCCAAGTTAAAGGATAAACACAAGAGTGTATCGAAATAGGTAAAAAATTACGTTATGCAATCCACACTGTAGTCAAACAATAAACTCAAGTGTCTAATACCAGAGACTTAAACTCAAAACATTTTGATCCTAAGTCCACAATACCTACCATCAGGCCACTCAATGTCTTACCTTCTGGTGTAGAGTTCAGCAAATATACATCCACAGCTCCACATATCCACTGGGGTGGCATACTGGGCCTGTAGGATGACCTCTGGGGCTCTATACCACAAAGTGACCACCTGAACCAAATACAGGACATGATGGCTAAGTGCAAGGACATTATCAGCCTGACATGAGTTCCTTTAACACTAATGCCCCATTACAGATTTAAAAACTGACCTAAAATGCAACCAAAGCATCACAGAAAGATGTATCATTATGCATGTAAGGAAATGGATAAGACCATATGACCTACCACTGTCATGATAAAGCATAATAAACAACTATAATATGAAAATGGCTCTTAAACCTTCTTAATTGGCACATCTATGTTAAGCACACAAGGCCAGATATTTAAAAAATGGAAAGACCAGTCTTAATTGGCACCTACATTTTAAGCACACCAGGCTCAGTATTCAAACCTTTTTCTTAGCAGAAGACTTTAATTCAGACTGAAAACCTCAAATTAGAGATGACATTAAGCTATGAAGATGGCCTAATTTTAGTCTTGTTGTTGCATTATGTTCCGAAAAAGCAAAGTTTTGTAATTGTAGCTTTATTCTAAACTTTGAGCTTGAGCTCGAGTTTCTTGTTCAAAAAGTGTCCAGAATATCCTGGCCCAACAACCATAATACTAGGCTTGGCCTAACAACCATAATACTAGGCCTGGCCTAACAACCATAATACTAGGCCTGGCCTAACAACCATAATACTAGACCTGGCCTAACAACCATAATACTAGGCCTGGCCTGACAACCATAATACCAGACCTAGCCCAACAACCATAATACTAGGCCTGGCCTAACAACCATAATACTAGGCCTGGCCTAACAACCATAATACCAGACTTGGCCTAATAACCATAATACCAGACCTGGCCTAACAACCATAATACTAGGCCTGGCATAACAACCATAATACCAGACCTGTCCCAACAACCATAATACTAGGCCTGGCATAACAACCATAATACTAGGCCTGGCCTAACAACCATAATACTAGGCCTGGCCTAACAACCATAATACTAGGCCTGGCCTAACAACCATAATACTAGGCCTTGCCTAACAACCATAATACTAGGCCTTGCCTAACAACCATAATACCAGACCTGGCCTAACAGCCATAATACTAGGCCTGGCCTAACAACCATAATACCAGACCTGGCCTAACAACCATGATACTAGGCCTGGCCTAACAATCATAATAATAGGCCTAGCCTAACAACCATAATACTAGGCCTGGCCGAACAACAAAAATACTAGGCCTGGCCTAAAAACCATAATATTAGGCCTGGCCTAAAACAACCATCAAACTAGGCCTGAATGAAACACCATCATACCAGGCTATGGTTTGAACTTAAGTCATACATTTTACACTAACTCACCAACAAAAAATAACCAAACCCATGAAGTAACTGTACAACCATATCAGAAATGTTGTGCATCTATTATGCACACCAGTAATTTTATTGAAACATTCAAGTAGCTTACAATGTATAAGAAGACAGCAAGATCAATAAAGATAAATTCCATAATGCATCCCCATGTTTCCATCACACTGATTTCATAATGCATCCCCATGTTTCCAACACATTAATTCCATAATGCATCCCCATGTTTCCAACACATCAATTTCATAATGCATCCCCATGTTTCCAACACATTAATTTCATAATGCATCTCCATGTTTCCAACACATTAATTCCATAATGCATCCTCATGTTTCCAACACATTAATTTCATAATGCATCTCCATGTTTCCAACACAATAATTTCATAATGCATCCCCATGTTTCCAACACATTAATTTCATAATGCATCTCCATGTTTCCAACACAATAATTTCATAATGCATCCCCATGTTTCCAACACAATAATTTCATAATGCATCCCCATGTTTCCAACACAATAATTTCATCATGCATCCCCATGTTTCCAACACAATAATTTCATAATGCATCCCCATGTTTCCAACACAATAATTTCATAATGCATCCCCATGTTTCCAACACATTAATTTCATAATGCATCCCCATGTTTCCAACACATCAATTTCATAATGCATCCCCATGCTTCCAACACATTAATTTCATAATGCATCCCCATGTTTCCAACACATCAATTTCATAATGCATTTCCATGTTTCCAACACATTAATTTCATAATGCATCCCCATGTTTCCAACACAATGATTAATTTCATAATGCATCCATGTCATTTAAACCAAAAAATTATAGGTCAATCCATTATAAATTTGAAAAATTAATAAAACTGTATTTCTTTATGAAATCAATGCAATTACATATAAATGATATTAAAACATAAAACAATACAACACTTAATACCAAAATATCTAAACACAAATATACCAATACAAATTCTGGATTTGTATATTAAAATTACCATATTTTTTGAAGAAGGATTCCAGATTATATGTTTCAGGACAATAATCAGCATTAATGCCACTTATCAATATCATTTGCTTATTTGGAATTACACCAAAAAATGTAAATCCTTAAAATCAATGTTAAGAATGGCCATTATTATAAAATAAATTATATATTAAATTTCATTTGAATTTCATAATGATTATTAATTAGTGATAAACATGCTACCCTCTTTTAATAAATTTACTGTAATTATTATTGTTTTATGTGACAGTGAGATGCTTAGGGTAGACTCCTATAATTTACTTATCACTTAACCATGTAATTTTAAAGTTAAAAATCCAAAATTTCAGGTAAGCTGGAAAATCACAAGACTTTAAATACTCACAACTTGTGTTAATGCCATCTGAAAGCCATAAACTCTGGCGAGACCAAAATCTGCTAGCTTGAGTCGACCTTGACTCGTGACAAGAATATTTTGTGGCTTGAGATCACGGTGGACAATTCGGTTTGAGTGCAGAAAATCAACTCCTTTTAGGAGCTGCAACATAATGTCCTGAAAATACCAAGAAGCATATATGGGACAATATTCTCTCATAATAAATACACTCAGTATAAAGCTACCATTTATGTATTTAATGGACTTTATGCAATAAAGATGTATTCATGAATCCCATTCAATGGCCATTATCTACAAGGTATATGCATGGTGCCACTTCAATTGACTTTATGTAATAAAGGTATTGGCAGCGATCCCATTAAATGGACATTATGAAATAAAGGTATGGGCATTGATCCACTTCAACTGACTTAATGTAATAAAGGTATGGGCATTGATCCACTTCAATTGACTTAATGTAATAATGGTATGGGCAATGATCCACTTCAACTGACTTAATGTAATAATGGTATGGGCATTGATCCACTTCAACTGACTTAATGTAATAATGGTATGGGCATTGATCCACTTCAACTGACTTAATGTAATAATGGTATGGGCATTGATCCACTTCAACTGACTTAATGTAATAATGGTATGGGCATTGATCCACTTCAACTGACTTAATGTAATAATGGTATGGGCATTGATCCACTTCAACTGACTTAATGTAATAATGGTATGGGCATTGATCCACTTCAACTGACTTAATGTAATAATGGTATGGGCATTGATCCCATTCAATGAACATTATGTAATAGAGGTATGTGCAATGATCCACTTCAGTGGACTTTGTTTAATAAAGGTATAGGCATGGATCTGTTCCAATGGACTTTATGTAATAAAGGTATGGGCATGGATCTATTCCAATGGACTTTATGTAATAAAGGTATAGGCATGGATCTATTCCAATGGACTTTATGTAATAAAGGTATGGGCATGGATCTATTCCAATGGACTTTGTGTAATAAAGGTATGGGCATGGATCTATTCCAATGGACTTTGTGTAATAAAGGTATGGGCATGGATCTATTCCAATGGACTTTATGTAATAAAGGTATGGGCATGGATCTATTCCAATGGGCATGGATCTATTCCAATGGACTTTGTGTAATAAAGGTATGGGCATGGATCTATTCCAGTGGACTTTGTGTAATAAAGGTATGGGCATTGATCAACTTAATTAAATTTATGAAGTTCATTCCTTTTATTTCACTTAGTCTAAATTATGGTTTCACAACATTAAATATCCAAACTTAACTTCTTTGTTCTGTGTACATCAAACCAATTAAAGTTAATCAATGACAGTTAATATTCCCTTTATTGGATTCCATAAACACTTTTATAATGAGACCAAACAATTTACATTTAAAAAGCAAATGACACAGAACTTTGATAACATTCCAGCATTAGAACCTCAATTTTTAAATGTCCAGAAAATATCAAGCAAAGACCCAATCAATAAAGTTTGACTAAAGGAGATAACTCAAAATAGTAACTGCACTTTTGTAACAATCACATAGCTTGCCTCTACAAAGTAAAAGAATGCAATAATTTTAACCGTGGTGTTAGTGTAGGCACCTGCACACATAAAAACATTTATGAACATCATGTCTACATCTAAACTATTATATCCTAAACAATATAGTTGGTTTTATATAACCTACCATGGGCTATAAATTTGTACATACATGTAATTTATATATTCTTGGAGGGAGAAGGTTAACAAACGGAAGAACAGACATGACCGAATCAAGATGACCCTACTCATAAATGAACCCTATGTCTCACATGCTTTTTCATTACAAGATTCACAAAATAAAATCTTTCAAGATAAATGCACCCACAAAGTTTCAAAACTGTCTGTAATATTAGCTTTTGGAGATTTATAACTGATCCAAAAGTTGTTTAGGGAACATCACTTAGAAATGTCATCTTTTTATAAAGTTATAGGTTCAAGCAATCCAAAGTCATTGAAACATGTATAGGTTGGTGTATGATACCCTTGTCTAAATAAATATCGCTATCTTAGGGTGATTACACAATACAGTAAAAAAATTTGTATTGCTACTAATTGCCCCCAAAATAATGGCTAAACTAAAATTTAAAAGTTCATAAAATATGCATTTGTTAAAGATAACTCCTCCTGTCAAATACATAAAAGAACAGGTATGTTCAACAGTTAATTTTATTTAGCACAACTTGATTAGTTTAGATCACATTAGTTTTTGGCAAATACAGTTGTGTGCTTCTGATTGACAAATGTGTTGTAAATTTCCAATGTCTCATGCAGTTTTTATTGACGACAGACTGAAAATCACTAAGAGTTGCCAAAAATCTTGTACACCTTTCATTGAGTTTTTCATAATCTCTCAGCATGTTCTTATCATAATTAATAAATCTATACAAGCATTTTTCTTTGGATTGCTGAATAAAATAGAAGTCACAATCAAATAATTTTTTGTCTGATCACTTCCAGAGTTCATAGAGCTAACTTAAAGAGAGGTAAAAAGTTGAATAATATTGAAGGCATAATAACGCAATGACTATGTCATTTTAGACTGATTTTACACAAACTGATGACCTTAACATTTGCTGCATGCCTAGCTGCCCAAAAAAAAGAGTAATTCTCAGAGCTGCCTAACAACTTTATAAAGATTTTTCTGCTGTTTATATAGTTAATGGCATGATGTCCTACAAGCTTTAAAAGATACAATTTTAGCATTTTTGGAAAAGTAGGACATCAGAGAAGTGAATCCTCTGACACAGAATGCCATGATCTGTCTAATACATTTGATTTATCCTAACCATTCCAGGGCCCAGCCCTGTGTAGAGGGCACCTTATCATAGCCAGATTTGTCTAAATACATTTGATTTACCCTGATTTTGTCAGGGCCCAGCCCTGGGTTTGGGCACCTTTCCAGGTATGTGGATAAATCTTGGTCAATGTATTCAAAGACCAAAATAAGGCTGATTTCAGAATTTGCTTGGCTGTGTGTTCTTACATCCAGCAGTCTGTAATGAACAAGATGTTATCATAAGTGGACATGTTCATTATTGTTATTCATTATGTTATTATTCATTAATTATTATCTAATTCTTTAAACTTATACATATGTATTAAATAAACATATTAGACTCAGTTCTACAGAGTCAATCAAATATAATAACTTTAAGCTATATAACTTCACCTTTAGTCAAATTATGTTCAGGTACTCTACTACAGTCCACTTCATCAATTTAATAAATTTACCTGTTCCAGTCTCATAAGAAAAATATGATAGTATAAGAGTCCATTAAACTGATGCCACTCTAGTCATAGAACATTTGTTTCCAAGGATGCAGAATCCTTTTCTTTTTCGGAAGCTGAATATTTAAGTTGTCTCAATGTCCAAAACCTTCAACACCAAATTAATCTTGTAACAAAACAATTCTGTATGCTTGAGTTAACATGCTTTCAAAAGACCTGACTAATTGGCATCGTTTTAATTCTTAAGACCCTCTTTTTGGGAAGATCTGAAGTGTCATGAAAAAGTAGGCATAACAAGTTTTCAAGATTGTTAGTGTGGCATGCAAGGCCGACAGACATAACTTTTATACTGTCCCATCATAAGACATCTTTTAGCACAATTTTTATCTCAGCACAGCCATCTATCTTTCTGGTGATGAGATGAAAACATCTGCAAGAGGATACCATGATGACCATACAGGATGGCAGATTAGCACCGTTTTCCTGTAGAACTAACTACACAAGTCTTCTTGCAGAAAACTCCATGTTGATGTGACCAATCTGTTTCATATGACCATCTGTTTGAGATGACCATCTGTTTGATATGACCATCTGTTTGAGATGACCATCTCTTTGATATGACCATCTGTTTGAGATGACCATCTGTTTGTTATGACCATCTGTTTGATATATGACCATGTGTTTGAGATGACCATATGTTTGATATAACCATCTGTTTGAGATGACCATCTGTTTGAGATGACCATCTGTTTGATATGACCATCTGTTTGAGATGACCATCTGTTTCATATGACCATCTATTTCATAAGACCATCTGTTTCATATGAGACCATCTATTTGAGATGACCATTGTTTCATATGACCATCTGTTTCATATGACCATCTATTTGATATGACCATCTGTTTGATATGACCATCTGTTTGATATGACCATCTGTTTGATATGACCATCTGTTTCATATGACCATCTGTTTCATATGACCATCTGTTTCATATGACCATCTGTTTCATATGACCATCTGTTTCATATGACCATCTGTTTCATATGACCATCTGTTTCATATGACCATCTGATATGACCATCTGTTTCATATGACCATCTGTTTGATATGACCATCTGTTACAACCACAAGATGATTACCATGACTACAATGATGACCATTACTGGATGTCCAAGAGATTTAATTCATTTATGACCATCAGAGATGATAAAGTCTTGTAGTAAAAAAAATCCATTCAGGAGAAGCAGCTACAAGACTGTCAAGATGGCCACAGTGGTAGCCATTCTGTACGCCAGATTGGCACCATTTTTATTTATGATAAACAAGACATTAGAAAAATATTTAAATGAAAATTGCATGTTGATATGACATGCCACAACAGCCATATTGGATGTCTGAAGATTGCCGTTTTATTTTAGGACCAGCTAGACATCAGGGTTTATGTGTTTGTAGATTTCATGGTAACCATGGCAACCATCGCAATGGATGATGAGTACTAACAAATTTGTGCTGACACTGGATGAAATACCACTGTAAACGTTCTTCTGGTCCATGGCCAGCAGAACTAAACAAAATATTAATAATAAACCTTGACATGTTATTTGGCGCAGGAAAATGAATGTCAATTTAAGTTAGAAATATAATTTACAGCAGACAACAGATGATGCTGAAATTCCTGTAAAACTTTTTTAAGTCATTGGTTATTATTCTGCAAAGTATTATGGGTATGACTTGTAATTAGGTTCTTCTTTTCAACAATGTTTGTTAATGTGAGGGGAGGATTGGTAAATAGATACCACTGTGCCAGTCAGTTTTACCCACAATGACTGATTATACATGAATTGATGCATCTACCTTCATCTGCTATAAATTATACTTCTAAGTGAAGGTGATATTAATTTTACTTGCACAGAATAAATGAGCTTTCATACTGACAAGCTTTGTTCTTATCATTTTTGGGCAGTAAGGGAAGGGATAATACCTATTAGTTGAAATGAACATTAAGTACATGTATGCCCAAACTGCAGTTTATGCTGTATCAAGTAAACACCATTGAAATATCTACACATGAAAACCTGTCTATGGCCCCACACCAAATTCTTCTGATTTTTTTTTCATGTAAAATATACTGAAAAGTGATCATTATATTATACACATTCAAAAACAAATATTAAAACTCAAAGACTGAATGTGACTGGTACTGGCTATTCTAGCTGTACATCTCATATTCAGGTGAAACACAATACTTTAACAATAAACATCAGTTTTTTTTAAGATAGTCTTTTACTTCAATGACATGTAATCATCATACCTTGCATTCAAACTGATAAAATCAACAAATACTGTAAATAAATTTGCATGAAATAAAGCAAACCTTCTCTTGCCTGTAGCGTCTATATACTATACAAAACAAACTTCCATGGGATGTTGATTTCTATCTAGATGGAGTTCCGACACTGACCCTGTTACATAAAATTATGGCTAATTAATCCAACACTTCATAGGAAAAGATATTATCTGTCTGTGCATACACATATTCAGTATGTCACACAACCCTGTGATTCCACCTGCTTATGCATCCATGTGTTTATCAAGTCAAACAAGTCTGCCTCATTTTACCTACTATGCATGCATGTGTTTATCATGTCAAACAAGTCTGCTTAATTTTATCTTGCTGTGCATGCATGTGTTTATCATGTCAAACAAGTCTGCTTAATTTTACCTACTATGCATGCATGTGTTTATCATGTCAAACAAGTCTGCTTAATTTTACCTACCTGTGCATGCATGTGCTTATCATGTCAAACAAGTCTGCTTAATTTTACCTACTAAGCATGCATGTGTTTATCATGTCAAACAAGTCTGCTTAATTTTATCTAGCAGTGCATGCATGTGTTTATCATGTCAAACAAGTCTATTAATTTTATCTAGCAGTGCATGCATGTGTTTATCATGTCAAACAAGTCTGCTTAATTTTATCTTGCTGTGCATGCATGTGTTTATTATGTCAAACAAGTCTGCTTAATTTTACCTACTATGAATGCATGTTTTTATCATGTCAAACAAGTCTGCCTAATTTTACCTAGCTGTACATGCATGTGTTTGTCATGTCAAACAAGTCTGCTTAATTTTACCTAGCTGTGCATGCATGTGTTTGTCATGTCATGTAACTCTTTTGTTTCCACATGACTGTGAATACCATGTTTATGAAATGTTCTGTGATTCTGCCTTTGTGTGCATGCTTGTGTTCATCATGTCACATAGCACTCCTGTGACTGCTGGTCTCTGTATGCTGTCTTTATCATGTCACAAAAACAGTATTTGATTTAACCTGTCTGTGTATGTATGTATGTATGTATGTATGTATGTATGTATGTATGTATGTATGTATGTATGTATGTATGTATGTATGTATGTATGTATGTATGTATGTATGTATGTATGTATGTATGTATGTATGTATGTATGTATGTATGTATGTATGTATGTATGTATGTATGTATGTATGTATGTATGTATGTATGTATGTATGTATGTATGTATGTATGTATGTATGTATGTATGTATGTATGTATGTATGTATGTATGTATGTATGTATGTATGTATGTATGTATGTATGTATGTATGTATGTATGTATGTATGTATGTATGTATGTATGTATGTATGTATGTATGTATGTATGTATGTATGTATGTATGTATGTATGTATGTATGTATGTATGTATGTATGTATGTATGTATGTATGTATGTATGTATGTATGCAATCATGCATATATATAGTATGTACGTGTGTATGCATGTATGTATGTATGTATGTATGTATGTATGTATGTATGTATGTATTGATATATCTGCATAAATGTGTTCCTCAGTGATTCTACCTGTATGTATAGCATATATTAATCATGTCACACAACTCTTGCAATTCTTTCTGTGTTATGTAAGTGCTCATCAGCTCCCCTGTTATCACACGTCTATGCATACATACATCAATAATCTTATACTTAATCTCCTTTGATTCTACCTGTCTGTGCATGTATGTGTTCGTCATATCAAAAAAAATTCTCTGTGACTGTTCATTAATGTTTACAACTCTCCTGTCGCAATCACATGTTTATTATATTATTCATCTCTCCTGTGATTCTGTTTCATCATGCATGTGTTACAACTCTCTTTTGGTTATGTCTGCTCATGCAGGAGTCCATC
The DNA here is from genome assembly GCA_016746295.1 of Potamilus streckersoni. Lineage (NCBI taxonomy): Eukaryota > Metazoa > Mollusca > Bivalvia > Unionida > Unionidae > Potamilus > Potamilus streckersoni. Next base: position 102,626 of record JAEAOA010000102.1, read on the forward strand.
CTGCCATAACTTTCATACTTTCATATCTCTTTGCATAGATCAACTCTCCTGTGATTCTGTCTGTGCATACATGTATTCATCATGTCACATGACTCCTTTGATTCTGTCTGTACACAATGTATCATGTCACACAACCCTCCTTACACCGTTTAAGGCAGAAAATTTAAACTTTGGGACAAAACCATAAAAAGCTTGTTGATGTATGGCACTGGGAACACAAACTTTGTGGGTGGCACAAATTGATGAACATGGGGATTTGTGTTAGCAACAAAATCTGAGTCTTTTGGTGCCCAGTGAACTGAGTTACTACAAATGCAATACTCCCACATCTTCCATTCAAACCATGTTTGCATGCTTTTGAGATCACTTATTGATACACAGCCACAGGTAATATTGATACAATGCACATTGCACTAGCTCATAAACAATGCCATGGTGAACAATGCATAGTGCATACTAAATAATCCCAAATCAAATATTTATCATTATGATAATATGAAACTGTCAAACTGGTATTATCACCTACAACAATTTTTTTCTACAATAACTGCGAAAAAAACCTTGTTAGTTTTAAATAATGTGACAAGATTAGTATTTATTTTCAGATAACTATTGGTTTACTTGTATGTTTGGAAGAACATACTATCAAACTAAGCACATTAATATCACAGAAAGAAAATGGCTAATTTGGGCAAAAGCAGCAGCAATTATACAAACTTGTCATAATGTCACAAATTTCTACTTACTACAATAAAATCAAAATTTTGTAAACTTCTGTCACTGAATTCCACTTAATAAATCAAACTTAGACGCTACTGGTATGGACAACAAGATTCTAATTTACAGTCAAATCAGACTTATATGCTACTGATATGGACAACATTCTAATTTATAGTCAAATGAGACTTTAGACACTACTGTCACAGAAGATGAGATTCCACTTAATGCAGTCAAATCAGTCTTAGATGCTACTAGTATGGACAACATTCTAATTTATAGTCAAATGAGACTTTAGACACTACTGTCACAGAAGATGAGATTCCACTTAATGCAGTCAAATCAGTCTTAGATGCTACTAGTATGGACAACATTCTAATTTATAGTCAAATCAGACTTCAGACACTACTGTCACAGAAGATGAGATTCCACTTAATGCAGTCAAATCAGTCTTAGATGCTACTAGTATGGACAACATTCTAATTTATAGTCAAATGAGACTTTAGACACTACTGTCACAGAAGATGAGATTCCACTTAATGCAGTCAAATCAGTCTTAGATGCTACTAGTATGGACAACATTCTAATTTATAGTCAAATGAGACTTTAGACACTATTGTCACAGAAGATAAAATTCCACTTAATGCAGTCAAATCAGTCTTTGATGCTACTAGTATGGACAACATTCTAATTTATAGTCAAATGAGACTTTAGACACTACTGTCACAGAAAATTCCACTTAATGCAGTCAAATCAGTCTTTGATGCTACTAGTATGGACAACATTCTAATTTATAGTCAAATCAGACTTTAGACACTACTATCACTGAAGTTGATATCCTACTCAGTCAAATCAGACTTTATAGACACTAATGTCACAGAAGTTGATATTCTACTCACAGTCAAATCAGACTTTATAGACACTATTGTCATAGAAGATGAAATTAAACTTAATACAGTCAAATCAGACTTTAGACACTATTGTCACAGAAGTTGATATTCTACTCACAGTCAAATCAGACTTTATAGACACTAATGTCACAGAAGTTGATATTCTACTCAGTCAAATCAGACTTTATAAACACTATTGTCACAGAAGTTGATATTCTACTCAGTCAAATCAGACTTTATAGACACTACTGTCACAGAAGTTGATATTCTACTCAGTCAAATCAGACTTTAGACACTATTGTCACAGAAGTTGATATTCTACTCAGTCAAATCAGACTTTATAGACACTAATATCACAGAAGTTGATATTCTACTTGCAGTCAAATCAGACTTTATTGACACTATTGTCACAGAAGTTAATACTCTACTCAGTCAAATCAGACTTTATAGACACTACTGTCACAGAAGTTGATACTCTACTCACACTCAAATCAGACTTTAGACACTATTGTCACAGAAGTTGATATTCTACTCAGTCAAATCAGACTTTATAGACACTATTGTCATGGCAGACAAGCTATTTATTACCAGAATCATGTATTAAGATGACCTTTTTAAGAGAAAACTTGTCTGGAGACCATAGTTTGTTTGCATGTATTATCATCTCTTAAGCCAAACCAGACATTTCTTTACAATTTTTAAACATTAAATCAGATTTCCAGTTGGAAATCCCAAATATATGACCAGCATGACAGTTTACTTCTTTCCAAGCTGAATCTGCATTCCTAAGTACAGGACCCTGTATGTAGGACTGACTAAAAACTAAACCAAATAATGACAAGGAGACGGCCAGATGATGCAAACAGATGAGCAAGGTATAGCAATGAAATGGACAGATGGGCAAATGGATGATTAGCAATATTTCATAGATGGACAGTCTGATGATGAGCAAGGTATGATGGAGATGGACAGATGATGAGCAAGGTGTGATGGAGATGGACAGATGATGAGCAAGGTATGATGGGGATGGACAGATGATGAGCAAGGTATGAAGGAGATGGACAGATGATGAGCAAGGCATGAAGGGGATGGACAGATGATGAGCAAGGTATGATGGAGATGGACTGATGATGAACAAGGTATGGAGATGGACAGATGATGAGCAAGGTATGAAGGAGATGGACAGATAATGAGCAAGGTATGAAGGAGATGGACAGATGATGAGCAAGGTATGATATAGACGGTCAAATGATGAGCAAGGTATGATGGAGATGGACAGATGATGAGTAAGGTATGATGGAGATGGACAGATGATGAGCAAGGTATGAAGGAGATGGACAGATGATTAGCAAGGTATGAAGGAGATGGACAGATGATGAGCAAGGTATGATGGAGATGGACAGATGATGAATACGGTATGATGGAGATGGACAGATGAGCAATGTATGATGGAGATGGACAGATGAGCAATGTGTGATGGAGATGGACAGATGATGAGCAAGGTGTGATGGAGATGGACAGATGATGAGCAATGTATGATGGATATGGACAGATGATGAGCAAGGTATGATGGAGATGGTCAGATGATGAGCAAGGTATGATGGAGATGGACAGATGATGAGTATGGTATGATGGAGATGGACAGATGATGAGCAAGGATTGAAGGAAATGGACAGATGATAAGCAAGGTATGATGGAGATGGACAGATGATGAGCAAGGTATGGTGGAGATGGACAGATGAATACGGTATGATGGAGATGGACAGATGAGCAAGGTATGATGGAGATGGACTGATGATGAACAAGGTATGGAGATGGACAGATGATGAGCAATGTATGAAGATGGACAGATAATGAGCAAGGTATGAAGGAGATGGACAGATGATGAGCATGGTATGATGGAGATGGACAGATGATGAGCAAGGTATGAAGGAAATGGACAGATGATAAGCAAGGTATGATGGAGATGGACAGATGATGAGCAAGGTATGGTGATGGACAGATGATGAATACAGTATGATGGAGATGGACAGATGAGCAAAGTATGATGGAGATGGACAGATGATGAGCAAGATATGACAGAGAGATCAATAGATGAGCAATCTGATAAGTTATGGTGGAGATGGTCAGATGATGAGCAAAATATGACAGATTGATAGATGGGCAGACTGAAGATGAGTAAGATATGATGGAGAGATGGACAGTTAGGCAGACATAGCAAGCATGGTATGACAGAAAGATGGATCGAAGAACAGATATATAGTGAGCTAGGCATCACAGAGATTGACAGATGGGCAGACAGATGATGAGCAAGGTATAACAGATCTACAGATGGGCAGACATATGATGAGCAAGGTATAACAGATCTACAGATGGGCAGACAGATTATGATTATATGACAAAGATGAATAAATGGGCAGACAGATTATGAGCATATGACAGACACTTGGGCAGACAGAAAATGAGCATGGTATGACAGATGGATAGAAGGGGAGACACATGAGCATATGACAAAGATGGACATGATAAGCAAGGTATGACAGAGATTTGGCAATTGGGCAGAGAGACAATGAACAAGGTTTGATAGATGGATAAAAGGGCAGACAGATAGTGAGTAAGGTATGACAGAGAGGCCAGATGGGCAGACAGATGATAAGCAAAGTATGACAGATAGATTGACACATGGGCAGTTAGATGATGAAACTAATACTATATGCCCCTTTCACATTGTATTTTTGTGAATTAGGCAAAACTGATTTATGTTTTTTTTTAAGAAAATTATAAGGCTGGCCTCAAGGAAATAAGAAAGAGGATATGAAAGCTTTGACCTGATATTGCAAACATAAAACAAAAATTTTAATCTCATACTATTCACTACAAATTGAAATAATTGTAATATAAATAAGTAAACATTTTTAACAACTTGAAAATAGCCAGCATGTAATCAATGGTTAAATAGCTCACATCTACTTTTACCAGACTCCATTGGCCATTGTATAGGTTATCATACAGAAAGCAAATTCAGACTACAGCCATCTAGACTCAATTTCTAAGTAATCATTTGCAATCTTCTATCTCTACATCAAACACTTAATCATTTTCAAATCTGAAATTCAAACTTTTATTTGGCTCAAAAATTATGCTGACATATTGTGAATCCACCTACCTACCCACTAACCTAATGTAAGGCCACAGAAGACATTCAAAATATTATTCAATTCTATCATATAAATGGAGATGTTATATTATATAAACAGATTAATTTTATTTTTGTAAAAAATTTTGAAAATCATTATTCCTAAAATCTGCTTGAAAGCTTTTTTTTATCTTTCACCCTTACAAGCCATATTTTATTAGGTGAAAGTCAAATGGTCCGACTAACCTTGGAGTGATGAACAGGTGTAAAAATTAATTACAATTACCTGATTAACCACATGTAAGGCATCACAAGGGTTTTCTAAATAGGCTATGATGTCTATAGGTCTCACAAGCAATCATAAACACCAATACTTAACCCATCTTAGTAAAGCAACAAATGTAGGTTTCAGTAACCTTTAGTTTTAATGGTGTAGTAATAACAGAGATGCCTCTAATTATCAAGTTTCATGAATAGAAATGAACAGCACACAAGAAATAATCTTTAAAAAAATTTAAAGCAAATGAAATATAGGTTACAGAGAATTGTTCTGGCAAACAGCATACTGTATAGAACTTGTCAAGATGCATCCGATAAGATGAACATGCAAAAACTGTAGCCATGCAAAACCTTAACTAAAGCCAGTAATGGATGAAATAGGTCATGAGCTTTTTTGCTTTAAGGAAATAATAGCGATGCACATCATCTTAATTTTCATAATTCTAGCATGAATAGTGTCAAACAAATGAAAATCAAACAAGAAATGTATTCTTAGCCTGTAAAACATAAAATATGGCCAATAGTGACCTACTTCTTAAATGCCGGAGTAGTGTTCATCAAGATGCATATACAGGTCTCATGATTCATACAGGATTGTATGCCAAATACCTATGTGTTCAGGAGTTAAATGTAACAACCTAACCTGAGCATGTTAAATATAGGTCAGTGATCTTCTAGGATTATTTATGAAACAAAAAGAGATTTACAAGATCACCAAGTTTAATGAGTTGAGTATGAACAGTAAAAAATATCAATTTAATCAGTGAAATGTAAAATATAGGACACAGTGACAAATATTTATGATAAAGATAAGGATGTGGAGTCATTCTCTCAACTAGATGCATGATTTTAAGTACTGCACAATTATGAGTAGACAAAGTACAAATGTGGACAAGAGATGTATGCAAAACATAACATGCAAGATGACATGTAGGTCACAATGACCTTATTTTGTTTTCAGGGTCTGACACTAATATAGATGCATATTATCCCAGAGTTTGATGATTCTGGCATGAACAGGGCTTGAGAGAAAATCCAGGGCAGTGAAGCATGAAATATGGGCAATACTGACCTACTTTTGTGATGACAATGTAGTATTAATCAATATACATTTGTCCACATTTTTCATAAATCTTAGCATAACTATATGCAAGATGCAACAACCTATATGGCCATGAACTAAATACAAAAAAACTAACATAGACCAGTTAAATATGTAGGTCACAATGATCTCCTTTGTAGTAAAGGCATTGTACTAATGGGTACATACATTCACTGTTTGACATTCTATCATGAACAGGGTGTGAGACATAAACCACAAAATGTATCCATAGTGAAGCATAAAATATAAGACAGTGACCTACATTTGTGATAAAGGTGTAGTATTCACCAAGTTGCATCCTGTCACCAAGTTGCATGAGTCCTAGTATATAGTGTGCAAATAACCAAACACTAAGCAAAGAATTTACAATTCTAACATGGATATAAAAAATAAGCTCCCTCCAACCGCTGCCTGGGATCTATGACAAAAAGCCTACCTCTACTTTGTAAAGGAGAGCTAAAGAGGTAAAAAAAATTGTTAGCAATATATCATCCATGCTATGTACATAAATAAACCTTCAACAGACACTTTAACTTGCTTTTCCATGATAAAAAAATGTAAATACAAACTTTAATCTCAAACTTTAACTCACAAATTATGAAAAACAATCTGTAAACTGGATCAAATCAAGTATGGTTAGGCTGCATAATAAGCATACAAACACACTATAATCTCAAACCATAAATTTTATATTTAAAGAAAGCTTTTAAGCTGGGTTAAAGAAGGATTTAATAGAGTCAGACTCAATTTACTCAATATAGAAATTTAAATACATTGTTCTTTTCAACAAGCAATGACAAAAACTTTAACCTTTTTTGTTTATTTTTAGCAAACCATAAACACACAATCTTAGTTTCCCACATAAATTATGTATGTATGTATGTATGTATGTATGTATGTATGTATGTATGTATGTATGTATGTATGTATGTATGTATGTATGTATGTATGTATGTATGTATGTATGTATGTATGTATGTATGTATGTATGTATGTATGTATGTATGTATGTATGTATGTATGTATGTATGTATGTATGTATGTATGTATGTATGTATGTATGTATGTATGTATGTATGTATGTATGTATGTATGTATGTATGTATGTATGTATGTATGTATGTATGTATGTATGTATGTATGTATGTATAGTATGTATGTATAGTATGTATGTATGTATGTATATATGTATAGTATGTATGTATACACACACATACATATACATATACACTATTACATAAGAGAAATTTGCCCTTCCACCCCCATCATGATGTTTGACAGATGTTCTAATGATAATGTTACACCACAGTCGTTCTAAGGATAATGTTATACCACAGACATTCTATTGATTATGTACAGGTATACCAACTTTCCTTCCTTAATCTCAAATAGTTTCAAAGTTACTGAACAGAAAGGAAGAGTCTGATGGAAAGATGGACAGGCATAAATTTATATAATATGCCCCACCCACCCCACCCTTCCTTCAAAAATTTAAATACAACTGTGCTATAGAATAAACCCACACATGAAAATTTAAGTTACCAATAAATATCATGGAGTTGTCAGTAAAAGGATATTTCTTTATATCAATTGAGCAATACCCTGCCCCTTCCCCCCCCCAAAAAAAAACAGGATGTTCTTAATGAAAATGTAAATGCAAATATAAAAGACACTGGTGGTACTGTAAATACCTTAACTTGCACATAGTATGGGGTACTACATGGCACCTGTTTCTTGTCCCAATATTATGAGTCCCTTAAACATCTCTTACCAGTGAAACTATAAATAGTTACATACAAAATAATATAGCAGTTATTCTTAGACCTGCAAATATTTATTGACTGGGGTTCCTTGTGTGAAATCTGAATTGGGTACAGTTCATTAAGTCTACTAATTGCTTCAAAGAAGGCTCAAACTTAAAGGTACCCTTTGGTAGCCCCATGTCTGACCCTGTACAGAGCTGATAGTACAATTGTCAATAGATCAATATACAACTGTAGGTGTTCACCATAGCAACATGTCAACAACACCTTGTTCACCTGGCACAGCTTAATTATCTTACTGTTGAATTTATACCTACATATTATTTTCTCCAAATAAGGAAGGTACAAAACATGCAGGTGCTTGGTTTAAAAAGTGAAAAATAATATCTTTCATGTGCTTTCAAATTTCCATAAATTTTCCAAGATTTGTAAAATGGATATTTAATTTCTTAAGAGATTTTGCTTTCCCAATGTAGTATATATGTGCTACATTCCTGTGGTCAGTTAGCCTGTAAAACTGAACTCCTCCATAACTTTTTTTAGTGCTCTGCATATGTCCCTAAGCAATATCCTTTCATTTGTTGGTTATATATATATATATATATATATATATATATATATATATATATATATATATATATATATATATATATATATATATATATATATATATATATATATATATATATATATATATATATATATATATATATATACATAGAGAGAGAGAGAGACAGAGACAGACAGACAGACAGACAGACAGACAGACAGAGCAGGGTTCTCAACAGAGTTTCTGGATATGAAGATGTGGACTTTTCCCTCATGAACCCTAGCCTATTTCTGAAAGCCTATGGTATAAAATGAAGAGTCCATCACTTTCAAAATTAAAGAAAGAAATCTTTTTTAAAAAGTATATAATCTTTACTTTTTTATACATCTGGATTGAATTCTAAGCCATCCATAACAAAAATGAACAATTTTTTAAGTAAAATAGAATGTTAACATAAAATATTCTAAATGTAAAATTTAAATCTTACTGTACTCAACACAAACACAAAACAATATACCATAACAACAAAATCTACAAAAAGTTTCAGCACTAATAAATAATGATCATTTAAAACATCATAGTAAAATGGTATCTACATTCACGGCAAAGAAACTTACACCTGGCATTAAGCTATAGTAATGTACATTACCATCAGAAAAACAAAAAAGAAAGCGATAAAAAATATTCCAAGCAACATGTGAGTAAAGGACTAAACAAATTAAATATGTCAGTTACTGTACTGTTGTATGCCTAAAGAATCTGCCACCATGAAAGATATATAAGTGGTCTCTATAGATTAATGTGTGTGTGTGTGTGTGTGTGTGTGTGTGTGTGTGTGTGTGTGTGTGTGTGTGTGTGTGTGTGTGTGTGTGTGATGTAGAGTTTTAATGTAGCTTTAACAAGTTCCAAGTCATATCACTAAGATGTCTGCAGTGTGACAGTTTATAGTGATGTGGCAATGGGGCATCATGCTGCAGACATGCAGCATTATGTCCCACCCAGTCACATTATCCTGATACCAGGCATAGCAGTCACAACACTAACCTTTTAATGCAGAGAACCAAGTGAAAAATCGCAAACTATACCAATACTGTGTGTAATATAGATTTTAATGCAGCTCTAACAATTTTTCAGTTAAATCACTATACTGTCTGCAGTGTGGCAGTTGATACTGATGTTAGCACTGGGGCATCATGACGCAAACATGTAGCATCATATCCCACCCATTCATATTATTCTGATACCAGACTGACCAGTCCAAAGACTAGCCTCTTAATGCTGAGCACTTAGAAAGGCAGCTGTTAGTACCATTTTTTAAAAGTTTTTTTCATGACTCAGCCAGGGTTCAAACTCGCAACCTCCAACATAAGAAGTGGATGTTCTAACCACTAAACCACTGGAGTGGTCGGTACTGATACTCAAATATCACAAGTCAAATAGGAATTTTACCCCTTTTTTTCCCTTTTTTTGGAATTCATATAATTTTTGAAAGTTTATTTCCATATAAATTACAATTTGCTAATTAATTTTTGTATGTCAATATTCTTTTCTTTTCTCTAATAAGTCTCAACTAATACTGTAAACGACACATACTAAAAGTAGCCATTATTAATATTATTATGGAATATCGATGATTTGACCTGTACTGTCCAAACCCAAGTTTTGATTACAGTCATCATTTACATGCATGTCACCAATTTAATATAAACACCATAACAAGAAAACAACAGCATTTCTTGAATAAAGAACTGCAGGTGCTTACAGAACTCAGGTTCCTTTCGTCAGAGAGGTAGTCATTTTTGCAAGATAACTACAGTATAGGAGGATGGATTGAGGATCACCTGTTGATTAGTAACAATGGTCTCATGCCTGTCAAGCCTAAAGCTATTCCACAAATCAGTCATTGCTGACCAAAACACAAAAAAGGGGAGAGACCACATGGAAAATGAGGTGTGTCACAGGTATGCATTACAAGTAGAATGGGTTTGTCCTTGGAGAATTTAAGCTATTTGACCCAGAAGCTCATGTCCCTGAAAGCCCTATTGTAGTGCTTTCATTTTAACATCAGTTTCTAACACATAATTAGTGAGTAAGTAATGGCTCAGTTTGGTATTTTATGACACAGTAACACAAGTAGCCCATTTAGAGCCAGGTAAGAGAAGTAAAGTGCCTTGCATAGTACACACCCAGTAGCCAACACAGGATGACTTTATGGGATACAAACCCATGCCATTTCAGTCACAAGTTCAGCATGCTAACTCCTGCATCACTGCATTAGCCAACTCTAAAGGACATAACTCACTGTCACAATTCTGTAGTACTCAATGAAAGACCTATGGATCATATTGAAGGGTTCTGCAAGATATAGTGTGTACTAAAGTAAGGACAAAAAATAAATTAATGGTCCATGAAATATTAGTCACACTGACCTACTTTTGTCATTTCTATAGTACTCCTGATGATGCATCTAAAACCTGATAACAACACTTGGCTGGAAGGGACATCAGATAAATTTGGTTAACCACAAACCAGTGATGTTTCCTTTTTGTCTTAGGAATGCCATGCACCCTACTCAGCTATGTAGTGTTATTATAATAATAATAATAATAATAATAATAATAATAATAATAATAATAATAATAATAATAATAATAATAATAATAATAATAATAATAATAATAATAATAACAACAATAATAATAATAATAATAATAATAATAATAATAATAATAATAATAATAATAATAATATAGCATCTAGCACTTTACAACACTAGACAAACATATATAATGATAAGATTACAAAAAACAAACACCATAAAATTAAAAAACAGAAAACATGCTGAAAATATTTAAGGTAATGACATATTATTAGGTCATTAAGTCTGTTCTTGTATTCAAAATAGTTGAGTTTTAAGAACACTCTTGAAGGAAATCACTGTTATTTGTGTCTAAGTTCAGTGGGCAATTCATTCCATGTTGCTGTGTCCTGGTATGCAAATGAACGTTGTCTATATGACTTCATTTTTATAGTGGGAATAATGAGAATAGGATTTTCAGAAGAGGATGGCAGTACCTTGCTGGTGTGTACACACGGGTTAGGACAATTAGGTATGTTGGACTGAAGCCCGTCAGTGAAATGTAGCAGAGAGAACAAATTTTTTGTTTGATTTTGAATCAAATGGATAGCCAGTGTATGGTACAGAGCAGGTGGGAGGTGTACTCTAATCGTGGTATTCTAAGGATGATCCAAGCAGCTGTTTTTGAACTTTTTTAAGCTTCTGGAGTAGATGTTGAGCGAATGGAGCTGAAGTGTCTCAGCTCAAGATATGCATCCCAGTCATATGACTGCTATGTATGTATGTATGTATGTATGTATGTATGTATGTATGTATGTATGTATGTATGTATGTATGTATGTATGTATGTATGTATGTATGTATGTATGTATGTATGTATGTATGTATGTATGTATGTATGTGTGTATGTGTGTGTTATGTGTGTGTGTATGTATGTATGTATGTATGTATGTATGTATGTATGTATGTATGTATGTATGTATGTATGTATGTATGTATGTATGTATGTATGTATGTATGTATGTATGTGTGTATGTATGTGTGTATGTGTGTGTTATGTGTGTGTGTATGTATGTATGTATGTATGTATGTATGTATGTATGTATGTATGTATGTATGTATGTATGTATGTATGTATGTATGTATGTATGTATGTATGTATGTATGTATGTATGTATGTATGTATGTATGTATGTATGCATACATGTATGTATGTATGTATGTGTGTATGTATGTATGTATGTATGTATGTATGTATGTATGTATGTATGTATGTATGTATGTATGTATGTATGTATGTATGTATGTATGTATGTATGTATGTATGTATGTATGTATGTATGTATGTATGTATGTATGCATGTAAGCATGCATGCAAAGATTCATGTATGTATGTACATACCTACATGTGTGTGCCAAAAAATGCAGATTAAAAGTTATGTTCTAAGCATCTTATATACTTTAAAATCTACAGAAGGATAAATCATTCCCAAAAATATATAAATATTTACAAATAGATGCTAATAAATAAATGTAAAAGTAGAAAATACTTCATATGCATGTCACTATTTGTTATAAAAAACCACATTGTTTAAGTCCAGGATTTCTACTGATAGTACAATCCCTAAATGCTTTGTCATGGCACTTAGAGTGTCTCAGAGGGTGTCTCGGACCTCATGAGGTATAAACTCATTATATTATATGGTAACAATGATTCTAACATGCTCTGTCTCGGACCTCATGAGGTATAAACTCATATGGTAACAATGATTTTAACATGCTCTGTCTCAGACCTCATGAGGTATAAACTCATATTATATGGTAACTATGATTTTAACATGCTCTGTCTCAGACCTCATGAGGTATAAACTCATGGTAACAAAGATTCTAACATGCTCTGACTCGGACCTCATGAGGTATCAACTAATGGTAACAAAGATTCTAACATGCCCTGTCTCGGACCTCATGAGGTATAAACTCATATTTTATGGTAACAATGATTCTAACATGCTCTGTCTTGGACCTCATGAGGTATAAACTCATTATAAACTCATTATTTGGAAACAATGATTCTAACAGCTTTGTGGACATCTTTCAAGAGTAAATGATACTTTTTTTTCAAAACACCTGAGAAATGCATAAAAAATGCTCTCTCACAAAGACAGGATCCCATCAGATGGAACTATAAACCATACATAAAATACCAACAGGCAGCCAGCGTCCAGTTTTACCTAATTACAGCACTGAGGCTAAAGGAATGGACTGACAATTATTGGTCCAACATAATGTGAAAATCAAAACTATGGTCCAATTCTGAACTATGCATACAGTAAAACCTGCTATAATTATTATAAGAATATAATTTTCCACCTTTGCTTAAAAGCAGGTTGCATTATGAAATATAGCTTTTATGCAAAGGTTGTTTTTGTATATAAAAGGTTTGTTTGCACTCACCTCAGTTGATAACCTCAAACCTGTGTTTAAAAATCCCATAAGGAAGATTTGTCCTTTCCAGATAGGTGTCCTTTTAAGAAAAGGGTGTCAGACAGAACCTTTACCAACCAAGAGTTGCTGATCACATCATACACAGAAACTGACTTTAAATTCATATACAGTTCTGTAACCCAAGTCTAAATGTTGTGAACAAAGGAACTCTTCCAATCACCATACCAAGTCTAAACAAAGTGAACAAATGAACTCTTCCAATCACCAACTTCTGACTTTGAATAATATACAGTATTCATCTGACTGATGCCTTATGACTTTGAATAATATATAGTATTCATCTGACTGATGCCTTCTGGCTTTGAATAATATACAGTATTCATCTGACTGATGCCTTCTGGCTTTGAATAATATACAGTATTCATCTGACTGATGCCTTCTGGCTTTGAATAATATACAGTATTCATCTGACTGATGCCTTCTGGCTTTGAATAATATACAGTATTCATCTGACTGATGCCTTATGGCTTTGAATAATATACAGTATTCATCTGACTGATGCCTTCTGACTTTGAGTAATATACAGTATTCATCTGATTATTTCTGGCTTTGAATAATATACAGTATTCATCTGACTGATGCCTTCTGACTTTGAATAATATACAGTATTCATCTGACTGATGCCTTCTAACTTTGAAGTGATGAATCTGAAAACGTGAATGACTCTAGGCAAGGTGGAGACACTACAAAAAAAACATAATGATGTCAAACTGATTGAAATATCTAGCTTTTACTATATCTGAGAAAAAAAATAAAGAATTATAAAATTTAATTTGAGGCTTATGGTTTTGATCTCATATTACTGATGGACAAAGTTATGTCTGCAATTTTCAAAGTCTCACCATCTGTTGTTAATAAAGGTTAAATCACAGTTCCATTGTATGATTTTATCTAATACAGATTTCTTTTATTTCCCATGTTTGGATTTCAAATTGTTTTTTACCTCACAATATTTGGATGTTCATGACCTTCAAGTTGCCGAAGTAGTGCAATTTCTCGAATTGCACTCATAGGCATGCCTTCCTCCGTGTTCTGAATTCGGATTTTTTTCATGGCCACAAACTGGCCGTCGTTCTTAAGGTCTCTGGCCTTCCACACAGTTCCATACGCTCCATTTCCAATCACTGCTACCTCCTCATATGCATTTTCTCCTGAATCGTGACAAAGTCGGCTCATGATATGTGCATTGAAATGACATCACAAGTGTTTCCAAAAAAGTGAGATTTGGGCTGAAAAGTAGAAGTATAAAGGTATAAGTATTCTATTACCTTTTTTATCAATTTCTCACAAATTCTATAACAAAGTGCTTTACAACATCTATCAATTTATCATACAAATTCTCTGCATCTCCTCATATAAAATAAATCTTATGTTTTCTAATAAATGTAACTCAAATGAACTGATTATATTGACTCTTTATTTTTGTATCAATTTGCATGGCTATACAAAAAGGTGATATTATCATTAAATTCTTGCACTGAAGACATAATTCCATTTTGATGGTTATTAATTCTTGGACTGAAGAATGGTCCTATTTTCATTGATAATTGAATTCGTGGATTAAGGACATGGTCCTATTTAATTTGGTTATTAAATTCGTGGACTCAGGATCGAGTCCTATTTTCATTCACAATTAAATTCATCGAATCATGGCATGGACCTATTTTTGTTGATAACTGAATTCACTGATTGCAGAGATGATCCTAGCTTTGGTGATTAATCATTGTTTTATTGGGTCTTTTAATTTGTGGTTTCTTGCAACCATAAACTAAAAAAATTTGTTATCACACGAAAACTAACAACATTATGAAAAGGCTTTTAGGTTGGTGTATCCACTCCAATGGACCATTTCCAAAGCAATATTCAGAACTGATTAAAACTATTTACTATGCAATATTTAGAACTGATTAGTTATGTGTGAAGGAAGTTTAATCAATGACATAAGAAGATATCTCAGGTGAAAATAACTATTTAGGGTGCATGTGTCATCGCTGACACTAGTCCTATCAGACATGTAAAGTTCCAGTTGTTGCCAAAACTGCTGATGGATAGTAACAGTGATGATTCGTCAACTAGGGGAGTACTGGCCTGGATTTGTTTTATAAGATGTATGAAAAGGATTTAAATGCACATCAGCACAAAAAAAAGGTTTACATGGTGCCATGTCAAAGTTTCTAAATGTGATAGGGGTAAGATTAATTATTGCAATCCTTTGGAAAATGGCTAAGAAATACTATTTTTATGTTTTTTTATTATTTTCTTTGATCTTTTAGTCCAATTATTTATCCATTTAATTATTCACTGGCTTATATATTTATCTAGTTATTTATTTACTTTGAAGGACTTAACAGTTGCCCAACAAGAGTGCTTTCACATAGGGTTGAAACATTGAACCATATAATGCAGTACCTTTTTGATTTTTATTTGCTTTTTGTTTGTTTTGTTTTTTTAATTTGCAAAACATGCAATAGTAGGCACGCATATTGACAACTTCATTGTTCCTTCTCACAAAATATTTCAGTTCCTGTCCTATTCTGAACAAAGGCCATACTGCCTTCTGTTAAGAAGAAAAGTCCTTACTAGGAAAATTACGAAAGTGCAATTGTATTTTGCGACGAAAATAACATATAAATAAATTGAAATTTTATCTTTTAATAATAATAATAATAAGTTATTACCAACATGCCCTCACGTTATTCCTTTGTGTTCACACACCTACCACGCTAAGGTTTTTTTTTTTTTTTTTTTTTTTTGCTTCTTTCTATTTTTAGATCCGCATCCAGTTAAAACATTATCCAAAATCAAGCAAACAACCTTACAAATTTTCCGATACCAATTTTGACATAATAAATTTTAGTTCAACAGCGTTAGAAAAATCAAGTAAGAAATAAAGCAAAAATAATGCGACCTACTCCAACTTTACAAAAGTGGCCCACGAGTGAATGAATGGGCCCACACAATGAATGTCAAGATGGAATGTGAAATGTTTCAGCGATTGTTTTGTAAAATAAAATCATATTTCTCAATACCCACCTGTTCAATATGTGCAACTGGTTTCTACAAAAATCATCAACCTATTTTTGAAAGAATTCAATATTTCCACGATTTTTTCTGAATTTTTCTTCTCACAACATTAAGTTCTTCTCAAACAAGTTGATTCCTAGTTTACGCGTGTAGGCCACCACTGGTGGTACACAGAAATCTAATTGGCTGCCGAATTAATTATGCATACTTTCACGGAAGATCAAAGGTCGTTTGGAATGATCCATTACATAAAGTAGGGGAATTAGTTACCACACTTATAGTGCACTATATCTTTTCAAATTGTTTGTAAAATTTCTCCCAATCAAAATAAGAAAAATACTAATTTATACTTCCAAACAATCAAGCAGATACATCAGAGAGAGAGAAATTCCGACTAGTCTCCAAATTTGGAAACCGAAAATATTCATTTGACCTGTGTCAGGAGCGACAAATATTAGAAGAAAAAAAAAATAAACAAGGGAAATCACTCATCGAAGATTATTTTGATGAATGAATGCTGTCTAACGGATTGTTGTTGAAGTTGTAATTACCCTGAATAGCAAGCAGTCTCGATTTAGAAAAGTAGAATACTCAGTAAGTATTTCTCTTACTATACAATGTTTTGTAACTTTGGTTGGCTTGATAAATATTGTAAATCTTCAAGCATATTGCGATTATATCAAAGTAATGTAGTTAAGTAAAGTGCATATATCACAATTATTGATTTCTAAAATTGATTCATTAATAAAGAGAAAGTGAGACAGAATTACAAATATACACCAAACAGAATGGAAAGTGTTCTCCCAGGATTCTAGAGAAGAATGCTTAATAATATCTTAGGCAAAATTAATATTTAATGCAAATAATACTATCATACAGGTTAGAGAATTTTTTAAAGCATACTGTTTGATTGGGACAATTACTACCTTCATATGACATCTTATTCTAAGTTAGATCATTCATAAAAAGTTTAAATTAATGAATCAATTAACATGTTATATTTATTGGACAACCCTACAGACTGTGATAGTTAAAGACTATCGTCACCTTCATATTACGTTTCCTTATAGACCAACAAGTAGGTCTCTGCTTTGTTTTTATATCTCACAGCTGCTGTTAGATATAAAAAAAAAAAAAGCAGAGACCTACTTGTTGGTCTAGTCTCCTTAATACATCAGATATATCGAATCTAAAATGGGAATCAAGACTGTGCTTACCTGAATTACATATTTACAAATATTAAGCTAAACATGTACATAACATAATATCTTGACATTTAATGGGAAATGCTTTAAGTGTTGGATAATCCAAAGATTGGGAACAGCCTCTCATTGACATTCGTAAAATCTGTTCTTCTAACCTACATTCTACATTCTACATTCAAGGCCGTATGGGACTGAAGATCTTATGTCATAAAAGAAAAACAACGTGGAAAACTTAGTTATTATAAGCAAAACGAAATATCCCATTTTTTAGAAAAAGACACACACACTCTACCCCACCATCACCCCCTTTGAAAGGACGTTTTCCTGTTCCCTCTTCTCGTGTTGCATGTAGCCTATCGCAGAATAGGTAGCGGGGGTACGGTGTATCATATGGTCATACAAATATAGATATATTCGGCATACGTATTGCTGTATCCAAACACTTTCAATCTATATGCTACTCCATCTCCGGAACTAATATGTCCTAGTCTTCGTTTTGGTGCCAGTAATATATATTTTGGACGGTCTAGATCAAACAAGTCTTTTGTTTGTTGGGGGGTCTGGGAAGGTTGGGGGGAGGGTCTTTTCTTTCTTTTTGTGTGTTTTATTTATTAGTTTTCTTATCTTTTGTTTTCTTTTGGGGTGTTTTGTTCCGGTTTTGTTGTTGTTGTTGTTGTTGTTGTTGTTGTTTAGTTTTGGGTTTGGGTTTTTGTATATTGTTTAGTTTTTCTTGTCTTAGATTTTGTTTAAATCAACAGTTTAGAAACAATAATAAAACAGTATTGAATAGCATTTCAGCTGTTACAAAATAAACCACGTCGTGATCTGTTTACTTTTTTAAATATTTTACAGATAATTAAAATAAACCAAGTACCATTTTAGCATTAACAATGGCAAGAAGAGTCCGTAATAAAGTACATCGTTAATGACGGAATACACTTGCTTCCACTGGCTTGTTGATAGTCAAGCACGGCAGCATATATGGATTCATTCGCTTTGAATGAAAGATGGTCTATTGTTAAACAGGGATCATTGGTTTGAGTTGTTAATATTTAAAATTACAGGTCACGCGGAACTATGTGTACCATAAATCTCAAGAGAACGGCATTGTTATGACAACATAAGTTCCAAAGCTCTTGGATTTTCCGCTTTTTTTTCTCAGACCTCCATATATGATGTGCAGAGGATGACTTCACAAAAATCTAGAGACAATTTTGAAAAGAGCTAATTTTATGTTTTCGTCTTTCTTCATTTATTAAGTCTTAGTTCATAATTTTAAAATATATTTATAAGATCACGGTTGTTTTTTTGGAAACGTTCGTCTTGAAAAGACCAAATGGAAGCATATATTAAAATACACCGAATAAAATAAATATTACAGGGAATTTCCACTTGGCACGTACAACAGGATTGAAATAAAAGCGAAGAAACATACGATAGATTTGACTCGTCAAGGCATTTTATGTGTTATGTTGGGCCACTTGAATCAATATGATACTTTGGAAGATAAACTAGCAGTAGAGTCATATACATTTTGTGACAACTCAAATTTACAAATAGCTCACTGATGAGAACATATTTATCAACCGAGATGATTCTACCTTGACACCGGGAAGAAGAGTTATAATTAAGAGATAAAATATTGTTATCACCAAGCAGTAATACAGTTTTCACCTTTGACATTAAACAGATTAGGGACGGAAAAACTGTTTTGTTTAAGGTATATTCATCAAGATTTCCACAAGAAAACTGAACCAAACTAAAGGAGAAAAAACGGAACGTGATGTTACAAATGATCTAGAGTAAGCATTGAATTTCATTACTTTGAGGATACTATAGTGGAAACTTTCCAAAGTCACTACAATACACTTTAGATGTATCAGCAACTCTAAATAAGATACACAAAACACTAGTGTGTAGCTCGAAGTAAAAGCAACTCGAAGTAAGATACACAGTAGTGTAACATATAATTTAAAATCAATATGAACTACACACTCTTCCGAATTAGACACTGTTAAACATATGTTGGAGAAGTGGGTGGGAAACGGTTATGCACACAGCTTGCAGCAATTATCGAAGACGATTTGTCACAAATAAAAACCACAACAGAAGTAATACGGAAATCTGAATAATTGTTGTACTATGTAAGGAGAGACTTCAAGAGCACTCATACTTACACATTTTATATAATGATGTCAAGGATACTGCTTTGCTGCGAAGTAAAGACATTAAATGATCCTAATTTCGCTATTACGTTAACTTTAATTGTGAAAATATACATGGAAATATTATGCGAGATTAACAAGTGCGAGTTTGATAGTAATTAACCTTTTATTCTTGTAATTGTTTCCTCTGAAAGATAGAAAGATATTTCTATAGCTTTCCAAAGTACAGTACAAGTGACTGATAACTGGATTTTGTTGCAAACGGATAGTATTAACTCTTTTCATGTTGTAAATTTTCCATCAACAACAATCTTTTACTAAAATAATAAATATGCTCATAAGATTTCGTTGATTGAAACCGGAGGCAGATTTCAACAGATAAAAATTAAAGGAGGTAAAAAAAAGCTATATCGTGAAAAATAACTGCAAAAGTTATTTAAATATTAAACGGATAAAGCAATGGCAAATATTATCGTATACGAATTCAGAAATTAATATGCATTTTAAGTCTAAGTTATGTTGGGATGATTTCCCCGTGAATTCCTATCATTGAAATGAATCCTAACAATGCAACAGGTAAAGGAATATTAAAACACTGTGATAAGCAATGTGTGTTAATTAGAAAAGAAATTTAAAAAATAAACTCAAATTTAAATATGAAATTGATTCTTTTCAAAAAATGTTTTCTGATACCGTCTCTTTTTGAATAATAAAATTTAAAATGATTGGAAGTTCAGAGGCTGTAAATATTTGCATATTTTTTATTTTGAACATTATTATTGAAAAACTCAACATGTCAATGTACCCACTCATTACTTTTAGCTAGAATGTGCCATATGCAAACAAATCGTTGATACACCTATGAATGCGTCAATGAAGGAATATGTACGGAATTCAATCTGTTGAAATTATATTTGTCTAAACGAAGCAAAATTTTGATTTAAATTTCCAGTTACAAAGTAGATTCGTTTAGCTGATGAAAAGTTTGACATCATCACTTAATTGTTTCAAATTCATTATTTGAGGGTAAAATGACAACGACTTTTTTTTAATGATTTACGTAAACTAGTTGATCACATATTTAAATCATTTTAAAATGTTACGACAAATTCAGAAACAATGGAATGAACAGTGAAATTAACTGAATATATTCATGGGCATATGAACAAATGTAATACATAGGCGTGGCAAAAAGTCCAAGGTGTGTCAAGCGAAACTATGATTTAATTTCCTTACACATTCAAAAAAAAGTGTCTCGAAGGCTTTGTATTAGCAATGCAAATATGGTAACGTGAATCTTTATTATATTATTGATCTGATCTTAAACAAGCAAATACTTGTTGGGGTGGTGAATAAAGTATTTAGAATTTAAGCTCAAATTTCTGTTTTTTAAAAGGACAAGTTGGAAGTTGTATTAAATGTAATGATGGTAACCATTAAGTAATATTCCTCATCTGTAAACATAGCAACAACGGCATGGTCTTCCGACTTAATGGTAATGAAACATTATGCATGACTATCTTGCAGCACGATTTTGGCGATGAATAAGACTGTGTCAGTCCGTTAATTTCAGTTAGGAATACTTAGCAGCCTTCTGTAATTAGTAGTCACCTTATAAATGACATTTATTGCCTTATCGTGTCAATTGGTAGCATTCGGTTAGTGACAGTTTGTAACAGTCAGTTAATTACATTTTTCACGATCTTGCCAGATATACTTAATCAGTGTAAACAGTACTCTCATGCCAAGAGGTAAACGCAGATTTCAACACTTTATGCATAAAGCAAACATGCAAACTACATTGCTCAATCTGATGTTCAACGCAACAAATCGACATCAATTTAATGAATAGCATATGAGAGAGACACAAATAAGGTACGCAACTGCATGAACTACGCTTTAGGCAACGAATTGACACTAGTCATTATCTTGTTTAGACAATTTTCTTTCCTTTTGGTCAATTGCAGGAAAAAAGAAGGAAGTGTTGAAATATTTATTTTTATCTAATGCTAGACCTTGAGCAATTTTTTTGAAAGAGAAGGAGTCTAAAACAAATGGAAATGGAATAAAAGCCATTATCAAAACGAAGACATGGAAATGAGAGTACAGCTTAGTTTTGTAACACTGTCTATATGCACATTTAAGGTGATTATTATTATCGGCTATTTCATTGGAGTCATCGTCTAAAATATGTAATAAGCAAACAATAACCAAAAATGCAGACATTCTAGACTGTTCAATGGAAACCAACAGTACAACCTTGCAATATATAATGTATCGCCAAAATGTTGTAGATTTTATATAGTTTATCAATCAGATAAAAAAATCATCTTTTACAATGAATCATTGGGCAGAGTTTAACCAGTTTCGTTCAGTAGGTTGCTGTAAAATCCAGTTAGTTAAAAGAAAATGCAGCCATCTCATATGTCTCTCAAAGCAACATTTTAATTACATTTACCTATTGTTATATTCCGAATGATAATATACTAATTAATTGTACACCGACTGATGTCGTATGCAAATGTACTTTATTTCAAATACGCCTAATATTGTGTTTTGACCACAAAGATTTGTTTCTGAAACGTTTTGTAAGTATTTGCAACATTTACTACTTTACAATAATCATGTAAATAATTAAGTTTCCATCTTCATTTTAACAACGATTGATTTGCAATACGCTGTTAATTTCGTAGAGGCTTCCTTTGATACTACCTATGAAGCACGTGAGTAGATAATTTGCATTGCTTTGCACGAATTCTCCAGTACAACCATTTAGGTCCATGCAAATTGGTTATTTTGTGTCTTCTTCTAATGATGATCTTTCTTGTATAGATACATCAAATACTGAAGTCTTCATTCTCTTATTTAATTGATGCATATTTTCAGTATGTGTTTCTATTATGTAATTAAAACGTGTCTTTAACATGACATTTAGAAGTGTGTAATGAGGGTATGGGATTATGGGATTGATCTAGGTCATAGCCTTATATTGCCTATGGCATGATGATTACTAATGGCACTGTCACACTAGAGTGTAGGTGCCATTGGGTAGAAATAAATAAATTATTTGCCACACAACTGTGAACCAAAGATGAATTACAGTGTTTTACTTTAATGATTTTGTTGACCACTAAAATAAAAAAGGACTAAATCTATTGAGGCTATCAGATTTAATTGTACAAGCAGTGAGTATTTATACATTTCTTTTTACAGATTGAATAATCAGTATACATTGATTATGACAAATACTTATTTAAATACGGAAACCTATTTCATGACAATCTTTCTTCCATGATTCCTAGCGATCGAATTGAATTGCATTATGTTCTAGATTTTTTACGGCGTGTTTTTAAGTTTTTTTTACGAAGCTACCTCGGTTTTGCAAATTAATTTCAAAAGTAAATGTCTTTTTCAACAAATGTCTGTACAATTAAATACCAAACACTGCAAGTACGTTTAAGACCACGTGTACTTGTTGAGGAAAGCACACGTCAGCGGTTAAAATATAGGTGATTATATTGATGGAAACACGGATGATTGTTACTATTAGAAGAATAGAATTTGCAAATATATAAGAAGTTCAATGGTATTATGACGAAATATGCATAAAGGTGCATTTATGACTAAATATGAACTATGTTGCAGAACAATTCATTACTAATATTGTAAATGACATTTGATGATGTTACGTGTTGGTACACGTGCTCGGCCATGTCCTAAATGCGGATGGATATAGGAATCAAAACAGTTAAGTCATTTTGCCGTCCATATGGATCTGTTCGCGAGTTTTATTGTGCACACCGTAAAAAAAAATAGAACCAACTGTTGTAAAAATACCTGACGATAATGACACCGTTCAAAAATGCGTATAATAACGTCGATGAAATAATGCTTCACACTTTGAATTGATTGCAGTCTCTAATCCCGGTAGAGTGAAAACTTTATTAATATAATTTCCAATTAGAGAAAAACATTGTGTTTCCATATATAGAGACATAGAGACATACAAATCGTAATGCAGATAAAAAAATTGCGGAACAGTGTGAGATATAAATACCAAACTGTATATGAGAAGCAAACTTGCATTATTAGGACCCCATAAATACACATTTACAGAACTATTTTTTGAGGAAATTTCTTTGCTTACATTCTGACATTTTGAGGAATTTTCGCTGTTTGCATTGTGAAAATAACTTTTATTTCCAATGATTCTGAGTATACTCAGCTTAGATTCAGACCTAAGGGGGAAAATTATTTATAGTGAGAAATTAAGTTAACATCGAAAAGGAAAGAAGAGCAATAAGGGTGGTTAACCAGCTAAAAATATAAAAATTTAAATAGAACAAACCCAATTCACTCAGGCATGAAAGAAGGATAGCATTGTGGTGTGAGACCTGCAATGAGTGGAATTCATTCTATCCATTGAGAGTGAGTACAATTCTAAGAGTTAATACCATACAATACAATTCAGGAAAATAGCTCAAGCTCAGATTGAGGGATGGAGAAATATACCACAAGGGACGAAATTAGAGGAATATTTTGAGACAAAGAGATAAGGTAACATGTTAATAGCTTACTATTCGAGAGGATGCCAAACCATGGACTTTGGTGAAATTTCTGACTGTCCAAGACAAGCGGATATTCTGAATAAATACAAACTTAGTGGATTGGATACATAATGGAGGAAGGAATAAATATGTCATCTATCCTAAATCATATAACAACCCAATATTGACAACAAGTCATATAGAAGTAAAAGGACTACAGTTGTTGTTGTTCTTGTTGTTATTGTTAGGCTTAACGCCATTTTTCAGCACACGAAAGGCTATTCATGGCGGCCAGTATTATTGGTGGAGGAAGAAACAGGGAAATCCGCGGAAAGAACCACCGACCCACGAGAAGCTACTGGCAAGCTTTCTCACATATCCACATTCGCCGAATCTTAGATAACAAAGAAATCATCAGAAAGTTAAAGACAAAGTTCAAAACTAGAATGAAATTTAACAAAATGGCACTGATATGGGGTTTTAACCCCATAAAAGCAGGAGTTAGAATACTATCAATATTCAA
Organism: Potamilus streckersoni; assembly: GCA_016746295.1. NCBI lineage: Eukaryota > Metazoa > Mollusca > Bivalvia > Unionida > Unionidae > Potamilus > Potamilus streckersoni. The sequence continues at coordinate 127,610 of JAEAOA010000102.1, forward strand.
AGAAGATGCCAGTAATATACCAGCTTACTTTTATGTCATTGGATTTTTGCTCAAAGGCTGTTATAGTGGGTGCGAGAGTCACAGGTCATGCCCTAGATGTAAACTGACAGGACACATGGTAAGAAATCCAAACCCAGTACCAGCAAGAATGTATGCGAGTATGATTAATGCACAAAAGAAAATCTAAAAAAAGTGGAACACAATGAAATATTGGCCGGAATTAGGAAAATATGTCAGCAAGCCAGAGAAGAAACAGAGACAAAAAGAGGCATCAGCAGTAAAAGATGTAACAGAAGAAATAATAAAGAGACAAAAGGATGACTGAAATGAGGAAGGAAAAGAGATACCAGTAAGTCAAGAAATAGAAAAAAGAAACCCAAATAGAGGAATCTATAATAGATAACCCGGAAGAGGGAAAGTGGGAGAAATACCCAAGTCCTATAAAACTGGCATCCAGCGATAACCGAAATGGAGAAATATTATTAAGAAATAGAATCTACGCTCTTGCAGAAATAGATGAAGAGGGAGAAACAGAAAACCAAATTGAGGGGAACGAGATAGAAATCACAAACGATCCGATAGGAATTAGTCCACTGACATCTACACCTAGAGCACCAGAAAGGAAAAATAAAAGGAAGAAGAAAAACTCAATATCACCATCCAACTCGAAGAGCGATAGCATATCTCTGGAAAAATTAGGAGAAATAGGAGAAAAAGAAAAAAAAGAAAGAAAAAAAGAAGAGAAAAAAAGTAGGGGAATACAATGAAAGTAGAAGTGAGAATGGAATGGAAACGGAAATCGAAACGGAAACGGAAAACCAGGAAACGGAATCAGACATTGGAATGACATGGGCAGAAACTAAATTTAAATGAGAATCTGACAGTACGAGTGCAATGGAGGGGGGAGGGTACCACCCCACCCTTTATAGAATCTACATAGATGGGATTCTCCACAACCATATAACTAATAAATAATAACTATCATTAATAAATAATAACAAATAATAATAAATAAATATAATTTAATTGATAACTAAGCCTTAAGACGAGAGATGCGGCACCTGGAGATAGCACACAGATGGTAGAAACAAGCTTCCAAATAGCCTCGGTTAACACAAATGGAATAAATAAGAATAAATAAATGAACTTTGCAATTTAAATAGATATGATGTTATTTTATTACAGAAAACACACAAGGGCTTAAATGAAGATTTTATACAATAAATTGAGGGAAAACTAAATGCAGTTGTTCTAACAAGTAACCATAAATATGACGACATAAAGGGGGGAGTAGCAACAATAATAAAAATATAAGAGAGGGGTAGTATAGGAAATGAAAGAAGATGGGGATTTGTAAGGGAAGACTTCAAAACACATTGAAATCAATCAAATCCGTGTAATTAGTACATACTTAACAGCAAATAAATATAAGAAACAAGAATTTATAGAAAATGTTGATAAATATATAAGTAAGCATTCAATTGAGATGTTATTAATAGGAGATTTTAACTGGGTGAGAGATGAAATTGACAGGATCTGCAACTTGGCAACAAATGATTTAAGATTTAGAGAGATAATTAGATGAATAAACAAACATGATCTAAGTGACATATGTTGGTGTTTTTTTGGGGGCTTAACGCCATTTTTTAACACACGATACATGGCGGCTAGTATTAATGGTGGAAGAAGAAACCGGGAAATCCGTGGAAAGAACCACCGACCCACGAAAAGATACTGGCAAGCTTTCTCGCATACCCACATTAGCTGAATCTTAGACTCGAACCCATGCAGACAGGTGAGATGGTAGTGATCCGTAACGGAGAGCTTTTTAGACCACTCTGCCACTCGGGGACCCTCTAAGTGATATATGCAGGAAACTAAATATATTAAGGGAAAAGATATGAATATGAGTACAAAAACTGGAAAGCAAGCAGATTGGATAAATTTTAGGGGACAAACATTAAGGAAGGAATATACAGGAAAGCCGGAATAAAAAATATTTTAATATTAAATCTCGGATCAAAAACTACTTGGTATAGCAATGATATTAGAGAATATAACTAAATGGGGGAAAGGAATATGGAAACTCAACAATAGAGATTTAGAAGATGAGGACTTTAGAGGACAAATAAGCAAATTAATAACTAAATTTTTGCATAATGAAATTAAAAATATACCAACGTGTAATGGGAACAGATGGGAGATAGTCGAAGAATGTGACAAACTTAAAGATAAATTCAACAAAAAAAAATAGTTTGCAAATAGAAGAGTAGAAGAAAAGAAGGAAATAGAGCAGCTAGAGAGAAAGCTAAAGAATAGTCAGAATAAAGAAATGCAAACAGAGATCAGAGATAACATAAATAGGATAAATAATGAGATAGTTAAAAAATGGGAGATAAGAGCAACGAAATTTTCTGGACTATACACACAGACACAATACTTAAACAAACGACAGGAATTTAGGAAGAGAGGAGAAAAAATAATAGAATAACTTCTAGACGAAAACAGGAAGTTACTAAAGGAAAAAAAGGATATAATAAATAGGGTACAGGGATACTACAAAGACTTGTATGCAACTCAAACTATTGACACAAAAGTGATAAAAAAAATACCTAAATGAGGCCAAATATGACAGAATTACATCAGAACACAAGGACTTATGTGATGAATTCATCACCGAACAAGAAATAAGAAATGCAATAATGAAATTAGCGAAAAGAAAATCACCAGGAAGAGATGGACTCACTGAGGAATTCTTTCAAAAACTACAAAGAGAGTTGACTCCGATCTTAGAAAACCTGTATATTAACATTTTTCTTAAAAATAAGACAATGACAAAAACAATGAGGGAAGGGGTAATTACATTAATATATAAGGAGAAGGGAGAGAGGGAAGATTTAAAAAAAAAACTAGAGGCCCATCCCGCTCCTAAATATAGATTATAAAATATTAAGTAGAATCCTAGCGAATAGGATTATAAAAGGAATGGATAAAATAGTAAATATAAATCAGACATGTGGAGCCAAGGGTAAAAATATACAAAGAAAGTAACATACCTAATATTAAAACTGTTTTAGAATATATACAGAGCTCTGGTCAAAGAGGCGCCATGGTGTCAGTGGACGAAGAAAAAGCCTTTGATAGAATTGAACATAACTATATACACATTATTTTTATTTTTTTAAAATGGTTTTGGAGAGAACTTCAGGAAATAGACTGATATTCTGTACAGAGAAACTAAGGCCAGAGTACAAATAAACGGAGCGCTATCGGAAGATTTTGAAATCCAAAAGTCAGTGAGGCAAGGATGCCCACAGTCAATGCTATTATGCGAAACAGCGATAGAAATATTGAGTACAAGGATAAGGATTAACCAGATATTGAAGGAATAAGGATTCCAAATCTCTAATACGAATTCAAAATGCTTCAACATGCAGATGATTGCACTTACTTTATAAAAGACCAAAATTCCTTTAAGCATCTAGAAAAGTTAGAAGGACATCGGATTCACAAAAAAACCCACGATAAAATAGAGATCCTAAAAATAGATAACTGGAGGGGGAAATCCTCCGGGTCTTACCTCCTCCTCCCCCCCAAAAAAAAAAAAATATTAAGGGTAGCTTAAAAGCACTAGGGGTGTATTTTGGGTGGAAAGATAAAAAAAAGAAAACCAGACAAATGTGATACGGATGAAAAGAAATAAAATGGAAATCTGGGCATAAACGCCGCTATGTATAATGGAGAGGGTACAAGTAGCCAAAACATACTTATATTAAAATATGAACTATATGATAAAATCCTTTGATTTTGAAAATAAATTTCTAGAGAAAATAGACAATCAGATAATTAAATACATATGGAAATTTAAAATGCACTACATTGAAAAGCTACTCAATATAAAATAAATAAAAGAGAGGGGATTGACATTGCCAAACCCAATTCTAATGAAACAAGCCAATATAATTAATCGTTTTAAAGAATTAAATTCTAGACCAATAACTTCATGGGAACCACTTTATATGTACTGGTTCGGACTTTTAATTATGAATATGGGGAATATTTATAGAAACAACGCATTGGCAAAGAAATTAGTAGCCTCAAGAAAATTTAATTATATTAAGGACCTTTTACACAAATTCAGAGATGTTAAAGAAATATGGGAAATATATAAGAAGAACACATATAACTAGATTAGGGAAACAGTCACAAAAAATATAAGGAGTAAAGTTGAAAATGAAAATTGTGGGGTTAACTAGGAGGTAGTGTGAACTAATTGGACTAATATAAAATCATTAAAAAATATATAGTATAATGTATAAATACCTACACAATTTTTGGCTTACGTGTGAAGCAGCAAAAAGAAGACATATGATAAAAAAAATATACCTAAATGCCTAATGTGCAAAGGAAAAAGCTACACAAAAAATCACGTAATAACATAATGCAAGAAAAATTTACAAGAACGGGTTAAGATAATTCGACAGATAAAAAATAAGCAAATATTTCTATTTTTTTTTTAAATGCTACTGAACTTGGATCTTACAACATATAACAAAACATTGAGATAAATAATTAGCAACTGTGTGGAATCAACGAAAGCCTGTGGTCAGGTAATAGTGATTGAAAAATAAATGTGAATTAACAATCGACGTTACAACTATAACCACTAATAATATAGAACAATATCTAACCTCTAATAAATATCATCTAATTGCTATTTTGTCTTTTTGCGGGACAGGGAACCTATACACGGAAGAAGTATGAGACGTAGACATTGTGGGGCTTGCCACAGGGCGCCACGCGAAGTGGACAGGCCTGCGAAAGAGCCTAAAAAAAATCCGTGTGTAGCACATGGATGTGCAGTACACATATATGGGAAATAGGGAACGAAACTAAAATGGTTGACTCAGACTAACATCTAACCGAAACCTAATATAAAACATTTTTTAAAATATTTTCCCCTTTTTTAAAAACCTTTAAATTATAGGTTATTTGGCTTGTCTTCAGTATTTCGTAATATAAATGAATTGGAATGCATCTAAATGCAAGTAGTGACATACATAAATAAAGGAAATGTTACTCACTGCACTACCCACACCAAGTATCCTCATCATGATAATAGCTATTATTTTCATTTTTTTAATATATATATATATATATATATATATATATATATATATATATATATATATATATATATATATATATATATATAAAGAGAGAAACGACTCAGAACAAACACCAAATTACGTAAAACAATAGGTCTTTTATCATTTCTAGTGCACCGTCTCGCTCTCAATATATAAGAAAAAGATTTCTAAATTCAAAATTACTTTAAAAAAATTAAAAAATAAATACAATATACACAGGGAATACAGTAGGAAAACTTGGGAGATCTTTTGATTTGATATTACTGACGCCCTTACAAAAAACTATATAGCAAACACACAATACAGCATAACACATATAGCATACACAGAACTTAGGAGCCCTCTGGCAAAGGTCATTTAAATTTGGAAAAGGCGAAAGACTACGAGAAAGTAATTGAAACGTGATAGGATGACTGAACCTTTAGATATATTAGGGAAATATATCCCGTCAAAAATTATCAAAAATAAATTTGTGATCAAACTTCTTTTTTAAAAAAAATAATAAATTACACCGCACCTGGGGGAAACAGAAACACATAATTACTTTTTCCTTTTTTGGCTAGGGGGAGGGGCATCTGTCTGGTGTCCAAAAAAATAAAATAAATTAAAAAACAATGTTCCTACATATTAAAAAATGCCAACCGTACATCAGTTGAAGCAAACTGTGTGGCAGTGTGGAATACAACCCAGGTGGTATATAAAATGCGGACATACTTGAATTATTGGGATTTCAAAATGAATTACCGTCAATTGTGCATCAGTGTCTCCCATGTCAGTTACAACCACCTGCAAACGCATCGGTGCAACAACTGAAGAAATTGCACCTGAGCGTTATATACGCATATCAAGAGGTACAAGACAATCTGATATACGTTCATTAATAGCTATTGCAGTTCAACAGGATTAAAACACTTGCCATTGCAACTAGAACCGCTGAATTTGCTCGTGAATAAGAACGTTGTCATGTACGTGCCATTGCTATTGATGCAATTGAAAAAAAAAACACAAAACTCGCAATTTTAAAATATGAATCCTAAGATGATATAGGTGTTACAAGATTCTGGTGATGCATGAGTTATTGCTCTTCAACTGGTGATGCATGAGTTATTGCTCTTCAACTGGTGATGCATGAGTTATTGCTCTTCAACTGGTGATGCATGAGTTATTGCTCTTCAACTGGTGATGCATGAGTTATTGCTCTTCAACTGGTGATGCATGAGTTATTGCTCTTCAACTGGTGATGCATGAGTTATTGCTCTTCAACTGGTGATGCATGAGTTATTGCTCTTCAACTGGTGATGCATGAGTTATTGCTCTTCAACTGGTGATGCATGAGTTATTGCTCTTCAACTGGTGATGCATGAGTTATTGCTCTTCAACTGCATTAATTAATTATGCCGCATAATCCTTGTAAGTATGAATTTAAAATTGTAACACAGTAGATTTACAGATTTTAAACTGTCTTAAGTATTCGAAACAAGTCTATACAGGCTGGTTGAGACAATGAATTTATAGGTTCAACTCATGTGGAGACAGCTATATAAAGTTATACATAGACAACGTTTTTGTGTTTATTTGTTTGTTTTGTACATGTTTTGTATTTGCCTTTAAAAAGACTCAATAAGATTCAAAAGCACTCAGGCTTGTTAGTTACTAATTTCGCACTGTTCGTCGTCAGTTTATTGCATATATCTTAATCAATCCCTGACACACGTGATCCCTTGGTGGATCGGTGGATCCAGTGCGCTTGAAAGGGTTGTTATTCGTAATATGATTTGTATTATATATATATATATATATATATATATATATATATATATATATATATATATATATATATATATATATATAGTATCCATCATATCCACGTAGCTTATGTAACTTGCTTGACTAGTTTTAATTCTAAATTGCAAATTATATGCTGTGTGCAGCTTTTATATATATATATATATATATATATATATATATATATATATATATATATATATATATATATATATATATATATATATATATAAAAGCTGCACACAGCATATAATTTGCAATTTAGAATTAAAACTAGTCAAGCAAGTTACATAAGCTACGTGGATATGATGGATACTTGATAATGCAAGCAGTTACATCAGCGTCAAGGAGCCAATCAGTGTTATTCCAAACAAAATATTAAAAACTATACCTTACGTTTAAACTTGGACATTTTCAGTTCATTGATTTAGTACAGCTTTTAAATTTGTCCTTGGACAAGCTAGTTGGCAGTTAAGCGGCAAAATCTTCAAAGTCATTAGTCGGTATTTTGACCTTAACACTGACCAGTCGACCAGAAAGGGTGTGTACCCATAATAATCCATGAATGATTAGGACAAGTTTGTCAAAACTCTCTTGCCACCTGTTGACGCGTTTTTGTAACTGTCGTTTAAGGGTATTTCAGAAAACTTTTCTTAATGTACAATCAACGTTTGGTCCCCATTTGACTGCTAAAATATTGGCGACTATCACGAACTGTATTTGCGCATCGATATATTCTTGCTCGCTGATATATTTGAAAAAGTTCGTGATATTGCTATATAAGTTAAACCCTGCACATTACTTTTCATCGCCATTACTTTTCATCGCCACGAATGGCATGAATACGCTTTTATAAAAAAAAAAAAACAACAAAATTTAGTTTCAATTGTTGACCGATATTGATATGCATTTGTGTATCAAGAGCTAACTTCGTGGTCGATTGTCAATGGATACTCATTGCTATAAGCTTGCAAGCAACCCAAACAGAAACGGTAATAACCTCTCTGCTCCAAATACTGTAGTGACATCTTATATCTTGGACGCCAATAATCGTCATGGGTGACTGATCTTGTAACCGCTACTTGTTGGTGGGTTTCTATGAATAGATCCTGCACATATTGGCATAGAAATAAACATATGCAATTAGAAAAGCAACAGTGACCACGGATACTTCTTTGAAGTTGATTTGGAATACCCTGAAGAAATTCACCACATCGTAACCTTAGAAACAGAAGCGTGTTCAGCATCTGATGAATGGTTTTCATCACATCAGAGATCAATCGTGAATGAATTAGTATATATATTTACTGAACCACCAAGCTTGCTCCAAATTGTAGGATTGTTGGTGCAAATACGAAATACTAAATTGCATTAATGGGAAAGCGTGAAATTGAATTCCATTGAAATCTTAGATTTCGCCAACAAGCTTGGATGGTCCCATACATTCCAATGAATACAGCTTTGCTCACACAAGCCACAAATGATTTTGATACAGATTTCTTTGAATTAATGAAAAATATCCTATTGACAAAACAAGGGAAAATTTACGAAAACGACTTCGAGTTGATCATGTTAGTGATTATGAACATAATAGGTTCTAAGGCTTATAAGTGATTCTGCATTTGAAGCCCGAAAAGTATTTGATGGCTGTCTTAATGTTGCTCATAATAAAAAGTAAAACTTGAGTAAAACCAATCTAAGTTGGCTCGACAATACTTGCCTTGTCAAAGCTGCTCATGTACGAGTTTTATTACGAAACGTTTTACAACGATGGTGTCACAATGGTTCACTCCGACACCAACTCGCTGTTGATGTGTATAACCACCGATGGTGTTTATTTAAATATTGCATCTAACACACTCTTGAAAGAATTTGACAACAGTAAATTTTTGAAAGAACATCAGTTGTAGGCAAATTCAAAGACAAATGCTCAGGTAAACCAATCGAAACAATACGTGTGACTAAGATCGTGGAACATTAAAAAGTAAAAGATTTTTCAGAATTTATTGTGCAAACCAATCTCAGGCAAGATACAAATGTAGAATATATTCACGAGCGATGTAAATTCACACATATGGCAATTATGATTATGTCAAAGAAACATCATTGTTGTATACACATGTACCAAAGTGAGTTTCGATTTTTGCCAAGCAATGGAAATTACCACATACGAGTTTGGTCATCACGCAATTGTGAACCACCTTGTGATTGATCAAAATTAAATTTTTGTGGTAATTCCGTATTTCTCGGAACATCTTACCACCTCTCTCTCTCTCTCTCTCTCTCTCTCTCTCTCTCTCTCTCTCTCTCTCTCTCTCTCTCTCTCTCTCTCTCTCTCTCTCTCTCTCTCTCTCTCTCTCTCACACACACACACACACACACACACACACACAAATGATCTGCTAGGTTGAACTGCTGGTTCATTTACATGCGCCAAATAGAAATGCGTTGGTTATCGTAAAAAATAAGTTCTGTTTGAAATTGTAAATACAACAATGGAGTTAACTGAGCGACGTTGCCTGCATTCTGATTTTATTTTTCCTACAAATAGTGAACAGTTTTTCCCATGCAGTTCTAGCGGATTTGCTTGTAAAATGGCGGGCAGGGCCTCCAGCGACAGTATTTTGTCAAAATGCAGATTTTAATCCGATTATGCACGTTATTTCATTATTTAGCACGTGTCTAACTGGTAGAAGTCTTGTTACCTGTTCGGAAGACCGAGATGGGGTGCTAAGGTCGTATGAAAATTTTTTGCAGTGACGTCCGAAAAATCGTTAGGCAATGGTACGATGAAATCGGTCCACAATAGGCTTGGTCACGGTGTATACGCCAATCATGAACACGCACTTAATCATTTGCTGATAATTCCGTAACCGATCCTAGAAATTATTTACCTAGATAATCTTGTAATAATTGTGGTTATCCGCGTACATAAAGGCGTATAGTGAGTGTATCAGGGATATTTGTAAAAGCCTTAAAATTGTTAATGGCTCCTGTTCTTAGGTATCTGCTATGCGACATCGACAATGGTTAACCCGCATTTATATGTGCTTACTTGTGCGCCTTGATCAAGTACACGGTCATATGGAAGAAATAGGAGATCAGCCTGATGACCATCATTAGGTAGGTATTTGAACACACATGAAATCTTTTCATGGCAGTGGTAGATAAATGTTCCACAACGCTTTGTTAGTCGAACATTTTCGAGCAGAACCATGGGTGTCCATTTCTGTGCATGCAAAGTTTGCAATGTTGGTCTTCATTGTACCTTAGATGATCCATCATGCGATTCGTTTCTCTAAGTGACAGTGGGGAAGCAGAGCTTACCGCAGTCACATTCAGGTTCATTTTCCATAGCCGGATTTTTTTTGTTTTGTTTTGTTTTGTTTTTTTTTGATAGGTTAATTTATCTACAACTTGGCGGAACGATCAAATATTTATTTGACCGGTTTTAATAATGAAATTATGATCGTCTAGGTTTGGGTTGTATTTACAGTAACACGCTGCTTCGCTGCTTTGATTTCACAAAGGAATAGGAGCTCTTTAACACCAGGTGTTTCATCACAACGCATTATCGGTGCAAAATACTCCATTGATGTCTTTAACAAGTTCATGTATTAATGCGCTAAACGTTTTTTGTTTCATGATGTCATGGTTGAGCAGCACGTGGACAGAGGTGAGATGGCAATGGTCGCGAAGGACGAATCCTTTGGACCAAACGGCCACTCGAGGTCCCAAAGTAAATTATTGATCACTGGCAATCAATTGTTTGTTTTTTTCTTCGTAAAAATAATCACTGACTTAAACACCTTAGTGGTCATTTAACCGCTGATTTTTACTTCGTAGTGGTAATCAATTAAATAGCCAGACTGAAAACTTCTCACACTAGTTCTTCTTCCACAGTTTTCCTGGCTGACATGTACAGCCTATCTTGCGCTTTGCAAAGGTCATCAATGTTAACGACTGCAATTCGCCTCGGTTTTATTTTTTTTTCTATTGCTGTCTTCAAATTATTTGGTTTTTTTTATTGCTCTTTAAAGCATACAATTACGTTTGACGGTGATGGTGACATTAATAGTCATCAAGTCAGGTGGTATAGCGGTTGTGATGTTTAGACACTGGCGTGTCTTGCGCAAACGAGTCTCAACCATTTAACAATCATAATAATCACATCAATGGTCATAGAGAAAACTTCTCTATCCGACAGTGTTGCCAGTGATGTCATAGCAGAGTATGAAAAGCGACGCCGTAAAGTTTCTCTTGCATACCAGGAACTGATTCGAAATAATATAACAAGCCATGAAAGTGTCAAAGATATTTACCAATCACGACAAATGGCACGAAAAGATCTAAAGTAGTAGGAGAAAGTAAGAATCCGAGCTCAACAACCCCCTCCAGACCTCCAAACAAATACAAAATACCTAGGTAACGTAATAGAAAACCTATTGCAATCAATAATTGCGTTAAGAATCCGAGCTCAACAAATACAAAATACCTAGGTAACGTAATAGAACACCTGTTGCAATCAATAATTGCGCTAAGAATCCGAGCTCAACAACCCCTCTCCCCACCCCTCTAGACCTCCAAACAAATACAATAGAACACCTGTTGCAAAATACCTAGGTAACAGGTAAAATTTAATTACGTGATCTTCCAGAATAAGCAGAATGATATGTCAGACTCAATTTTCCAAATCATTACGATTTAGCAGAGCGTGGCGATTGTGGACTAAATTACGCATTAGAATTCCAGTAAGGTAAGTGGTATTATACCTCATTACCAACTGTTAATGTCTCAACTGTAGATATCAAAAATATTTCATTATCATGGTGATAGAGGCTAAACTTTATTTTACCGCTCACATAACGACGGGACTCAAACAAATCTTTTATTTGTGATTTGTTAAGAGGGTATTTTTTGTCGATAAAATACACCTTTGACCGATCAAGATCAATTGTAAGTTTGGTGTATTTTTGCTGACTAATCGGACAGTGAAAGTTTTTAAATTCCGCAAGCAACTTTTGATACAATTGTTCGAGATAATTAAAATACTCGCTGTCATCAGATCTGATGAGCGAAAGTTTTAACTTGTCACGGGTACCACTAAAGCATATGCCTGATGTTTCATTATTAATTTCAACTGTCAATGGTTTGCCGTCCATCATTAGATATTTGATTTTGCTACTGTAGCTATTTGTTACTGTCAAATTTTCAAACATTATTTTTAAAGTTTAGATAAAATTTTAGTTTGCAAAGATAATGTCAAGTATATCTCTATCATCATGACAATACCCAAGTGCAAGTGTATCTACCCCATTTTCACAATAACGTTTATCATCAAAACTGCTCAAACCGCGTTTGATAAGGACATCTGTTTCGAGCTTATGATGATTTGTCCGAATTGACATAGCTCTTATAAAACTAACACCACCATCAAGCGCGTACTTGTAGTCATCAAATTTTATAAACTTTTTAACAAAATCACGAGGCAAACCTTTTGCTTTTTTTGTTATTTTATTATTGTCTAACAATACGGCATACATTTTACTACGTAATCCGATAAAGTATTTGATAGCGCTCGAGTTCATTTCATCTTTGAACTTACCAATAACCTTTTTATTTGTGTCGTCATGAAATTTACTGTCACGTGGGTAATCAGAAAGATCAAACAGATATCTATTATCATGCATATCCTGATAGACGTCCTCGCATTCGATTTCATATACGAGCGAATCAGTATCAGTAAATAATAATCTACTAGCCGGCCATTGATTTTTAACAAAATTATAATGAAAATCGTACATCAGCCACTTTGATAAATCTAACACTGAAGCTCCAACGTAGATCGGCTTGTTTAGTTTTAGATTTGTTTTTCTTCTTTGTATCGCAACAAGATTCTCATTAAATATTTTCATGCTCACAAAATCATCGTCTGACACAAGTTTGTTTCTGCGATTGACATCATTGACTAGTTCGATATTTACGCGTTTCCTGATATTCTCCATCGTCTTACCAAAAACAGAATTGTTCATCAGTTTAAAGAAGTTTTTCTCAAAATCAGTTTTTGCCACAGCTCTTCTTGTAGTGTTCGAGTTAATATAACCTCTCATCCACGGCGACTGATTAAATTTTAGTACGCGATGAACTTTTCTCAACACAAGACCAGCATCGACTGCTTGTTTTAAAACTTTGTAATGCAAAACATAATTACGTTTATGAAGCAAATTTGGTACTAGTTTCTTTACCATAGAATGTTGTCTTGGTAATGCTGACGCTTGTTGTTCTTCTGATAACAAACTATAATCTATAACCATCGATTCCGCACAGAAAGGGTAATCGTTATGTAGTTTGTGTAGCGAAGTTGGATAATCGAGATCAACTTCAACGAAATACGAAACATCGTCGGGTATCTTTTTTTCTGTCTCTGATAGAAATTGATCAGCCGTGATCCAATGAAAGCCACCAAGAGGCATTGGTTCTGCCATCGAATACCCGTACAAGTTATTACAATCTAGATAAACTATATACTTCGAAGGAAGGTCAGGATTATACTCTTTCAAATATTTGTTGTTTGCTTCAGCATATTTCTTCGTTATCACGCTAATACCGCCTCGGATACCTTTTTCAATAAAATTGAACATATCAACATCAGTCAGTAATTCCAACCTTACCTTACTAAACTTTAACAGAGCATCCCATGACAGTCCGGGGGCAGAATAATACCAGCAAGGATCTAGTCCGTAATTATTATAACTCACTTCTCGAAAACTTTCAAAAACATCTGCTAATAATAACACGTCAGTTTTCAAATACAAATCGTGATAATCACCAAAAGTCTCACAATCAAACTCTTTCCAGATATCTTGTGCATACTTGTACTCGTCATCAGTTATATTTTCTTTTTTAAGTTGCGAGTAAAATTTGTCTTTGCTAGGTAAAGATATTTCATCAAATTTACTCCAATCGTTGAGATATTCGTATGGAAAAACTCCTTTTTTAGCTAGTAGATTAAATTTATCTCCAAAACAGTCTCTTAGGTTATCAAATTTACTACAACCTTTCACTAACTCATCTAACGAGGCTGCCATAAACTGCAGGCTGTCAATAAAACGCAATTTACCTAGCGTAACTGACATGTACTTTTCAAAATTATTTGGGATGCATTTGATGATGTTATCGAGTTTTAGACGAGATTTTATATCAGGATCACCAAAAGCTTCTACTATAATATGGCTATCATATCCTCGAAAATTGTGAAGAATAACTGGAATAAAATCTGGAGCATGAAATTTTAAATTACACTGATTATGAGCCGCTCCACGATACTGTCCAGTCAAATGACAATGGTCATGTACTTTTTTGTTATCATCAAAAGCTTTTTCACAAATATAACAAATTTTCGCTTGCTCGTGATCAGATTCTTGTTGAGGTGTTAATTTTAACATTGGAGTTACTTTTTTCAAACGATAAGTAATATTATCAACTTCATTAATCAACTGCTTGAGAAGCCAAACAGCTGGATTTTTACCACGATAGAGTTGGATTGGTTTAGATAACCTCGAATCAGCGCAACAAACTACCTTCTACGCTACTCCACATGGAACATGATTTTGAATTTTTCTTGTACTCGATTGGTTAGGATCATTTTCTACGCCAAGTACAGGTTGAAGTAAGCATTCGAAATCGACGTATATGACGAAAGGAATTTTTAGTTTATGATTATGATGGACAAACTGTAACACGCTATCTTTTTTAGATGGCATTGTTATTCTTTGTACGTCACTACAGTACTGCAAATGCTTTTGTAATGTTTCATTGTCTCTACAACCGTGCAAGCAGCGATAACAAAAGAACTTTTTGTTGTTATTTTTATTATACTGTCTTCCAACTAGTCTGTTAAAGTTTTTGATCCAAACGTAATGATTTTTATAAAACAGTAAATTGATAGTCGATTGTGAAGCTTTTTCTGAAATATACCTCGGATAGACATTTTCTTTTTCATCTAATCCGAAAACGTTAATCGAAACATTATTTTGCTTTTCAAACTTTGGTATTTGATTTTCTGCCACTGGAAAGTCAATACCAGCACAATTTAATCTTGACACGTGACTGATATACTTCTCAACACGATCAGCATTTTTTTCTGCTGGAAATAGCGCGGAAAGAACAGCCCATTGGAAACATTTGCTATCGACGTTTTTTATGTTTATACAGCACTGTTTATTTTTTATTTTTGGTGGCAGGTCGATATACGAACTACCGCGTAATGCGTCATATTTCATCGTGTGAAACAAAATTTCCTTGATCATTTCAAACTTCCAACCCGAACCTAATTCGGTAAATTCTTCTATTTTTTTCCAAATTTCTTGGTGTATTTCATTAGATAGTGACAAAAGATCACTACCAAGTAAAACACGTCTAGATTTTGCGTTGATGTAAGGGTCTGCAATTTCCTTGTTAGTAGATTCTTCCGTCACAAGTAGTTTTGAAAATATAACGTGATATTGCACTAACAATCTTAGACCCTTGTGTTTTTCAAGCTCACGTTTTACAGTCGTCTGTAGCAGATGAAAGAGATTTGTTTCAGAAAAATTTACTAAAACGTTTTGATTATCAAACTGATAACTATTGTCAAAACCTGTAAAAGCAGTCGCTATTTTAACAGGTTCTCCAATAAGTCTCTTCTTGGCTATATCACGCAATTTCAACATTATTATATTATAATATAATCTCTAATTGATAATTTACCTCACACTGCGCATGCGCTAAACAACAATTAGAGATAAAAATATCACCTATAATATAATGACAGTAAATCTGACAAGCGCACGTGAGCAAGAGGTATATCATGTTTATCCGAAGTACAACCTGTACGCTGGAAATGCACTTGGTTCGGTTATTAATATCATTACTGGAATATCTGTTGGTAAAGCAACGCCAGCGGGTTATACGATTAGTGTAAAGGGAGATAATACTGAAAGAATTACGATGTTTAGAAAAGATTTTATTTACACGTTATTTTGCGATGACATTCCAGAGGGGAAACGAGTATATCATTATAACGGTAAAGTCACTGATGATAATATTGAAAATTTATCCTTACAAGACGAGTTTCAGCCGCATCCGGTCTTTGATTTATACGAGGCTAACGATCGCGGTATTATTAGAAACAGAAAAACTAAAAAAGTTCTTAATAATATGAGCAATATGGGATATATCAGTGTGACTGTTAGAGGAACATCGACAGATCAAGTTTGTTATCTTGGTCATAGGTTTGTTTACGAGGTGTTCAACGGATCTATACCCAATGGTCTGGTTATTAATCATATCAATAATGTAAAAACAGACAATCGATTGGAAAATCTGGAGCTAGTGACCCAACAGGAAAATGTGAGAAAAGGACGAGGTGGTGGTATTAATTTTAGATGCTCAATAAAACCTGTTATTTCGTTAAACCTTGAAACGGATGAGGAGATCAAATTCAAATCAATTACAGCTGCGGCGAAATATTATAATATAAATCCCAGAGCAGTAAAATTTGTAGCTGATGGAGCAACAAAATCAGCTTTTTCAAACAAATATGATGCTAGTATTATTTTTAGATATGATGATTAATAATATTTTGTAATTCGGTTTTAGTCAAACAATGATGAGCAAATGCTATAATATCATCGCAATCAAATTTTAGCGTCGTTACTGCACTTTCATTAATTTTATTTTTTTCTGCTTCTGTTAGTTATATTTTATGAGAATCACCTTGCATTACAAAAATCTCAACGGAATATGAACTATAACCTGACAAGCATTTTCTTACCGCTTCGGTCAGTTCGTGGTAGTTTATTATATTAACTTTTTGGTGATATTTGACCTTGTCAGTCATCTTATAACAACAAATTAGATAAAAAGTATATTATAATATGGATATGATGAAACGACTCGTTCAACTATACGAAGAAGATACTAGCGACAAAGTCGCCAGCGACAAAGTCGCCAGCGATATCAGCGATAAGGTCTCCATAATCTCTAATGATATGATAGACAAATCTATTGGTTATAACGAAGATGATATTTTGTATAACAATGAATCTGATGATGATGGTGAAATAGTCACTGTTGCTGACAGATCAAATTACAGCAGATCAACTAAACGGTATAATGTCAAGTATCACATTGATAAACAAATAATGAAATTTAATTTTACCGTTGCCGAACACCAACTGTTTCGGCAGTTAATCAAACCTTTCTTAAACATCAGGATTCCAGGCCGACAGAAAAATATCAAATTTGATTTCATCTTTGTCAAGATTTTTAATCTAATGACGATCTCTGACGATCGCAGACAATATCTAATATCGTTATGTAAACCAGTAAAATGCAAATCTATCAAACGAAAGTATGAGGAAATTTATAATAGCATTATTTCACAGTCGATAAAATCGACCGGGTTGGAATCCAGCTGTTAAATTTATCACTATACCCACGCCATTTGACTAAACTTTTATCTCCTTTTTTCCTAATCACTTTTTCGATAACGAAAACATCTTGTTCAGTTTTTTGTAGTTCTTGTTCGTAAAAACTACCTACTATAGGCTCCCCTGCCAGATCTTTTAACGCGTACGTTACAGGTATTGTTAAGAGTACTTTGTCAACAACAAATACTTCTTCGCTCCAGTTTGGAGTAAATCCTTTTTCAAATATCTTTTTAGTCAAAGAGATTCTAACTTTATCACCGACCTTAAATTTATGTCTGCGGTACATGTTTTCGTTTGCTAATATTGGATTTTTGATAGCGTCATTGGGTGACATTTTGATGGTTCGATGTTTCGTGTTATTATATTCGCCTACGATTTGAGAAAGGTCATCGATGTACCTGTTGGTGTTTTTAGCTGTCATATGTTTGTGTAATTTTTCGTTTAGCGTGCGATTAAATCTCTCGACAACAACGCTTTTGCCTTCGTTTCCTGTAACGTATTTTTTAATATTATTTTGTTCTAGAAACTGTTCAAACTTTTTGTTAAAAAACTCGGCTCCGTGATCAGTCCAGATTTTGTTTGGCTTTCTTTCAGTACTCGTTATTATTTGTTTTAGCGCATCAGTGATTGACGTTCCTGTTTTATCTGAAACTGGCACACTAAAAGCGTATTTGCTGAAAACATCTATAACGTTAAACAAATACTTCTTTGGAGCGCCATCAGCGCCAACGTTAAACTGAGCCATATTAGATACATCTACCAAATCTATTGCCCAGATATCATCTACAGCGTTTGCAACAACTTTACGTCTCGGAAACTTTTTTTTTTAGGTCTGTGTAGTTCGACTGCAAGATCATCGTATAATTCTTTTCCGAGTCGAGACTCTCCGAGTCCAAGTTTATATTTTGCTCCTATCATTCCTTGAACAAATCTTCTATCAAAACGTTCTCGTAGATTTGTTGGCTCCATATCATGTAATTCGTCTAACATTACTTTATCACAATCTGCTTTCGAGTTTTCATGATCACGATAACAGATATCATGACGCATTGCTATTGCATCCACTTGATTATAAGGCTCTTGTCCTGGCAATGGATTGTCGTTTTCATCTAGTTGTTGGTCTAGCGGATTCCAAGGACCAGTATACCGATGACCAGGCAAAGTCCAACCGCCTTTTGGTTTTGGTAATTTACCAATAATTTTATGTATATCTATACCTAACCCTATTATTTCTCTGTTGTTACAACGTTGACAGTACGTAATGATTTTATCTTGTTCTATGCAAAGATCTTTGTCACAATCACAATTGCATTTCATTTTATTTTATTTTGTTTCATAAGATTAATCGTCGATCAAGATAACTCTATCAACGCTAGATCCTTCTTGTTTTTTCAAAAACATACTTTTCTTTCTACCACAGATTGCACAAATACTTTTTAACATCGTTCTATTATTTTTCGTTTTTTCCGTCATCTCATCCTTGTTCTCTGTTTTAGTTTTGCATTTGAGACAGTATGTTGACATTATTATATCAAGGAGTTTAGATAAAATTGATTGCAATATTATCATTCGCATGAGAAGGAAGCTCATCAAATTGTAAAATAAACTTTAAAAAGTTTTTACTTCCAGAGCTTTTACTCCCAGAGTTTTTACTCTGGTGCATTTGTCTGACAAACATGATACAATAATAACCACAAGCTGATGTTCCAATCGGCTGTAGTTGATTAGACGAATAATTTATTTTATCAAACTTTTTAAAAATATATTTTTTTATGAGATCGCTTGGAGGAAGTCCGAACGAATCAAAATAATTGTTATCGTGGACAGCAACCCAGTGGGTGCCAGAGCCATCATTGAAGTTTTCAATATTTACAACACAAGAACCGCCTGTTGGTACGTCATCGAGTTCATCCTTGGAAAATACTCCTCGAAATCCAACAACGTCCTTCAATTTTTCGATGATGTCAAAATTGCTCAATAACGTCTGGTCCCTGGTAGAGTTAATCCGCGTCCGATTCCTAGTAAGTTTGGCAGCAGACTTCCCGCTAGTCCCGCTAAAAGTGGAGCGAAAGGAATAATTCCTCCTTGTTTTGTTTGTTTGCGTTTTGTTGTTTTCTTTTTTTTCGATGATTTTGTTTTTTTCGGCGACTTTTTCGTTGGCATTTTATTTTATACTGTTACATAAAATTAACGATAGATTTGTTTGATACCACGACCTTCGACTGCTTTTTTCGTTGCGCCAGAGACTGCTCCTGACGCAGCCGCAAGTCCAAGTGTACCAAGTACTGGTAAAACTTTGCTAGCTATTATTGATAACGCTGGTCCAAAAAATCCACCTTTTTTTTGACATTGCAGTTACCTGAGAAACAGATAATTTCAGCACAAAAGGTTTGTTGCGATCGAGTTTATTGATTTGTTGTTGCGTTAGCATGACTTTTACTGCAATTTTATTTGAAGTCTCAGCGACGCCTGTCAACGGAGAGATCATCAAAGAAACAGAGCTGCGTTTAGCAACAGCTGCTGATAATTTTTCAACTTGACCAGATGTTAGGTATATTTCTCGAGTTGTGTATTTGGTTTTCATAATGTTATATCCAAGTTGTTAGATTAAACTTGTACTGTCATTCTTCCTTTGATTGAATCAATGGTCAGAAATCGATCACTAACCAATAGCGCGTATACGTTATACTGTTCACCTGGCACATCGCCCAGTGTCCACGTGACCTCAATATCTGCAGTCGATCCCACAACACGCTCCAAATGTTTTGATACGTCAAAATAAAAGATGGGATAGAGAGATCGAAACTCTTCTATTGATATTTGAGATCCACTGTCCGCGTTCTGATATTTTTGCATTGCTTCCATAAGATACATGTACGGCCGAGAGATGTTTCTGGTGGCGTCTACAGCAAAATTACATTCGATTGCACGTTCAGGATACTGTTTGGAATTTACTCTTACAAATATTCGTCTAACGTCTGGGTTATCGAATACGGAGTTGTTTATTTCCTGATTGTTACGACGTGCTTGTCGTTGAAATACGACGAACAAGTGTCGCGGTAGTTGTTCGCTGGGCGTGGTCGTTACACGCCACGTGTAATCAGTCGCGTTGGGAATGGCTGTTTGATAAATCCTGTTCTGTTGGAAGTGTATCTTTTTTGTAAAGGTGGCTAGTAAAGATTCGAGCTCCATCATTTTAGCTAATGAAGGGACAACCCGAGGCATCCACAGTGCTAATCTTGTAATAGAAAACTGTCCCGCATCCACTCCATCGGCGTGTATTATACAATCGTTTTGATCAGCTCGATCTAATATAAGCGTATGTTTTATTCCTCGAAACACTTTGTTATAATCACGGCAAAATCCAAAGATTGTACTTAACGGAAGCATCATCGTTATTTGGCGAGATTCTGCGGCAAATGCTTTTCGTTTAGCAAATCCTTCGTTAAAATTTAATCGTCGTAGATTTTTATTTGCGTTTCTTATTGCATTCGCTACTATAACACCACCAGCTGCATCTGCGGTTAATGCTGGAACAGTATGTCGTGCAGCTGCATCAGCTCCACCTGGGTTTAGAATAAGTCTGTTTGCAACATCAGCATCACCTAGCTCTCCAGTTTTAAACTCGCTCGACACAGTTGTCCCTAGTCCAGTATCTTTGAACCACATCATATTTGTAGCAACTGATCTGGAATAGTCATCGCTAAACGAAACGATGTTAAGTATTGTACTCGCTATGGGTAAGTGCATCGAAATATCTTCTACGGTTTGATTGGCCAGTTGGTATCGTGCACTCTTAAACAAGCTCCAACCATTATTGACGAGAGCGATTTCTACATTAGCTGCAATATCAACACCTGCTTCAGTTAATATTCGGCCACGCACTTCTAACATTGCCTTATGGGGTAGTAGAAACACGTCCTCGTCTCTTGTGTTAAAAGTTCTAACTCCGGTTTTATTTGGTTCGTTCGAGTTCTCATCGAGATACTCGACATACTCTAATTCTGTTACAGCATCGTCAGTATCAATTTCTTCTGCAAAGTCGAGATAGTTTTTAGCTGACATTTATTTTATAATCGTTACACAAAATTAAAAGTCAGCAGGGGTCATCGGTTTTGTTTTCTTTACAAGTTTACGTACTATTTCTTCACCACTCGGCGACAATAATTTTTTTGTTGTAGCTATCATAGCTCGTTTTGTTTCTTCTGTTGGCGCAATATCTGATATTACTCGTTTTATTTCCGACACCGTAGGTGTTGTTGAAGGTCCTTTAATCTTATCAGCAATCTTTTGCCCTACTGCAGTGCCTGCTGAAGATGCCGCCCCTGTAGCGAAAGCTTTACCGGCGTCAAGTGCAATGGGCGCTACTTTACGTGCGATTCCTGGAATATTCTCTGCAATTGTTGTAAATATATTTCCAAAAAATCCACCTACGATTTTTCTTCGATAAACTTTTCTTCGTCTCATTTTATAAAATTATGTACACAAAATCACATGCCTAGGCAGTGCGTAGGTGTAAGTAATACGTGACTATCTCATTGTTCACGTCTATTTGTCGTCCAGATTGGTCTGTGAGTTGCATTGTAATGCTTGTAATTTGATTCTCAGGTGTTATTGGATAGTAGATAATCTGTCGCGGATTGATTTGCATGAGAGAACCTGGTGGGACTTCTGGTGAGAAACTGTAGATCGTTTGCCCGCGGTTGCCTTTTGACGTATAAGATCCAGATGCGATAGAGCAATTGATGAGTATTGTATTTACTTCTGTAATATCTACTGGTAGTTCTCCATCAAATGTCAAAGATTTATCTTCACCGGTGGTATAGTATAAAACTCTAGTAAAACCTAACATCTTTCCAAAACTTCTTTCTTCAAAGAGGACTTTCATATTTCTTTTCACTGTTATCCTAGCTCGTAAGGTGTTATAATTCGCCGCTAATTCGAAATTATCAGCATTCCCACCAGCTTTTGTTAGAAGCTCTTTTATTGTTCTGTTTAGATCAGTAATGTTATAAGCTCCTTGTGGAATCTGTAGTTTGTATTGAATATCAATAAACTCTTTTTGTGATGTTGGAGATTGTTTAACATTAACGATTAAAATTTCATCATTAATCCCAGTTTTAATATTCGGCATGGCGTTCCAACAAGTACAAGAAATTAATCCAATCTCATACTGTTTTGCAGGATCTAGTTCTATTGGTGGGTTGTAATTTACTGTAAAATTCGCGCTGTTTCCTGTTATTTGTGACGAATCAAGCAATAATGTTGTTTGCATTATACTAATATTTTAGATAAGATCGCGGTGTAAAATTTCATACTCGGATGATGTTAGTAATCCACTCGATCTTAGATGATCAAGTATATCAATAATTTCGTTATCAATCTCTACACTTTCATTACCAGCTTCTTTAGAGGATATCAACAGCATTAGCCGATCGACTATGTCTGCGTTTGATGTAAAAACTTTAACTCCACCTCCAGTTCTTTCTTCCGGTAATCTTTTATCTCGAACATCTTCGTATCTATCAAACAATCTTTTAAAATCCCAACCTTTACTATAACCTCCTGGTTTATTTGGATATCGTTTTGCTGTTTTAAGAAAAACATCAGCCATAATTCCTTCTCTTATCTGATCAAATAATACTAGAAAATTCTTTCTATCTTTTTGATCTTTAATTTCTTCATCAGCAC
The DNA here is from genome assembly GCA_016746295.1 of Potamilus streckersoni. Classification (NCBI taxonomy): domain Eukaryota; kingdom Metazoa; phylum Mollusca; class Bivalvia; order Unionida; family Unionidae; genus Potamilus; species Potamilus streckersoni. Next base: position 150,708 of record JAEAOA010000102.1, read on the forward strand.
GTGAGCCCTCTTCTACAATTCTTTTTAATTTTTCAATCAAATTATCATACTTTTCTTTTGGCCAATCTCGAATACTATTAATATTAGTGATATCATATTTTTCCATAAACTCGTTATACTCGGAATCGTCTATTTCTACCCTAGCTTTCTTTCTATAAAATATGATAGTATCCTCAAGAGGCATTATTTTTATCATACTTTCTTGTAACGTTTTTTGTTTCTCAGCTAATTCCTCAGTTTGTTCTGACACTTTTTCTATTAACCTCCTTAACTCGTCGGGATTAACAGCCTTTGTTGTTATAGCTTGCTGAAGTGCAAGAGGGTTGTTTATTAATCTATCAAATTCAACCTGTCGTGCAATAGGATCAACAATGTCTCTTACAAGTTCTTCTGCAATTTTTTTATTTTCTTCTTTCGATCTTTCTCCTAGTAAACCTAACAAACCTTTTTCTTTCATTTTTGCTAGTTCTTCTGGAGATGATGTTTGTATTTCTGGCTGCTTGCCAAGCATCGCCTCAGTAACAGGTTTGAAAAATTTGGTTCTTTCTTCTTCTGCTTGAACTTGTCCACGTCGAGCTTCTTCCACCTTTTTCTTAAAAGCCGCTCGAGTTTCGAGAAACTTTTTTAGTAATTCGATTTTCTGTTGATGTTTGTCCATTATTTTTATACGCTTTACAAAATTATATCATAGAAACGTCTCAAGGCAACAACGAAACATTTTGGTTGGATCACGCGCTAGCTTGTCAAATAAAAAGAAACTATATCGATCTTTAGTTGCTCGATGATATAATTCGATAAATTTATCTTTTGTAACATCACCACATTGTTCGTTTGCAATATTTCTCACATCCACATTATCTAGTCCGGGAAATAATATGAAACAACCCGTATTTCGCCTAATAAACCTATCAACATTATAAAAACCTTGGGCAAGATAAACAGAATTGCATCTTTTATTACGTGATAGTGAAAAATATGATCTAATCTTGTTCATTTCCTCATTGTTTAGCGGAATATCATCAAAGACGATTATCTTATGCTCTGACGAATCGAGTTCATTCACTGGAACGAGTTCTTCTGGTTGTTTTATCAAAAATATATCATCACCAATGCCAAGGTCATCACGAAGTTTATCATTATACTCACTTAGTAATTTGTATTTGTCTTGTTGGGGGTTGATGGTGTAAATATACACCTTATCATAGTTAAAGTTATTATTGAGTAAAAGATTTAATAACAAATTTGTTTTACCAGATCCAGTTCGCCCAACAATAAGATAATGACAGTCTGGAAGTTCATTGCTATGTTTATGCTTCACCAATCGCTCGGTGTCAAAGTTTATTATCTTCGCCATCGTATAATTTTATGTTATATTAATCCAACAATTTTGTGTAGAACGGTATGTATAATGAGCTACTATACAAAATTTGGAACATTAGCAGTAGATTTATTAACAGAAGGTTACCAGGGTGACTTATCCAAGTATGCGACTCTTGATAAGCTCAAAAATGAAATCAACAATTTGTTAAACGTTGCAAGTGTAGATCCAAATGAAGTTGTAGTTTTCCAGGACAAACAAGGACGATTAAAGACGAGTAATGTACAACTATCAGATGTACTAGTACGAAATCCTACTGCAGTTGCTAATAATATTGTTACTTTTAATAATCAAGGTAAGATAGAAGATTCGGGTAGGTCAGTTAACGATTATGTTAGAAAAGCAGGTGATTTATTTACGGGGAACATTGTTATGAACCAGAACAAGATCACATACCTTGGAAACCCAACTGAGGATAATGACGCTGCTACTAAGAAATATGTTGATGATCAGGAATCAAAGTACGTGTCAGTGCATGGCGGTATAATGCGTGCATTTCTCAACATGAACAATAATGGCATCAATAATCTTAGAACACCAGAATCTGATTTTGATGCTGTAACAAAGAAATATGTTGATGATATCAACAATGAAATCACCAAGTTCAAAACTGATTTTACTAATCACATCACCACGTTTTTAAATTTTCGCAGAAACATAAACAAAACCAATAACGAATTTTTTGGAAGTCCGCCATCTGTTGATATTACACTCGATAATATTAACACAAAACTCAACGATATTATTAGTGGAATTCCTAGTATTGTTGAGAAAACGAGTATGATTAAAATTCCTCACAAGCAGATTAAAAATATTGTCTATACTGTTGCTTCTGGAATGTCTACTTGGTCGCCGCAAAATAACACTCTCAAACATACTGCAGAGGTCACTGGTGTGTATAGATTGTCCGTGTTGAGCAGTGCAAAGTTTAATATATTTACATTATTTCCATGGCGTCACTCGACTGATAATTTCTCTGGAACTATGTCTATTGTGTTAAACAAAGATGTTGAAGAAACTTTTATGCTAATAGCAGATGACAAAAAATTAACTGCTGCGTCATATTGGTATTGTCTGGAATTTGTGGCTGAAACACCTCAACTAGTTACTTAATCAAACCTGAGATTATGTGAACAAATATTATAATGAAAAAAAGTATAGTTGATTTCAATCATATTTCAAAAGATATTCCAGGACAGGATGTGGACGCACTAATACAATACTACAAATATTATCACAAAAAACTTTGGTGCGTTAAAAAATGTTACAAATATTATAACAAAATACTTCGAGTAATATCATATCTACCCTTGTTAATGACTAGTTCTGGCATAATTTCAAGTGGTATATCATTAAACCCGTTTTTGTTAATCATATCCGGTGTTGGTGTTTCTCTTACAGCAGCTTGTAAAAAAGTTGAACCTAAAATTTCGATAAAAAAGCACGGCTGCTTAACATCAATTATAACTTACAAAAAACTACTTGATCAAATAAGATCTTACCTACAAGGAGTAAAATATAGTATAGACGATTTAATACGTGAATTTCGTATTATTGACAACATGTTAACAGATATTCTACCCATGAGGATCAGCAAATATGAGAAAGATTATCAAAAGAAGTATGATATAACATAAAATTAAGATATAATACCACTTACCTTACTGGAATTCTAATGCGTAATTTAGTCCACAATCGCCACGCTCTGCTAAATCGTAATGATTTGGAAAATTGAGTCTGACATATCATTCTGCTTATTCTGGAAGATCACGTAATTAAATTTTACCTGTTACCTAGGTATTTTGCAACAGGTGTTCTATTGTATTTGTTTGGAGGTCTAGAGGGGTGGGGAGAGGGGTTGTTGAGCTCGGATTCTTAGCGCAATTATTGATTGCAACAGGTGTTCTATTACGTTACCTAGGTATTTTGTATTTGTTGAGCTCGGATTCTTAACGCAATTATTGATTGCAATAGGTTTTCTATTACGTTACCTAGGTATTTTGTATTTGTTTGGAGGTCTGGAGGGGGTTGTTGAGCTCGGATTCTTACTTTCTCCTACTACTTCTAACAGATATTCGCACTAATAATTAAAGTGACAAAAGAAATAGCTTCCAAAACCACGACAATTGTGGAACAAACAAAGAGTGTTCCTGACAGCACTGCAACAATGATGGGAGTACAACGACAACCAGGCCCAAATAGGTTTGCACTAGAAAAATTATCACAAATACAAAAACATTCGAGGAAATGGAAGAAGAGGATGGAGATGATTTGTTATCCGACAACAGGATATCGAACTCGTTCAATTGCATTTGTGATACCATTTAATCATTTATTGTACTTTGACTCAGGCGGACATGCACCACCTAATGCTGATTATTTAAACAGACTCGGACTTCCACCATTATTTTATTTAACTTTACCTTTGCAAATTCGCATTGGACGACACCATATGTGGTCATCTTTTTCTTAAAGCGTTGTATGCAAAGGAACGGTCACCAAGCCCACAAACACTTATTGGTTTTACATAAGACGTTTAATATTAAATGAAATGTCTATTAATAGTTACTGTCGTTACACTGCTAGACTCGGTGCTGATGTGGATTTGAACAGGTTTGCTACAAAAGCGTATTTGACCGAGTTTTCAAGTCGGGTTATTTTTTTGTGCCGACCCTGATAAATTTGTGATTTTTCAAGATCGAACCGGTAAACTGCAAACATCTAACGTGGACGTTCAAGATATTGTTTTAAGGTTAAGAGACACCGTTGATAATGATGTTGATGTGATTAGTGAAATCGAATTAATCGAGGTCATGGGTGGTATTACTAAATTGACAACACATGCAACGGTGCTTTATTTACAAAAGTCTAATTTAGCACATCGGATGTTACATTCGATGGGTTTCATTGCAGTGGTAGTAATCTTACTGCTGACAGAACAGGGTAATATTTATAGTACCTACGACTGCTATCACATGCAGGTATCGTAGTATTAAATTACTTGCATGGGTAGTCTTGAAGACAGAATAATAGAATCTATGGATTTAATATTCTTGTTAGATCACAACGACAAGTAACTTAAACCCTTTTCATTTGCAGGCTCATTTTAGCGCAGAGGCGTAGCTATATTTTGTGCCCTTGGACGAACTATAAAATTGGCGCTCCAGCCCCGTCCCCGTTTAATCACATTTTTCTATTTTACTTATTATAATGTAACGTTGTAAGCCTCATTTTGGCGCCCTGTACCTTGGCGCCAAGGGACATATGTACCCCCTGCCCCCCCCCTAGCTTCGCCTCTGCTTTAGCGACCGTGTTTAAGATAAGATTTATCCTCATTGTCATGATAAATTCTGACCGCGGTGATGAGGTTGCGGAATTTACCGATAAAGAGATTCATGACCTTGCAAAAGATGCCAACATCAATGGTAAGTTTGTTTAATTTGTGGACGAATATGCATTTAAAAATTATAACATTATCAGACTCTGGTATGCACTCATATATAACCTTGTTAAATGCCATATAGAAATCAATCGTTGTGACCACCCTGATGTACCAATACCAACTCGAAGCCAGCTTGGAATCTTTGCATTAACTCGTGAAAACACCCAATCGTTGAATGCACCACCAGGCATTTAATCACTCCAAGAGTGTTTCTACAACGGGAAAGTGGAATTCAGCAATGAATCCACCCATTTTACCTTTCCCAACGAATATGTTAAACGAACACTAACTACACTGAGAGAAGAATGAACTCCACTGTTTGCAAATTATAACAAATTAACCAATTATATAAACAATGTGAAATTGAATAAGACATTTGAAAAATTCGAGTTCTCTTAGAAATAGTTACAAAATTTATTCGAAATAGCCGTTCTGTTACACCGATAAATTAAATTCCATCATATCATCGCGTGACTGTTCTAACTCAAATTTGCCAGCATGTCAGCATCAACTAGTTGCTTCCGGTCTTTTCAAATCACTGTTGGTGTTAGGTTAACGTTGCCATGTTTATTCTCTCTCTCTCTCTCTCTCTCTCTCTCTCTCTCTCTCTCTCTCTCTCTCTCTCTCTCTCTCTCTCTCTCTCTCGTCGGTTCTTCCGGTAACCAGCCGTCTTGGTTGTAGGCTGCCCTCTTTTCCACTATCAGTACAGGTATGGAGCTATTTTCCCTTTAAATAAAAAAAAAAAAAGAATGCAGAATCAAAATAGGTAACATGTTGGGTTTTTTTTCTCTTGTCAAAAATATTCTCACTCTCTTTTACCTCAGATACCGTCTCACGAAATTCAACAGAATTAAACTCTGGTCATTTCGCAAAATAATACTCTCTCTCTCTCTCTCTCTCTCTCTCACACACACACACACACACACACACACACACACACACACTATTATCAAAAACTAATGTTTTTGCAGCTGCTATTTGCATTCTTAGCTAAAAGTATCACATAATTAAACCTCTTAAGGAAACCATCACACCCGCTGTGGGCTGTAAATTACTAGCTGACTAGGTCAGTCGACACACTTTCCAAATAATAACACCGCCGATTCTCGATTGAAAAGAATTCACAACTTAATTACACAAACAAATATATAGACATCATTCCTTAGCGTAACTACATTACTTTGCTAATAGGCGATTCATTAAACTTACGTTTCCTGGCACAGAAAAATAAATTCTCAGCATACATGAGACAAATAATTTATGTCAAATAATTTACTTCGCGCAATTCGTATCAGAAGAAATGCATGAAATTCTCACGATAAGTAATTTATATTTCATACAAAACCGCTTCATCCGAATTTCCGAGTTTATTCACATCAGCGAATTGAGAGAGAGAGAGAGAGAGAGAGAGAGAGAGAGAGATTATTTTGGATATTTTTACACTTAATTAATAATAATTTATTTTTAGAACGTTATAATAGGATTAAGAAACAAAATCAATAAATTCTTAAATATCCCATATGTGTGCCCCGTACCCAAGGCGTTTACCTTACCTTGTCGACCGGCAATTGCAACATTGTATCATTAATTATACAAATACTTAAGATAGGTCCCAAGGGAAGTGTAATCATATCGTTATGACGGACGATATATTAGGTTACTTGGTGCAACTTCAGTTTCAAGTTGTTGTTTGTTTTGTTTTTTTTTTAATCCAGCTCAATTTATTTTCTCTCTCACGCCAGATTTCTGCACATTTTGTCTATTGTGCATGAGAGGTGAGGGAGAAACGGAAAAAGAAAGGAGTGCTATTAAACTGTATACCATGTTAAATTTTTTTAGTAAACGGGGCTTATTACTACTTTTTATCGATATTTTAATACATCACTAATTATTAATAAGTGCAAATTCATCACTGATCTATTGGAAGAAACCCATAAGTACTTATCGATTGCTGCCTTGTGTCCGGCATACCGATTTGGGCCCCGCACATCCTAGGGCCGGGCCTGCCAATAATATAATAATATTGGTATATTAAATTGCTTTATCAGCACTTTCAAAGCCATGTAATTTTTAATGTGTGTGTACACACACACACACACACACCACACACATACACACACACACACACACACACACACACACACACACACACACACACACACACACAGTTCAATCTTACAATCCTACTTGAGAATGCTTCATAACACATTGACAGACCGCTCACGGAATCGGGTAGCTTTAGAAAGAAACAAAGCTATTGAATTACTCTTAAGTTTCAAGTAATGCTCTTCGTTTCAGTTACCTAGCATTTGGGATAGAAGCAAAGAAAATGTAGCGACTACATAAAAAGGGAAAACTTATGCCATAATCTGTTGTGAAAAAATCCGTTTAAAAGTTCCATTAAAAAAATAATCATAAATTTCAGCTCTATGCTCTTCACGTTACATATAGCATGTGTGGTAACAGCAACTGTTCTTGCATGGCTAAGTTCTGGGCGTCTTTTTTTTTTTCTTCCTCAAAGTAGACGCATACATCTTTATACTGCTATAAAAGGATGTGTGCATTTGCAAACAGGTGTGACAGGTGTTAAAAGTTTATCCACGCATTATTAATCTTTAAAAAAGAGAGATAGAGAGAGAGAGGGATAAAAAAAATATCCAGGACCACCAATTCATTACGAGGACATTTTTCGTTGTCAAGCGTTGACATGTCTGTAATTCTCTTTTTTGTTTACTCGGAATGGGGGTGGATAAGAGAGATGGACAACAAAACCGCTGAATGAAAAACTATGATGGATGTATGCGTCATGAATGCAATATGGTTCTATTTTCATCCCTTTGTGTGGCATCTAACATTGTAAGCCCATTATCATTAACTAGGACCTAGTAATGTAACGGTCGTATTATATAAACAATCAAAAGTTCAATTCCGTTTGATACACAAATTATGTGCATTTGCAGAATGAGTAATATTTTTATTTTAAATGTCACAAGAGTATGAGTACGCAAGATAGTGACGTCAGCCATAATATAAATATACACATGACCATGTGATCAAGCAGTATGTAAGATGGCGACGTTCCTGGCAGTTCCGCTGAAGCAAACTAACGAAGTTGATTTAGTGAAACCACTTCGCAGCTTCATTCAGTCTACATTTAGTAATGCGGAACCCGATGAATACAATCAGGCCATCAATGAATTCCATAAACTGAGAAATTTGATGATAACAAAATCTGTTGACAAGCATGAATCGTCACTTGAGGTGTTGCAACGGTGAGAATTCTCCAGTAACTTTCGGTATTATGACTGAATGAATGGGGGTGGTGGGAATAATCACGTATTCAGATAAGACCAAAAAACAAGTGTTAATAAAACTCAAAACATGGATTACAATGCGTCTCGGTTACACTGAAATTGAAATAAACAGTTTAAACATCGGTAAGAAATAAAGAGTATGGTGGGTTGGGGTGGAAGGAAGAAAGTATTGTTGTAAAGTACTTGAAAGATACAAGATTTTACATCCAGGTCACTTTTGGGCACACATATTGGAATTAAATGTTTAAGATCTAGTAATGGGGAACAATATCTAAATGATTGTCAGAAATCATTGAGCATGCCCATTTTATTTAAGCCCACATTTTGAGTGCCGGAGTAATATGAGCCTCATTTGTTTTTCACTTAAACTTACAAATAAGTGAAGGAAAAAGTTATGAGTTTGTCAAAAAGTCGAACTAGAGTGAACAATGGTTCACTGTTTAAGATGTCCCCAGTTCCCTAGCTAGTGGCCAGTTTAAAATGGTATTATTTTAATTTTGTGCCTTGTAGGATATACAGCATATATAGTTTGGTTTCAAAAAGTGTCATAAATGAAACATATTTTACCTTTAAGCTTTAAGCCTCTTCCAGTGGATCACATATTGGACATGAATTAGAAACATGTAAAATAGTTTGGTGAAATTCCACTCAGTGGTTCATTAGAAACTGTGCAGGAAGTCAGTGTGCCTTTATTAAAAAAGTATGGACAGGAAGCCTGTGTTTATTTCAAGCCTATGATAACAATTAACATTTAACCATAAAAACCTGCTAAATTTTGCATCAATTTTGGGATCATTGGATTTGTAGATTGCAGTTAATAGGCACGGTCATTCTGTTATATGATTTATGCTATATTCTAGACTGACTCTAATAAATTTATCTTCATCGCTAAATTTACAGATCTATAACTGACCATGAATAGATTTCAGGCTGCTTTTCAGGGTTCTCCATAGGATTTTAAAAGTTGCAGTCTAGGACTATTTGCTTGAAAAAAGCCGCATTTCCGGCCCAAAACTTTGGGACATGATCACAATAGTTTTTACCCTTGCAAACTATTATGTATATATTTGTATTAACATAATATTTGCCAGCATATTGCTAATACTTGTTCATTAACTGTTTAGTGTTTTAGTAAATGAATGAAAAAATGTAATCAGTTGATAAGTGATAATTGTGATTATTTTGACATTGCATCTTAAACAGTTCTCACTTTACCTTCCCATTCTTCAGTTTTGTGCAACTAGAAGGAATCATGGAAGAGATTACACTTTATTTAGCAGCATTAATTTTTTTAATCTTGATTCTATTTCGATTCACTAAATTTTGTATTCCATTTACTTTTTTATTTCATCTTTACAGTCATTTCTTAAACCATTCTAAAACAATTTCTTGGCAGTTAGTTTACAATCAGAGTTCTTGTTTTAAAAATTAATGGCCCTTTTGACATCACACATATTAAAGTTGCAGTTAGTATTACTATTATTGCATGTTAATGATTTAACAGTATTGTCCAACACTGAAAAAGCTTCAGTTACTTTCAGGATTTATATACACATTCTGACCAGATGCAACAATAAAGGGTATTGTTTGTTTCCCAGATAATTGTAGATGCATACATACACATTCTGTAGAATTTTAGTTTCTGTGAATTTGTTAGAGAAGAATTAACTGTTATTAGTCACATTGGCTGTCTATCTGTTTACCCAAGTGCTGTTGATAGTTATTCTGCATTTTGGCCATGGCTGACAAAAATATTAAAAGACAAGTGAAACAGGTAAAATAAGGAGACCACAGTGATGCATTGAGTGTAGAAAATGTACACCCTTTCAGAATTTCATGCCTGTTTTATGGGAAAGCTTGTGAGAATCGTGAATGACCACTTGATATTTCTGTAATAGGACAGGTTAGGTTTTGATGGTCGGCTCCTGTTGAATTGAATCTTAAGATAATGAAAATTGAAGGTACTGGTAATATGATATTAAGGAAATATCACATAATGAAATAGGATGTACAAAAATCAGGTGAGTCTGTGATTTTATCCCTATGATTAATGAGGGATCTTTATTCTATGTTTTAGTGGGGATCTGTCATTTATTGTTTTGATGGGGTTTATTGTGATATTTGCTATCATTCCATCCAACCTAGAACTGAAAATTTAGAAGGAAATTCCATCCTTTGTTTGAGAAAAAGGACTAATTTTTTTAAATATAGTAAATTGTATGCAGTAAGGAAATGTCAGGTGTGCAGAATTTTAACTTGGTACATGGAATGGGTGTTATGTTGAGAAATTAGCTTAAAACAAATCAGCAATCCATGAGAAAACAAATCCATCATCTTGTAGCCAAAGACAAATTCAAAATCTTGCATTGTAAAAATGAATTTGTCTCATTGTTAATGTTTTCCTTCACAGAGGTCTTGATACTAGTTTAAAACTAGAAGTCCAGGTTAAAATAGGAATCCTACCAGCAAAAGTTACAGTCCAAACTAAGCCAGATATCACATACATTCTTACACTTGGCTACTGTCACATCCAAACTATCAGTTATAGCAACTTTAGCACAGTTCTGAATCTCAATGAAATCATCATTTTTCCGTTTAACTACAAAACTTGTCTAAATTTTCAAACAGCATTTTGTCCAAGTCTCTTGATTTGGAGTTCCCTGGAATTAGTTATACCCCAACAACCAGAAATGAAATCAATAACAGTGATTATGCTGGGCTTCACCAATGTCACAAATTGCTATTATGTTTTATGTATTGGCAACAAAATATACCTTCTGGCCATATTTTTGGCTGATAAAAACAGTATCTACAGTCTGGAGTTTGGCAAAGGCACCAAGACAGCTTGGGTATAAAAATGCCCTGGAATCAATTGTTACATAAACAAATCCTAGTTTCATAGTTATAAACCACCCTAACAGTTAATTGTTAAGTCATAATCCCCTTATGCTGACCTCAGGCCTAGATACTTGTATGTTGTAATATAATCAAACTAGTCTTGCAAATGAATAGCTGCAATCCACTGCCTCCTAGGGGTAAAACATGAAATGACTACAGTTGACCACACAACAGCAATTTAAAAAAAAAAACAGAAAAAAATAGTTTTGCTGCAACTTTAAATAAAACTGATTACCTCTGAATTTTTTTTAAAATTGTGTCAATATTCTCCAATTCATTTGATGTTGCCACAAATGGGTGTTTGTGTTTTGTATTTCATAGTCAGCTAGCTAGTAATTTACAGCCCACAGCTGGTGTGATGGTTTATCTAAGAGGTAAAATTATGTGATACATTTAGCTAAGAATGCAATAGCAGCGACTTCAATAACACATGCAAGTTTCCTCCTTGCAACAAAAACATGCCTATGAAGGACTCCTGTGTGGGTGATTTTCTGCTTCCCAAATAAAAAATTTGCATCCAAATGCGCTTAACTAAGCATTTCCGAGATCTCTGCCTTCAGGTTCAGTCATTGTCTGATTGCTTTAACAGTGTCCTGTTACTCAGTTAATCAATAGTGTTTATGTTAATTAGCATTTGTAGGCATCCTTGTACAGTTTTTGTTTATGATTTTGTTGTTAATAGGTGCCACTTGATTTGTTTATTACACTAGTCTGAGCATGAGCAAGGGATAGCTACATTTTTTCCACTAAACATTAACTTGAAACATCTTGAACAATGAAATAGCGATTTAAAATATAAATAAAAAATACTTGGGTTTTGCATAAACAGTGTGTCAAGCTTTCCTTTTCATCTCAACCCTGTCAGAGACAGTCGATTTTATTCAGTGACACAAAACACAGCACAATCACATTTGAACCCTTTTGGCCTAAACTCTCCAGATGACAACAATAAAATGTTCAGTTGACATGTTGTTTATACATGTACCTTCAATTACTTTACATGGCCAGGCATCATTGCACAGGTTGCAACAATTGTTGGTACAGTTCAAGTACTTACTAGACTGGTTCTGGCTGGTTTCAGGCACATATATATACAAAAGGGTATTTTAGAATCACATTTATGTTAAAGCCATGTAATCATTAGTAAAGCAATCAATCTGTTCCCCCATTCATTAATCATAAACTTCTCTTTGATTACAAAGTTTTCATCTTTTGATAGAAATATAAGTAAACATTTTTCATATGGATAAGGTGCATATATGAGGAGAAATATTATTAAATTTATTATTCATTCGACAACTTGGAACTAAATTTCGCCATTTAATCCTTGTTTTCTAAGGAACATTAGATTTTTCTTTCACAAACCCGACAGAATACAGGAAGGGACTGATCTGAAATTGGAAAGGTCCCAAGCATCGGCTATCAGATTTTGTTAGTGCCGAGTTAATCATGTTATAATGTATCTTCATACATAGACTTCATCCACATGACTTCGTGTTAGTAGAGGTAATAGTTAAAGATCATTTGGAAGGTAATAATGATATAACTTACGACAAGTTTATAACATTATAGAACAGGGTCTTTTACAAGACACATGGTTGTGAGATATACTTATATCTGATAAACTTGTGATGAATGAGAGAATTCTGCAACATACTTTCGAACACTACTATTGTTTCTCCATTTAAACCCTTTCTATATTCAGCCACCCACCTACCCCACCCACCCCCATTTTTTTTTCCAGATGGAAGGAGGGGGGATTTGCCCACCTACATTTTCATTCCTACAGTAGACCCTTACAGAACAGTTGCTTGTTCATGTTTTTAACTTGTAGAGTTTTCCAGAAGTAATTAAGGAAGGTTATGAATACTGTTTGATATTGTTGTAGCTTAGCAATTCGGTTTTTCTTTATTTACTACAGGTACTATGACCAGCTTGTAGCCATCGAAAATAAACTGCCTATAGCTGAGAATCAGGTAAGGGTATGCAGATGCAAACAATTGTGTATAATTGTGTATGTTTTGATAGCTAAATCTTAAAGACATTACCTTTTTTCATGTAATCATTTCCACATTAATTTATTCTTTAATACGTTTATAAAACGTGTGGATGTTGCACATGGCAAATTATAGTGGCCACGATGCATGTTTTTTTGTCTTTCTACCCAGGCAGTTGTGAAAAAAATGTTTAACTTTTTAATTAAGATTTTATATATTATAATAAAGGATGATACATTTAGTTTGTATGGTGGCTCCTTTTCAGTTGTAATGCAAAATAGACCATGATGCAGCTAAATATAAAAAAAGTGGGTAAAGTGTCTACATTAATGTGTGGCTGTACTTATTGATGCATTTCTAGTGTTTCATACGCAGGTTTATTAGTAGCCACTACTACAATTTGTTCATATTTCCAAATATTTTGCACTCAATAATATTTATGACATTTCATAAACACGAGACATCAGTTTAAAGGTCGTGGAATAACAAATGCAGTAACTAGTTGTATCTTGTGACATTTCAAATTTTCATGGGAATTAGTATCTGTCAAACATGATTTTGTAAATGGAATAATTAGTATCCACATGTAAGTGAAAGTGCGGTATTATATTAGTATTATTCTTTCAGATACGCATTAATTTCAAATGGAGAGATGCTTTTGATAAGGAATCCTTTTTTTCCGGTAAAAGAACACTGGGTAAGTTAAAAGAATTGTGATTCGTATTTATTCATTTATACCTGGTGTTATCATTAGGTGCTAGCAGCAAATTAGAACATTTTGCAGATTTTATTAATTTAGCCATCTGTCTTTAGAATGCATTAGAATTTTATGTATTGAGTTGAGTGTGCAGGGTCTGTGTAAGGTTGCTGGATTTAGAAACACATAATTGAAAAAAAATTGAAAAAAATATTACTTCCTGTACATTATTTTTACAAGTTTTCTTTGTCGCTTTTCATTCAGTTTAACATTCATTCATGGTTAACCATTTTAACCATGTACAAATTGAACCCACTTGTGTATGGCCAAGACCAAAATATGCTATTACGACAGGTCAGATTTATTGATTGACTGATTTTGTTTAATGGCAAATTAAAACATTTGGATTGTGTCATGTCTAGACAGCAGAGTTCTCTTGTACATAGACATGCCAAGCTGTGGCGGGGTTCAAACCAGGACATATGATCGGCCCTGTTTGTTGTTGTGGGCTGAATACCATTTTTCAGTACATTTTAGACCACTCAGGACCCTGTTTAAAGTCAAAATGAAACCTTGATCAAGTAGCTGAAGACCTGGGCATCCACGGTTCATAGATGCATACATGTTATGTACCAGCAATTATACTAGGGGTGAAATGATAACGCATTTGATATGTATACTTTTTTGATGCTGTACACAACTTACAGATTAACTCGTACAAATTAAAGAGGAAAATTGCTAACAAGTATTCATGAAGATGACTAGACAACGTTTTAGCAGAAAGTATGATTTTTTTTATTGATTCTCCTCTTTTGTATTGTTGTGTTTATTAAAATGTGACATCATTTATGTGAATCATTTCACCCTTGACTGTTAGTTTATTTCATTTGGTGTTTGCTTGATGACAGAAGTTGAAATCTAAAAGATTTAACATATTGCCATATGGCATAGCAGACATCCAAGTGTTTCAGCATCTACATCTCTTTCTCTTCAGTTATTGCCTCTGGGAGTTATGAGAAGGTGTGTGTGCTGTTCAACATTGCAGCTCAAGGAACTCAGATTGCTGAAGTCCATAATCATGACAGTGATGAGGGACTCAAAGCCACTGCAAAATATCTACAGGTATCAGTGTGATATATCCTACATTTATACATAGGACTTCATTGGTCTACATTTATAAACGGGACATCATTGGTCTTGCAGGATAATATAATATCTACAGGTATAAGTGTGATATATCCTACATTTCTAAACATGACTTCATTGGTCTACATTTATAAACAGGACTTCATTGGTCTTGTAGGATAATATAATATCTACAGGTATCAGTGTGATATATCCTACATTTATAAACAGGACTTCATTGGTCTACATTTATAAACAGGACTTCATTGGTCTTGTAGGATAATATAATATCTACAGGTATCAGTGTGATATGTCCCACATTTATACATAGGACTTCATTGGTCTACATTTATGTACAGAATTTCATTGGTCTTGCATGATAAGATAATATCTACAGGTATCAGAATGTAATATGTCCTACATTTATCCACGGGACTTAATTGGGCTTGCATGATATAATATATCCAAAACAGAAAAATTGGCACCAAGATGGATTTTGTAATCATAACCAGAAAGAGCATTTTATTGTCTCATATGTTTAGACTATATTTCAGTTGTCATTGTATGTTGCGACTCCAATAACGCGATGACACAAATTCAGCTATAATCTAGTCATGGTATAGCTCCAAAAATATTATATATTATTTCACACATGAAAAAATCATTTTGGGGAAGAGTTCTTGTCTGAATTTAAATATAATATGATCATGGTGTGGCTTCTGAAAATTAACAATTTCACCAAGTTCTTGAAGTGTTATGCCAAAATAAACATTATCGAAAATGTTACTTATTACTGATCCATGAGTAAGGCCAGTAAGTCGTTTTTGTGATTGTCTTCAATTAATTCTGTATGCAGTTGTTGCCTAAACAATAGCCAACATGTGTTTCTTGAACTGCATACACAGCCAAGCAGCAATGTGATGGTCGATAAAAGATTGTTGATTTTTAATTATTCTTGCTGTATTCGTTCAACCAAATAGGTGTAAAAGTGTTAATTATTGGGAATTTACATTGGATAAAGGTACATGGAATGCTTAAGAAAATTGTAGCAGTATGAAATGAACAGACACCATTCATAAACTCTGGAATGTAATGGGCTGTACATCTGCTTCATCTTTCTTAACATAATTTTGCTGTTAATTTTTCCCATTGAATTCAGACACATAATGGTCGGTATGGATTAAATGCATGTGATGATGGTATGATATTAGACAATAAGTAAATGGTGTTAATACTCTGATAATGCTATCTATTAGATGTTGAATTAGGACACAATGATCTGTGACAAAATTATTTTTCAATGGAAGAACTGCATGCCACAACAGCACAGTAGTACATAAGTAATGAAAATATGTACATGTGCCAATGTGTTGTCAGAAAAAGTAAAATACTTTAAAACCCCGCATTGATGCGATCCAATTCCTTTTACCCCAATTATTGTGTTATAGTGGGGTTCCACTTCACAATGATTTGGAATGACTAATCATAAAACCTTTTGATTAGACTGTACAGTTGTACTGTACTGTGATTTGGAATGATTGAATATATCCTTAAATATATCCTTAAATCACTAAGCTTAGAGTGGACTGTACAGTTGTAGTAGGACTGATTTGGATTGATTTGTATTGCCTAAATCACGGATCATAGATTGGACTGTACCATTGTAATAGTACTGTGATTTGGAATGATTGTTATTTCCTTAAATCACTAATCATAGATTGGACTGTACCATTGTAGTAGGACTGTGATTCGGATTGATTAGTGTTTCCTTAAGTCACTGGTCTTAGATTGAACTGGACAGTTGTAGCAGTCATTGTTGTAGGGTTTGACATCATTTTTCAGCACACGATAGGCTATACATAGTGACCAGTATTAATGGTGGAGGAAGAACCTGGGAAAACCTCAGAAAGAACCACCAACCCATGAGAAGCTAATGGCAAGCTTTCTCATATACCCACATTGGCCGAATCCAAGACTCGAACCCATGCAGAGATAAGATGGCAGTGATCCATAACAAAGAGCGCTTTAGACCATTCTGCTACTGGGGGCCCCTGTAGCAGTTGTATTATCATTACAGTTTGGAATGATCAGTATGTGTCCATATTTTGCCTTGAGTGCTAGATTGCAGTTTTGTCCCTGTCCCCCAAATCTTGACCCTGCCATGCCTTTTGGCATACATTCTCCTAAATGAAAAATATGTTTATAACAATTCTTTAATAAATGTTCTTCCATGGCAGTGTTGGCTCTAACACTGGCCAGAGTCACTAAAGTTGTTAAAACTGTAAAATGACAAAGAATATATCTGTTTCAAATGAATGTATCTGGCATTAATGGTTGTAGAAGTTGGCTGCATTGCATTTCAAAGTATGTGATGGACTCTAGCATAATTTATTCGCAAGTTTAAGGAAAGATAGCTGGCAAGGAAAATTTTTATGTGTTAAAAGATTGAATTAAAACTGAAAGAGACTTAGTTTATGCAAATACTCACTTGCACAGTTTGTCATTAGATGAATGAGATAATAATTTGAAAAGAAAAGGATTTTAGACACTGGTTATTTAGTATAATAAATGTTTCTAGATAATGAGTTTACACAATCTGCTTGTTAGCATGATCTGGAATTGAAAATTTCTTGGTGCAGCTCATTTCATATTAATCAGATATTAAAACATGTTAATGTTTTCATGAGTTATTTGAGTACATGATGAAATATTTATTACAAGAAAATTTAAGTATCGATGGAAATGTGGTCATACAATGCAGATGACAAAGTTAAGGTGGCAAAGCAAATAAGATCATCTCATGTTCTAATCATTTCCCCGCCACATTTTAAGATGTGTGTAACAATGCCTAAAATGGAGTGGGAAAGGTCAGAGGAAGCTTGGATCTTAATAGTGCATTGTGAACTTCTGTTTCCCTTTTTCCTTCAAAATTGTGTATTTCCCACAAATTTGGAAGTGGGGTCGGGGACATACTGTTCCTTTCCGGAGTGCAGCATTTTATGACTTTATGGAGTCTAAAGTAAACGGCAACACTTGTGCAGTGTTTCTTTCAAAATGCATGATTAAAAGAAAATCCACTTAAACGAGCACATGGAAATATTGCAAAGACATTTTGTAATGTATTTAACAAAACTTGTAATAATCATTATTAACAATCCTCAATAAGATCATGTAGGTGCTTGACTTCTAACTCACATGCCATGATCAAGTGTTTACTAAATTTAGCAACTGAGCAGTGATAAATATGCTTCTCATAATAAGTGACAGTGACTTCCTAAACCGTAATCTCCATTTGAAAATCCTGATGAAATTGCTATGCTTCTACATGTTTTCTGAACTCTTTTGTGTTTTCTCATACAATCTGTCCTTTCCCTTTTTGTCTTAGACCTTATCACATACTCTGAAGAGTTCTTTGGGAGCCTATGCGATTAGAGCCTCCACCTCGGATGCGGGGAGGCCACTGGTTTGAACTCTGGCTCAGCCATACCAGAGACCTATAAAAATGGTACTATCAGCTTCCTCACTTGGCACTCAGCTTTTTGAGGTTAGTGTCTGGACTGGTCAGCCTGGTGTCAGGATAATATGACTGGGTGGGACATCATGCTACATATCTGCACCAATATGCCTCAATGTTAGTAATCGATATAAACAGTCATCCCACAGACATTTTTGTAGCGATATGACCGTAAATGTTTTAAAGCTACATTAAAAATCCAATTCACACTTGTGTTCTCTGATTACACAGAGATAAATCGTGCACCGTTTGAATTATATCATTGTGTTGCAGCAAGCCAGTGGGATATATGGTCACCTCAAGGATGTTGTACTGTCCCATGTCCAGCAGGATCCAACCCCTGACCTTGCACCTGATACCCTGCATGCACTTAGTGCCCTAATGCTGGCCCAAGCACAGGAATCCTTCTTCAGGAAAGCATCTGCAGGTAGTTTTATTTGTCATAAATTTGTAAGCATTACCTTTCTTTGGTTAATGTATGATAAGAGTTGTTTCCCTTGTCCAGCATGATCAACACCTACCATCAGATTTCACCCCAAGTACATTAATTGGTCTTATTTCAAAGATGGGTTTATGGTCATATAAATAACATGATGATAGTTATGTGTGAAGTACATTCATGTCATGGAGGAGCCATGGAGACTCGTGGTTAGTGTGCTGGACTTGTAAAAGAAGGGTTTGGGGTTTGAATCCTATGGTTGGATCAGCCCATGACGGCAATCAAGATGTTTCCTTGAACAATGCTTTTTATGTCCAATCGCCTCTGCACTTATAGTGTTTCCTTCAGAATCTAAAAGGGTGTGATAATTATCATTCATACATGGGCAGCAATTGAAACCCATGAGAAGTTTCCGAAAGCAACAGTCTTTCTCATAATCAGATCTAGTGTAGTGTTATTCATTATTGTAGCTTACTGAATGAATGGAAACATTGGGCATGTTATTACTGTTCAGTAATATTGTCCATATGCAATCCCTTTAATCAAACCTATTATCTGCATGTGAACAAAATTCCAAGTGTACACAGTGCCCCAATAAGTTGGGTAGCAATAAGCAAAGACCATTATGCATCACCATGTGTTTTTAAATTAATGTGACCTGCTACTCAGTTTAGTCTAAGCTTTGGCCACAGGTATTCTGCCATATTAAATCATAACAAAATTAAATTATATGTTACATCAGCAACTGTTTAATTTTACAATAAATGAAAACAGCAAATTTTCAACAAAAAATGGTAAATTGATCAGGAATATGGCTTTGAATGGCCTGTCACAAGCAAATTGTGGTTAAAAAAACAGCATGGCATGGTGTTATTGTAATATGATCTTGACAAAGTACCAGGTGGGCACACTGCTGCAAGCAGTTGAGATAAAGAAAAACATGCCTTTATACATCACCATGTGATGTTAATCTGTGTACACAATGATTAGCCTAAGCTTTAGGAAGACATGTACTGCTTCTTAGGATCAAAAGAAAACAATTGTTTTCATTACCTGTCCATGAAAAGGGACATTGTGCAATCGAAAATGGTCTTTTGGGATGTCAGATTGGTCTGACACAGAAACAAAAATAATGGCTTTTATGAAACACTTAACTAGCCCACTTTTGTTGCTCTACAGTAAAGACCTAACCAAACTAAATCTTTTGCCTGAATTAGTTTTTATGCATTCTCATTGACCTGGACATCAAAGAATTGTGCAAGTGACCTATATTAAGATAACACTCTCTCATTCTGTATAGAATATGTATTTGAAACTAAATATTAATGACATCCAAACCATTCCAAAAAGATAACATAATTGTGACATAGGAGTGAAATGCCAAATATTCCTGTTTGATATGTATCTTTGATTTGTGTAGATATTGGTATTCTCAGCATTTGGTACAAACATCTAAAACTATGAAGAAATAAACTAATGCATTTGTCTCTTGCTTTATGAGTGAAATTTTAGTTCATTGTGTTTACTTATAATGAATATACATTGCTTGATGCGGAGAACTTAAACTTAACTGACTCAACAAGTTTATGAAAACTGCATCTCTTTTTTTATGTTAATAATTTGTCATTAGTTTATTTATTTTTTTTTAGCTCTAATAATAAAACTCCATGATACAAATATTTGTGTTGGGAACAACAGATTTTTATTATAAATTCTTAGGTTTCATTGAAAGTTTTTAGTGTTGCCCCACCCATGCCACATGCATACATAATGTTTATGAACCCCCATTGCTTGTTAGAATCAAGGGAAAGTATGTCTATCTGTCTGTGTATGCATGCAAGTATGTTGCATGCATGCATGTATATATGTATGTATGTTGCATGTATGCATGTATATAGGTAGGTAGATGTATGTATGTATGTGTGTGTGTATGTATGTATGTATGTATGTATGTATGTATGTATGTATGTATGTATGTATGTATGTATGTATGTATGTGTATTATTTATGTATGATTGTTTGTACATATGTACATCCATCCCATTATTAATAGATGAAGGGATGAATGAGTTTTAACTCAACAAAAAGAAGCTTATTGTAAACAAAAATATCATGCTGTCTCCATGGAATGCTATAGCTGACAATATTTTGACAACCACTGTTTGTCTGTCTCTAACTGTATCTTCTCCTAAACTGCATGTATTGTAGAAATTCATCAAACTTTGTTTTATTCAATAGCAATTGTGCAAGAGCTGTATTGTTTTTGGACTACCCATCACTAAGGTTTCTTGGAGGAGGTAAAAGGCTAAACAATCAAACAAATTTTAAATATTTAATTTGCCAAACATAAACATGTAGTCCTTACATGAGGACGTAACATATAATGGATTTTGGATTGCCATCCCAAGTCCAGGTTGGGGTGACATGACAGCCATGTAATAAGAACATAGATTTAGTGGTATACCATGGAAGTAGTTTTGGTTTTGTTTTACAGACAAGATGAAGGATGCAGTTTTGGCCAAAGTGGCATTCCAATGTTCAGAGCTGTATGCAGATACCATGAAACTGATGCAGCTACAGACTCTTAGGGATCTCTGGCCAAAGGTTGGGATTTTTTGCTGTTTCATGCCTACAAGTACATACTACAATTTGCCCATGTGAGCATGTCATTTGGGATTCACCTATATAATGTGTGCTATCATTGATACTGATTATAACATTATTCTGCTTGTGACATCAGTAACAGCTTTAATAATTATTGTAGGTTTTGTATTATAACTGAAAATGTTGCTCAAATATAAGCAGCTATCATTGTTTAAAAATTGCTGTACTGTATATGCTCACTTACGAGTTGAGTCTAACTGCAACCTTTACTGACCCATGTCTGCTGTTGCTTAATGTTCAGAATCTTGTTTTCAGTAGGAGGCTTTACTGGCCTACTGGCTAGAGCATCCGCCTCTGATGTGGGAGGTCGCGGGTTCAAACCCCAGTTGAGTCATACCAAAGACTTACAAAAAATGGTACTAACAGCTGCCTTGGCAGGCGCTTGGCTTTAAGAGGTTAGTGTTAGAACTGATTTGCATGGTGTCAGAATAATGTGACTGGGTGGGACATCATATTACATGTCTGCAGCATGATGCCTTATTGCTAGACATCAATAAAAACTGCCACACTGAAAATGTCATAGCGATATGACTTAAAAATTGTTTAAGCTATGCTAAAAATCAAATCACATACACTTCTTATAATATCCAGAGCATTTGATATCCAATATGGCAAACATAGTGGCCATCTTGAAACTCTTGTTATTGTAACTTTTATTATAAGTAAAACTAATGACTCTGTAACTCCTATGGCCACTAAAATGATGTGTAGACTTAGCCATGTGTAAAAACTAACTATAGCCTAGTGAAATAGAGCATTCAGGGATTACTATTGTACCGATGGTCATGAATTCAAGCTTCCTTATTTAAAATTGAGTTCCAAGATGACTAACCAATAAACACAGAAAATAAGAGAGTTTTCTCTTCATATTTTGTGTATAGGAATGGCTACCAACAGTTGTGATGAAGCAAGCAGCCTTCCATGGGATTGCAGAATTTCATCAGAGTTGTGTTTCCCAGCAAAGCAAAAGCTATGGAGAACAAATTTCCAGACTTAAGGTATGAGGTGCATTTTTAGTTTACTTTCTTAAATACTTGTTCCTTCCATTATTCATTCATTAAATGCCTTTTTAAAAAGAAAAAAAATTAATTAAAAGTGCCTTTGTTTGGTCCCTCCAGAAAGTTTGGTAATGTTTGCTATTAGTCCAATATTTACTATTATAGTTTTATGTCAGCATATTCATATAGTTATTTGTAATAGCAACATGTACTTAGATCCCTTTGAGATTGTTAGTGTATTTAAGGTTTAAGCAAAATAATGGTTATCTTCACTTTGTTAAATCAAAAAAGTTGAATCACCACAATGAAATAATTTTGAGATTTTTTTTAACAAACACATAACCTATTAACAAAATAGAATATATTGTACTAATTTCATATTCTAATCCATTTGCAAATGTAATGATCATTTAAGAAGAGATCATATATGTACTCTAATAAATGATTAGTTTGGTGTTACTGGTGTGTCAACCCCAGTTAATGATGTGTATAAGTGATTGATTTTAGCTCATATATATTATTTGAACTGTTAAAGCAACGTCCATATATTTTCATGGCTTTTTTATTTTGTATTCCTTAATTGGTGGTTTTCTAGAGTTTGATCCTTGAAATTAAATACCTACAAGTATGAAACTTTGACATGCAAAATCATGAATTTAAGTACCCATGAAAATATAGGTTCTTTTTACAAAACTTTGAAAACTGAGACCCAGTATAAATGATACACTTTGAAAAATGCCAGAATTTGAAGTGTTGCCTTGAAAACATGATGAAATTTAAAGCAGATTGTGGTAGCCTTGAAAAGTCCTTTAAACTCTTAAAACCGTTTGAATTTTGCTTCAAATGCCCTGATTTTTCTGGAGGAATACAAATTATTAAAACTTCTTGCATTCAGTTTTCTTTTTATTTGCATATTTTCCAAAAATAATGAGTAAGTAATTAAAATCAGATAAACTTTGTTGGATTAAATGACACTGGATGATTGGTTTACCAGATGTAGCATTTCTTTGCTGTGGTACCACACTAATTATTTTCAATTGTTCTTTTACTTTTGTACTTATTTATTCATTAATAAAGAAATAGAATATGGTGAAAGTCCACTTTTCATATATAAAAAATTGCTTAAAATATGTTGAAGGTCCACTTTTTATAAGAAAAAAATGCTTCTTAAAATGTGATAAAATCTTGTTTTCATAGGTAAAAAAGCTTCTTAACATATGGTAACAGTCCAGTTTTCATAAGAAAAAAATGCTTCTTTGAATATAGTGAAAATCTAGTTTTCATTAAAGATAAATGCTTTGTAAAATTTATGGTGGGACCTTTATACAAGCCATGGTTGCTGATAAAACTAAATCTGGAGCAGTATAAAATCAGCAAATCTAAAATTATATTTTGGTTATCATTAAATAAGCACACCTAAAAGACATTTCACAAATATTTTCAGCATGCAAATGAGCTAATGACTGCAGCTGTACAAAGAGGTGGAGCTTATTTTAACTTCAAAAATGAACATGGGAAGATTCAAAAGGAGCTGCTGGCAGCACAAAAAGATAATGATTTTATTTATCATGACAAAGTGCCAGACATTCGTAGTTTACCTACACTTGGTAAAGCAGCCATTGCTAAACCTACTCCTTTACCGGCACGGTTTACTGAGAGGTTTACTGGTAAGTTTAGATGTTACATATGTAGAGTTATATCCTTGTTTCATCGTGCCCTGTTCTAATAGGGCACTAGAATGAATGAGTAAAAAGTACATCTTCTGGTGAGATCTTGTATGTGACATGGTAATGTTGAGTAAAATTTTGTTTTATGCTAGTCAACATTATATTGAAAAGGGTTCAGAAGATGACATAATGTTACATTAGTATTGAAACATTAGCCACCCTTGTTTAGTATTGAAAGATTAGTCATCCTAATATAGTATTAAAATATTAGTCATCCTATCATAGTATTGAAGGATTAGTCATCCTTGCATAGTATTGAAAGATCAGTCATCCTTGCATAGTATTGAAAGATCAGTCATCCTTGCATAGTATTGAAGGATTAGTCATCCTTGCATAGTATTGAAAGATCAGTCATCCTTACATAATATTGAAAGATCAGTCATCCTTGCATAGTATTGAAGGATTAGTCATCCTTGCATAGTATTGAAAGATCAGTCATCCTTGCATAGTACAGACCTGTTTACCCGACCGTATTTGTACGGAATAAAGCCCATCCGTACGGTCATACGGTCATTGAACTAAAAATACGATTTGAGGTTGCATTTAGTTATTACTTTTTAAAATTAATTTTTTAAGCCGTTTTTTTTTTCGTTTCGTTTTGTTGTATCGTCTCTTCGGTCCGCATCCGCGTCTGCATTTTGTGCCACGTCACTTATTTTGACATTCTCAACATCCGGTTGTTTAAACAAAGGAAAATGCCGCCGACAAGAAAGTTTCTGCACGAAACTGATGATGAAAATGGAAAGTCTAAAACAGAAAGCAGCATTTTCTACCAGTTTATTCTACTCTGTGGCTATGTCTTAAACCATCGTCAAAAGGAGAACATTTTGTGCATTGCACTGTTTGCAACTTAGACTTTTCCTGTGCACATGGTGGAAGAAGTGACTGTTCACGGCATGTGGAATCGGAAAATCATACAAAATTGAAATCATTAGTGAATGGAAATAAAAACATTTTGTCAATGATGAAAGGAAAGGAAGTCAGTGATCAAAACATACTTCAAAAACAAATAACATGTGCTGAGGCGATTCTATGTGAGTTGATCGCAAATATGAATTTGTCATTGAGTACAGCTGACAAGTTAACGGAAGCAATGAAAAATAATTTATTAACCTTATTTCCATTCTAGTAAATTATTTCCATTCTAGTAAATATTGACAAAGATGATACTAGATTTTATCAGATAAATAAGATTGCCTTCACCTATCTAGATAAACTTATTATTTTCTAAGTGGATGGGTGGTAACAATGTTATAATGTTTTATATCAAGTCGTCCTTAACCATTAAAAATAGAGAATTGGCTTTAATTAAAATGTTATGGATACGTGTGAAGCTGAGAAAACAGAATTTCTAGAGAAAGTAACGGAGGTAAACAACAATAAATTTGGTTATGTTGTATTTTTTTGTGGTTTTTATCACTATAATATGAACAGGATGTTTAAGTCAGTGGTGTTCAATTTCTGCATATTTGTGTCTTGAAACACAGAATTAACTGAATACCAGCGTCTTTGCAAACTAAGAGTTATTTACACAATATTGTATAGTCATTATGTCGTGTAATACTACATAATGATAATTATAGTATATTGATAGTATCTACTATTTGTTTGCTGAAAATACTGACTGCGGTCTGAAAATACTGACAGGCAGTGCTTAAAATACTGACAGGAAAATTTATGGGTAAACAGGTCTGATAGTATTGAAAGATCAGTCATCCTTGCATAGTATTGAAGGATTAATCATCCTTGCATAGTATTGAAAGATCAGTCAACCTTGCATAGTATTGAAAGATAAGTCATTCTTGCATAGTATTGAAAGATTATCCATTTTTGCATAGTATGGAAAGATTAGTAATTCTTGCATAGTATTGAAAGATTAGTCATTCTTGCATAGTATGGAAAGATTAGTCATTTCTTGCATAGTATGGAAAGATTAGCCATTCTTGCATAGTATGCAAAGATTAGCCATTCTTGCATGGTATGGAATGATTAGCCATTCTTTCATAGTATGGAAAGATTAGCCATTCTTGCATGGTATGGAAAGATTAGCCATTCTTGCATAGTATGGAAAGATTAGTCATTCTTGCATAGTATGGAAATATTAGTCATCCTAGCACAATATTAAAAGATTTAGTCATCCTTACATAGTACTGAAAGATTAATTTTTAATAACTTGTATTAACTGCATATAATAGTTATAAATACTAACTTTTATAGTAATTTTCCAATGTCAGTATAACATGACAATGAAAAATAATTAAAGTAAGCTATAACTTCCCTTAAACACACTGACATATATTAATTGTTTGTTATGTAAAACAGGTGTACTTGTTATGTTCATTTGATGAGGATTTCATGAAAATTGTGTGACTGATTTACATGTGATGGGTCATTTGAGACCTGGCTGCATCTGTAGAGATACTGCATGCAAGTGCCTAAATCATGCAAATGTTTTACAAATTCATGTACAGTGATGCGCAAGAACCCCTGCAAATTAATTTTAAGCCAAGCATGTAAAAATACTAGCCGCCATGTATAGCCTATCTTGTGCTGAGAAATGATGTGAAACCCTACAATAACAACAACAACATCAACAATTCCTTAAAGAGCTCATTCAGTTGCTATAGAGGTTTAATAGTGCTTGTCATAACATGTCTTTTTCTCAGGCATCTGTTAACACATCAGGTTGCTTTGACTTGGCATGAAAATGGTTGATAAATTTAAAATGATTGGTACATTAGGCCTTGGAACAAGCATTGTCATAGTTTAAACCTTTCATTGAGGAAATTTTAAAAATACAAAAATGCAGGCCATCTAGAAAACCCAAAATGACTGACCCCAATCATTATTCATTTTAAGATGACAATTTAATTTGGCTGATGATCGCAGTGCTGACATTGATTTTTAAGTTCTAAGCATATTAGAGTATTGTAAATGAAGAAAGGGTTATTTGAAATACTAGGCAGTGATTTTTAACCTGAAATTGATGTAGAATGCAAGTCTGATTTACATTCTGGGTGGACATAAACAAATGTATGTCAGTCGATCTCCTATTTAGTGGTATTTTGAAATGTAGAAAAGGAAGAATGCCAAGCCTTTTAAAACCATGTGATTGAAAAGTAGAGTGCAATTTTCATTTCTTTTTTCAAAAAATTCATATTTGAGAAATCTTGTGCTACTTGTAAAACTCACTAAGGGTTAAGATGAATAAATAAAAATTTGAGAAAAGAAATTGAAATTAGGAGTATCAAAAAACTGTCTAAACAAGCAGAAGCAGACTGTGACAGTGATAAGCTCTAGCCCTAAAACAGTAGTATGGAATACATAGGAAATCTAGCATAGCAGTCAGTAAAACACTGATTTAAGGAGGTGAAATTTTGGCACAGCTTATGTTAGTGACAAATCTCATTTGGAGCAGAAGTATCCCAACTTATTCAAGATGGCTAAGCTATCCATGTGTATGCCCCTTCAGACAGCAGACTGTAAAATTTGGGTTCTAAGTACAAAACAAGTCATACACCAATATGGAATGATTAAACCCAGAAACAATGAACAGATTAGTGCTTATGCTACTAGAGGCAACATTGCTTGAGGATTTTTATTTCAATACACCTCTAACACAGTGGAGCAGAAAGAAAGGCAGACATTTATTTTAAGTGTTACTTAAATGTTGAACTATAGCCATTACCTCCTCCCCCCACATTCTTTTTCCTCCTCCCCTTATGTCGGGGACAAAGTGGAACTCCCATTAGATCAAATCCAGGCAGTCTCTATGTATCGGTATTAATATAAATTACACAAAAGGTCCAGTATTATAAGCAGGACTTAGCTGCATTCTGGCATTTAACATAGTACTTGAAGTATACTTATGGATGGTGATGGTAAATCCGTTCATTCAGCAATGATAGTTCCTCCTTTTTTATTTCAGATTTGTTTGAGAAGATTGTGCCGATTCCTGTTTATGAAGCCTTGAATGCCTTTGAGTCTAGGAAAGCTCATATTGTTAATATGGAGGTTGGGAGATTGAGAGAACAGACAACATTAATGAATGGGTAATTACATGCAGATGTGTAAATGATTTTTTTTTTCGAGTGTTTTGCTCATTTGTGTTTTTAGTTCACCTGTACAATATAAAGGAGAGCTCATGCTATACTCATGATGGCATAGAAAGGCAGAGTAATAGTGTGCAAGTTTTGATTTACTGCATATGGTTTTAAGGTGAAAATAAAGATAAACGGAAAACTAAAGTTATGTATGGTAAGTAAATATAATGTCATTTCTATTAAAAATCATGTATTTTATTTTACCATATATTTTGATTTTAGTTGTGATATTTTGTTGCCTTCTATTAAGGGCAAGCTCAGAATCAACAAAGGAAATTTCAGTTTTCAAGTCACCATGCTCTGGGCAAACTGACTCGTATCAAATTTATAGAACCCTGAACTTGCCAATGAGAACCATATAAATTGGTACCCCACCAATAATACTTTCACAATTTTAAAAACTTCACCTTATGTATAAAACTATTTATAAGATTACAAGCAAAACCACATATATTCAAGAAATAAAAATTTCTGAAATCAGATTGGTTATCAGAATATGTGTTTGAGAGTGAAAATATGTTTGTATCCACAGGATCTGAGTCTCTGAAAGACTTCATTCCATTAAAATAAATTACTCAATGTGCAAGTCAACTTTTTTCATTTGTATCATTGGTATAACATTAATCTATGTAAATTTGTCCCCCAGGTTACTAGCCTCGCTCAATCTGCCGGCAGCGCTGGAAGATTTGACAGGAACCCAGACTCCGCAGTCTTTAATAGAAAAGGGTCAGCAGATAAAGTCGATGGGTGGCATCCAGTACCTTGAGACGCTGATGAATGATTTGCCTACACTGCTTCAGCGAAATAGGGAAATTCTTAATGAGGTAATATAGACAAATTTTCCAATTTAGAACGGAAACTAACTTATTTCTAAAATGTTATGCAATTTTAAGAAACATGATATTTATATAAAAATATATATTGCAAATTAGGTGTGAAATGATATTGATGCACTACATCATGATAAAAGCCTACAATATGATACGTTGTTGAAAGACACATTGTTTTAGTTGTGCTATTTTACATGTGATGAGCATTGGTTGTAGACTGACATAGATTTATCATCAGTTCATATTCTCATCCTCACAAAAATTCTTCGAAACAGTCTGCCTTTTGTCAATGATTTCAATTCAGGACATTTTAGATCAGATGAAGGCCTCATCCAGATTACCATGACATTTGCTTTTGCATTGAAACATATTACTAATTTCATGTTTTCACTTAAAATTGAAAGATAATAGTGTTATCTTCAAAGCTCAGAAATAGTGCTGTTTCCTCATGCAAGAAATACTTTGCCTTAAACAAGTATGGGTGTGGAAACAAATATGACTAACAACCAAATCCATTACATTGTGGTTACTGCAGCTACATAACAACTGCCACAGCCACATTCATTCATTTCAGTGGATGAAGAAGAAAAAAAAAAAATCATTGACAACATCTGCTTCCTGTTCTACATATTAACTACAAATTTGTGTGATTTATAACCAGTAACCCCTGCCGATTCTGTGCTAATTTTATGTTTCTTATGGGCACATTCATTACATATAGCTACATAAAAGAAAAAAAATTACAAACTTGTGCCCCATCTACAGTGCAAGTACTTTACAGATATTTAAATTCTGCTTTTGTATGACTTTTCTGTTTTTGTATCAGCTTGGAGTGAGTTCTGATGCCATTTTATATGGTGTATTACACAGAATAATAACACAAGTCTGCACAAAAGAAGAGATTCCAAACTTGCACCCAATGTTCGATTTAAATACATTAAAGATCGCTTCAAAACTACTTTAATGTGAAGTTTCAGTTCTCCTTTGTGTATGCTTGGAGCAAGTTGGGATGCAGTTATTTCTCTGAGAGTAAGATGTGTTCTGTTCTAATTGGTTGTTATTGATTACTCTAGAAAAAAAAAGCAACCAATCAGAAGTTAAATGTACCATGCTCCACTTCCTCAATAACTTGATTCCTGATAACTCACAAACCCACATATAATGCAAGCTCAGGCATGGATACCATGTTTAAAACTAGAAAATATCAAAAAATTGTCCTCTATTTGTTGGTAAATGAAATCTTTATATTTTGTCCATTTTTGTTGTTGAATACAGGACTTGGACATTTGAATCAACGTTATGAAATTTTTAACTTTTAATAAGTAGTTGTATCTTTTGTTTAAAAAAAAAATATGATTCTTAGTACACTGAGAACAACAATATTCAACTAAAATTTTGCTCAAAGAAAATGCCACTAAAGCATACTTTAATAAAAAAAAACAAAAATAAGTTTTTTTGAGGGAAATTTGTTTTAGTTCTTTTTAAGTGTAATCATAAATGCAATGTACCCTCATGTGTTCTAACATGAAATATGTTGGGGGTTTTGTACATTAACAGTTATTCCTGCAAGCATTGCCATGAGAACCTAATTAAGCATTAACCATGTTTTGATGTCTAACTGTTGGAAGTATTTTTTTTTGTGTTGTTGCACTTGGTTAAAATCAGACCTGCTTTTTATTGTCACATTAAATATTCTTTTATATCAAATAGTGTGGAAAAAAAGAAAACTTAAAAGACGTGTAAATACATCTTGAAGTAGAGGAACTCATTTCAGTTGTTAATCAAATACTGTTATAAATATTACTGTGTATGTAATTTAATTAAACTACTTTATATTAGCCAGCTGATTCACAAATGTGATAAGAGATGATAAGACGTCCAAAAAAAAATGAATGCATTTACTTGGGGAGATAAAAACTTTAAAGCATGGTTTTACAGATACCGTTCTTTGTAGAAAAACAAATTAAAGAGTTTATAATAAACTTAAAATTTCTGAATTTGTATTCACATATGAGGATAAGAAAATTTAAAATTAAAGAGTTTATAATAAACTTAAAATTTCTGAATTTGTATTCACATATGAGGATAAGAAAATTTTTGTTATTACTTACAATGAAATCCTAGCATCAGTATTTTAACTGTAGAACAATTGTTTTCAAAATGAGTTTCAATGCTGATGGTTGTTTCACGAAATGTCCTTTGATTTTGAGAAAGAAAGGAATTTTGTTTGATTTGAATCAGTTAAGTCTAGTTTACTTGACTTCGAGACGCCCAATCTGTCCATTGCTGGATTATATGACATTATTTCAGCATAGAGTGGCTGAGCTAACTGTATGCCCTCCAAGCTTTAACTTTCCACATCATCTGTGGACCACACTGAACCACTTTGCATATTTGCCCATTTTGTTGCAAAGCAAGGACCTTGCAAAGCGGGGAACCAAACTTCTTAAACAAATGCAGTGAAGAATACACAGTTTTCGCATACACGTGAAGTTTCTTGATACCAGGTGGAAAAATGTTAATGATGTTTGAGAAGTTGAGCAACTTAAAAATATAGGTAGTTAATAAAGAAACAACTGCATTATAAAAAGTGCTTTACTAAAAATAAATCACAATGCAATATCGTATGCAGTGTGTGCTCAAGCCATTTATTAGCATTGTCATCTGCAACATGCAGAACTGTCCATTTGCAACAGGTGCATCAGAGTGCACATCAGAGAAGGTATCAAGACATCCCCCCCCAACAATCCACCCCCCCGGACTTCCTCCCTGGACATTCCCCCCCATCAGATAGGACTTCTCCCCAACAGTCATTTCTCCCCCATTATCTTTATACAACTTTATTTATATATAGTAACATTTAGCTTTAATGTATACTCGCATCCCACATAACTTTTAGTGCACAGGTATGACTGTTGTCACCTGAAATAAATGCATTATTAAATTTAAAATATCTAATTTCCTGATCTCTCTCTCTCTCTCTCTCTCTCTCTCTGACACACACACACACATACACACACACATGAATCTTAAGGGTAGCTTGAGTCCACATTTGAGCTGTGAACATGGGGTTTGAGTCTAACCTTTATAGTGCATTTTTGATATATTTAAGATAAACAACAGATGGATTAGCCATCATTCAATTAATTGTAGTTGTTTCAGTACATTACTCAGGCCAGATGTTGACATAAGTAGATTATGATGTAACAATCAAAGAAGTACAAAGACTGTTCTTCGAGAATTGCAAGCATAGTCACTAACTTGCAAAAGATAAATATATAGCTGACATGTAGCTGACATCTAAGATTCTGCTTTTTCATATAATAAGGTTACATTGTAATTTATGCACACTTTTGTCTTTGTAAACCTTTGAACATTTTATGTAGTGACCATGATATTTTCTTAATAAACTAATCGATTAAGCTACTCTTATGAACCAAAAATAGAATGCTAAATAAACATGTGATTACCGCAGTACTTACCAATATTGTTTGTGAAAAATGATCGCTTTTGCTGACCATTTCTTATATTATTTCTGCGAGGTTGACATTAAAAGGTTGCATTTCATTGAATTAAGTAGGTCCTCATGTCACTTTGGACCAAAGGTTATGCCCGATATAACCTATAACCGGGTTATGGACTTAACAGAGGTCGAGATAAGCTGGCAAAAATTAGCATAATAAAGAAGATTATTTATGATTGACATATGTGGGTTGTTGAAATAAGTGGGTTTGACTGTATGTAGGCAGTGAATGAATGTATACATCATAAATGATTTTGGGCAGTGGAGTTCTTATCAGAATTTTGCATTGATGTTTTTTTTGTTTTTGTTACTTACATTACACTAATTCCTAATCACAGAGCTGCTTGATCTTCCTAAACTGCACAAGATCCAAAGTTTTGAATGACCAAGACTTCAGATAAGACTTATAACACATAAAGCCTACATAATTATTATTTCTAATCATGAATTAAGTAGTGTAATCTTTTACTCTACTGTGTTTTGGAAAAGATGAACTTTAAATTAATACTTTGTACCTAAAGCTTCATCACCTACAACCAAGTCACTGTGACCTAATTCCCTTGATTTGTTGCCTAAAATTCTTGTCTGAGTTCATATTCCAGTACCTTTTAAACTTTTGAAACCAAAAATACAATGTACATGCATCTTATACATTTGCATGTGTTAATCCCTATGATATGCATTCAGGGCTTAACTAGCATGGCATAAAATTAGTAACTTGTGTCACTGATTTTGTGATGATATCTTGTAAGTTCCAGCTGTATAATTCTGGTCTTGCATTGTAGTCCATCAAATTGTTGGATGATGAGGAAAAATCAGACCATCAATTAAGGGAGCAGTTTAAAGAAAGATGGACAAGGACGCCATCAGAGAATCTGACAAAGCCAATGAAGGATGAAGCCATGAAGTACAAGACTATCCTTGACACAGCCATAAATGCTGACAAAATTATCCAGGATAAATACAATAGTCACAAGAATGCCATTACCCTACTTTCAAAGCCTGCAGTAAGTATGTCTTTTGGATATGATGTTGAGAAAGCAGTTTCTTTGATAATGTTGGTCATATTGATCAGTGATATAACCAGATGTCCACTATCAAAACCAGATGTCCACTATCAAAACCAGATGTCCACTATCCTGCATGAAGATCTGACAGCTTAAGGACCTTTGTATAATCCAATGAAAATGTAACTTTCAGAAAGTGAATCAGGTCTTTAGCTTATTTTCCTAAACGTCATGTTATATGACTTCATCTGATTGGTTCATAAAAAATTAGCTATTTACGGTAAAAAATTTAGTTTAACTGTGATTTAGTATTTTACGTAGCTTGAACAATTTTTCAGTCCCACCGCTATGACGTCTGCATTGTGGCAGTTTATAGTGATGTCTAGCACTGGGGAATCATGCCGTAGACATGTAGCATGATGTCCCACTCAGTCATATATTCTGACCAGTTCTAACACTAACCTCTTAATGGTGAGTGCCAAGCAAGGCAGCTGTTAGTACCATTTTTTTAAAGTCTTTGGTATGACTCAGTCGGGAATCAAACCCACGACCTCCCGCATCCAAGGGAGAAGATGACCCCTAAGTGGTCACTGTCAGACCTTCATGGACGACAGTGGAGAACTGACTTTAATCAGATTATGATATAACATTTATAAAAATTATAGATATTCAAAAAACACTGGTACAATACTCCTTAATGTCACCTAGCAATTTTGGTTTGGTTTATTCATTCTGGTGTTTAGCACCATTTAGAAACACAGAATATTGTAAGAAAAAACTCTTATTTATGCTCAAATGACATTCAACATATTAAAGCTATGTTAAAAATCCAAACACAAACTCCATGATTAACATTAGATTGTGTAAGAGTCAAACATATCTTGTAGTTTATTCCATTATTCTCATTAGCTTCTAGAGAAATAACTAATTATTGGATGATTAACATTAGATTGTGGAAGGGGTCCTATTGTTTTCATAGATCATTTATAGTATTAATATTTCAAAATACTTAATACGCAGCAATAAAATAGTATATTAACAGTTTATTGGTCCATGTGTTTATAATTTAACAAAAGATGCAATAGGAAAGTGGCCGTATAGGAGGGTAGATTCTCAGGTGAGATTGCCACATTCAGACTATGAAAGGCACAACTAATTTTAAAGTACTTAATATTTTTATTTAAAATTCACAGGAATGTTCGGGTCCTGTGACAGAACTTTAGTTTTCCTTTTAAATTAATAGCAAATGATTGTCAATCATGGTGCAAAAGCACCTTGTCACACAAACACCTGTTTCAGACAATCTGTGTAGATTGCATTTTCCCATAGCAGTAAAATGTGCACAATATAGTGATATTAAATTTCTTGTTAGTGATTTAAAGAGTGCTTTTTTTGCACAATGGTGTTTTGTTGGGTAAGACTAAGGTTTGAGAAAGTTCAAGAATTATGCATATAATAAGCATCAGGTTGTATTGTTATTCTCACTTCAGAAATAATCATGTGACTTTTATGTCGTAAACCTCTCAAAAAATGTAAAACTGGTCAAAACCTATTTAAAAACCTTAAATTTTAATAATATTGAATTTTACTTCTATCCCTGAACTTGATGTGTTGAACTTAAAAATAAACAAATATCTTTGAGATTTCTGTAGGTAAGCACCATTAAATTGGAGTTTTACACTGATATTCCACCCTTGGGCCATGTTTGAAAAAACAGGCCATCATTAAAAAATACTCTTGAACACAAACTCTTCTCTGCCATGGAATTATGGCCATATAGAAAAGGATACGGGAGGGGGGGGATATTTGAATTGAACCACTGTATATCATTAACCAGAAAGAGATAGTGGTATGTAATACCCCACTGGCATGTTTTATAAATCTCACATCTAACAAGTACTCATACAATATGCTGTATTTATAACAGGGTGAGTTAGAGAAAGCCGTGCCCACTGCCAGTTTGGGGTCTTCAGTGACAAGCAGCCCCGAAGTGATGGAGCTGAGAAAAATGATGGCAGATGTAGATGCTATAAAAGCAGAACGAGAAGTTGTTGAGAAAGAACTGAAAGAGACGGTGTTTGATATGTGTGAGTTACCATGGAATCCTTCAAATATGACAGCGATGTCAGTATTTTTTAGTTCTATCCCTATAAATTATTCTTTTTGATCAAAGTTTGTTCCAACATATTAAGTACGTACCTCATGAAATGTTTTTCTTTATTTCTTTGTGTTTGTACTGTTTTGTACATCAGTTCTCCTGTCTGCCTTCCTATTTGTCTTTTTGTTCTCTTTCCTTCCATCTTTTCTATGTTGCATTACAACATTGGAAGGGGAATATAATATATCCATCTGGTTAATGTTTACATTAAAGTAATCTCTGGCACTTTTTAATTTGTTTTTTTACAATCACATATGTGTATATTATTTTCATTTCAGCCAGCAAGTTTATGTCTGCTATGGCTTCAGAAGGTCTGATAAATGAAGAGACAATTTCATGTTCAGAGTTAGATCGAGGATATGGCCAACTCCGACAACAGGTCAACGAGAGTTGCCAGAGACAGGATGCCTTGATAGCTAGGATACAGGTAACATCTGTTGAAACTTTACTTTGTTGCTACTGCCACATATTTGCTTTTGTTGCTTCTGTTGTTGGCACAACATGTTACAGGATAAAGTATTGGTTTGGTGTTATAACCACAACATATGACAGGGATCCACATAAGGGAATCACATGTTGGCGTATATTTCCTTTCAGTTGGCCATTGTCTTGCATGGCTCCACTTGAGAAAAGATTTACATAATGTAACTTTAATCGTGATTTCAATAGAAAAAAATATTATAATTCAGATTATAGCAATTTTAATTAGAGAGGTTACTAAATTTAAAGATTTTAGCAACGTTAAAATAGCTGGATACTTCGGTTGACATGAATGGCTGTTAAACTAAATTTGATTGGTTCATTGGGCCCTGGAACAAGCATTTTATGGCAGTTTTAACCTTTCATCATGAAAGTTCTACAAATGAGTGTTTCAAATAAGGGCAACACATGAAACCAAAATGGCTGAATCACAACAAGCTTTGTCGTCAGATGATGTTTTCAGTCGGCAAATACTAGCTGGTGATAGTTATGATGACAATGAATTTCATGTATATCAGTCTGTTGGACATTTGGGGAAAATGTCACTGAAATACTAGTATGTGATTTTGAGCCCAGAATTGATGTTGAGTGCAAGTCTAATGTGCGTGTTGGATGGACAGGATGCCAGTTATATTTATTCAAAATACTCGTGTCTGAACAAGCAGACTGTGGGAATGTTTATCTTAAAACCCAAATACAGCATTATGGAAGAGAGAAAATCTGGCATAAAAGACGGCAAAGCACTGATTCAAGTAGAGTTCATGTTAGTGAAAACTTCTTTTTGGAACAGAGATAACAAAGAGAGAATTCCCATTGGGCCATACCTGTGAAATGTTGAAAGTTGCACAACAATTAGGAACAGTAACTTGTTCAAGCTATATGCATTTCAGAGAGCAGGCAATTAAAGCGAGTTCTCAGCACAGAATAATATTTGTATACAGAGGAGGAGGATCATATTAAATTCAGAAAAAGTCAACAGATTAATAGTCATAGAGAACATCAGAGAATCTCCATACAACATAATTAAGTGTGTATAGATTTCTAGTTGGCAGAACCACTGTGGCAATAAAAGAATAATGAGATTAGCTTTCATATCATACAGATGTATTACCAAATGAAATAAATGCTCTCTGTGCACAAATTGAATGACATAAAACATAAGAAACTGACTGAAATATGTAAACTCAAAGCAAGATGAATAAAATTTGTCCTGTTTGTGTTTGGTTATTCCTATGTATATTTTGGGGATATTGATATTGTCTACAGACCTTTTGACACTTAGTTCCAAGCGATCATTTGATATTTGTATTACAAATTTGGTTGCTATTATCTAGTACACTACCTTTTGAAGCAGTATCATTAACTAAGGATGAAATTGATGATAAAATAATTGATGTCATTCTGATATATGGATTCTTTACTACATTACTAATCTGTTCATCCTGATTCTTTTTCTCCTTCTCTATATTTTACTGGTACCAAAACTTTCATCAAAATGGCAACTTCTATTTTCTTACAGTGTAAATATTTGTGATCATGTATTATTGTCAAAAGGTAAAATGTGCTTCGTTTTGTTGTAAAATCTAAAACTATTAGTTAGAAAAGGACTAAAGTAAAAAGTGGGTCAACTTAATGTGTGCAAAATTTTTGCCATATAGCAGGGTGTTGTTAGAAATAACAGAATAGTTGTACGATATTTATTTGGTAAAGTTATAGAACTGGCACACATCTTGTAACTACATATTCTATTTAAATAATGCTATCATTATTTCTGCATATTCCTATCCGTTTTTCCCAAGTAGTATTAATTTTCAGAGCTGATGTTCATTTCTTGTGCAATCTTTACATAATAATTCTCAGTATCAATAATAAAAAAAAACAATATAATCTGCACCAAATTCAGAAGATTACCATCAACCAACTGTCATTTAATCACTTCTGTCCCTAACTCAATATTAAAATTGCTGCTACCACCCACTATCCCATAGCCAGAAATATGTAAAAAAAAAAAAAAAAATATGCTTTTATAGAGGGCAGTGTTTCTCGATTAATACATATCTGACAGTGGATCATAATTTTTTAAAATTGTTTCTGTTATGGGTTGGTTGAATTAAAAGTGCCTTCCCCCTGGAGAGTATATGTTTTATTTTGTTAATTTAATTTTTACTCTGGTGAAGTATCTGCAATTTTTGGAGTTATAGTGGAGTTGGTTCAGTGTGTGACGTACTAGTCATATCAACTATCTATGAGGAAAGCGAACTTACAGAACTGATATTTTCCTCCTTTTTAGCAACCTACTTAGCAGAAGTTCTCCAACCCACCCACCCACCTCAGTTCATCGGAGCTTGACCTATGTCTCAGCAAGACCTATATATATATATTTAAAGAGAGAGAGAGGGAGAATGTGGTTTCGTTAGTATTGTTGGGGGAAAATAATGTTTAAGATTATTTTCTTTGTAGAATTAGACAGCATGATACTTTTTTTTATGTTTTTAATATATGTTCATTTATGTAGGAAGCCAATGCGAAGTTTTGTCAAGCCAAGGCATCTAGTCAGTCTGCAGCAAAGAGAGAGCAACTGTTGAAAGATTTGGCTTCTGGTTTTGATATGTATATGGAACTCAAGAGTAACCTTGAAGAGGGAACAAAGGTAATTAAAACCATTTGCCATGTAACAGGTTGGCATACATACCAACCATTACGCTTTTGTGTTGGACTTATGCTATCACTTTGGTCTGTATCTGTTAAAATACAATATCTTGCAAACCTTTTGATGGAATTGTTTTAATTGATATGGTTATTAAGGGTGACACAAGCAAGAACAGATTTCATTTTGTTGGTAGTTGAGAAAAATATTGCTTTAGCAGCTGTTAACCGTATTGTGTTTTATGTATTTTATTATCATTGATAACTTAGTAGAATTTGCCTTTAATTACAATGCAGTGGAAACTTGCATCATATCTGTTAGCCTTGGGAGATATTTGCCTTCTCATAGAAAGTCATTTTTCTCTGATGCTGTCATAATCAAGCTTCATGTGATCAAACCTACTTTAGGCAAATTACCTCTTTCCTACAGATAAGGATGGAGTAATCTTTGTACGAAGGCAAATTACCTCTTTCCTACAGATAAGGATGAAGTAATCATTGTACAAAGGTAAATTACCTCTTTCCTACAGATAAGGATGAAGTAATCATTGTACAAAGGTAAATTACCTCTTTCCTACAGATAAGGATGAAGTAATCATTGCACAAAGGTAAATTACCTTTTTCCTACAGATAAGGATGAAGTAATCATTGTACAAAGGCAAATTACCTCTTTCCTACAGATAAGAATGAAATAATCATTGCATAAACTCGTCATAATTATCTGACACACTGCTAATGTCAAAGGGCAAAAACTCACCTGCTTGCTTTTCTAGCAAATGAAAACTCACAGTGACTCACTTTTTGATAAATTGTTTTGATCACGAACTTAAACTGATCATTAGTCCATGTTCAGCTCACAAACTCAATATTTGATATGGTGATTATGTCATGTGTTTAAAATTTTTTAAAGAAAGTTTACATTTATTCTAAAATATAGCTTGTATGCAATCTCATTTTCTTTGAGTATTTTTAATCTACATGTAGACTGATAATCACCCTAATTTATCTTTTATTTAACTATGCACACCTTTTGATTGGGAGCCATCTCACATTATCCTCACCATCTCATTATTGTGTGTTCATTCTTATATCCTACGTTGGTAATAACCTTTTTGATATATAAGCTTTTATTGGTAACCATTTTTATGGCTCTTTATAGTCTTACATGCTGGTGTATCATAAATATTATGCAGTTGACTAGCCAACCATTTTATTGTGGTATTTAAAGTACATTATACAGGGTCTGTAGGGACCTTGAAAACCTTGAAAAATGAATGTGTCTCAAGGCCTTGAAAACACCTTGAAAAGCCTTGAAAAATGAATGTATCTCTCAAAGCTTTGAAAACACCTTGAAAAGCCTTGAAAAATGAATGTATCCCTCAAGGCCTTGACAACACCTTTAAAAGCCTTGAAAAATGAATGTATCTCTCAAGGTCTTGAAAACACCTTTACAAATGAATGTATTCCTCAAGACCTTGAAAACACCTTGAAAATTCAAAATATTGTCTGGGTACCTAGATGGCTGTTTTATTTAAGTATACATGGTACCCATCGATGGCTGTTCTATTTAAATATACATGGTACCCATCGATGGCTGTTCTATTTAAATATACATGGTACCCATCGATGGCTGTTCTATTTAAATATATGGTACCCACAGATGGCTGTTCTATTTAAATATATATGGTACCCATCGTTGGCTGTTCTATTTAAATATACATGGTACCTATTTTTTATTTTTACCAGGGTACTCTGATTATTCAGCAAGTTCCTATGTTAAAAATAACTACATCACATTGATTCTAGCTTTCCTGGGCCCCAGTTATGTTTTGATGGAACAGACCATGCTGATTTTTGAGGCTTTTACCACAAAAAAAATTTAATTAATGTTTTATATACATAGGATTGAAATTAATTATTTATGCAGGGTTGAAAAAATAAAAGTTATTTGATCTGATTTGAGGTTGTGTACAAATTGTAAGATACAAAATCATATTTTATTTTGATATTAGTATCTTTAATTAGATTTTCAGATAGATGTAGAAGGAATACAGTAGAATAGTTATATTATTACAATTATAGGACATGAAAAATAATTTATATCTAGTCATTAATTTTGACCACCACAAATTCTGGTAAAAGTTATCTGGAGTGTAAATTCAGTCAGTTTGACCACCAGCAGTTCTGATCAGAGAAATGTGTGTACAGTAAGTCATGTGCTTATTTCATTGCATAATGGTGTTCTTATAAGACCATCTTTTTTGCTCTGGTGATCTAGTGGTTAGAGTGTCAGCCTCGGATGCACGAGTTGTGTGGTTGAACCGGGCCAATTCATACCAAAGACTTGTTAAAAAAAAGGTACTAACAGTTGGCGCTCAGCATTAAAAGGTTAGTGTTAGGACTGGCCAACCTGGTGTCAGAAGAAATGAGACTGTGTGGGACATCATCCTATATGTCAGCAGCATGATGACTCAGTGCTAGACATCACTATAAAATCATCTTGCATCTACTACAGGCACTAGAATTGTGTGAAATTAGGATTCTTCCAAATGTTAATTGATGACTTTCTAATTATGTTAAACTGATGACTAAACATGCTTTGCAAAAGTTGAAAGGATTGCTGAAACACTTTATAAAAAATCAAAACTAACTTCTCTTTTATGTTCACATTCTATATTTGTGCTTCACCACATCTTTGAATTTTAAAATAAACTGTACTAGTCATGTAATAATTATCATTTTACATGTGTATCTAACAGAATGCTTCTTGCCACACTAGTTAGGTCCCACAGCATTTAATAAAATAGCCCTCACTACAAATATGAATCTCACCCCCCCCTTTTAAATTTGTAGGGTTAATTTCGCTTGAAAAGGTTTATTTTACCATTCCATGCTCAGTGTGGAAAAAGTTTTAAAAATCTCCATGTGAAAATATTTATTATTGTTCCCATTATCTGTTCCCATTTTAAACTGTGCTCTTTATCTATTCCCATCACATACATTTATGTTTGCACGTACCATATGTATTCTCTTATAAGTTAGGTCCAACTGCAAACACTTTTAGACCCTGATATCACATTGCATCATGTGCTGGCAGATCAGAGTCCACATTGTGTAGGGTTCTTGTTATAAATTCGTCCTGACAAACTGCTAAAATCAAAATCTGTGACTGCATTGATGCCATGGTAGATCATGCCTGTAAAGTTGACAGTTGGGTCTGACTTGTAAGGGAGTATATTTAGTAAATGTTATGATAGTCTGCAGCTTGATATGATGTTATGGCAGATCAGGGTATATGAAGTTGGCAGTGAGATCGGACTTGCAAGGGAGTATATACAGTAGCTGTAATGGTAGGCTGCAGCTTGAATATACTTGTCCATTATTATAACAGGTTTTCTGTGGAGTTAGTGACCTAGATGAGATTTTGAAATGCTTCACTGCTACAATGATTGATTAGCTATCCAGTTTCAAAGAAAGATATCTTTTTTATTGTTTGTCAAGAATCACACTGGTCCATTGTATTCATTGGAAAATGTAACACAGATCCATTTTATTTACTGGGAAATGTGCACCCTGTTCCATTGTATTTACTGGGAAAAATGCACACTGGTCCATTGTATTTACTGGGAAATGTGCAGACTGGTCCATTGTATTTACTGGGAAATGTGCACCCTGGTCCATTGTATTTACTGGGAAATGTGCACACTGGACCATTGTATTTACTGGGAAATGTGCGCACTGGTCCATTGTATTTACTGGGAAATATGCACACTGGTCCATTGTATTTACTAAGAAATGTACACAACGGTCAATTGTATTTACTGGGAAATGGTCACACTGGTCCATTGTATTTACTGGAAAATATGCACACTGATCCATTGTATTTACTGGGAAATTTGCACACTGTTCCATTGTATTTACTGGGAAATGTGCACACTGGACCATTGTATTTACTGGGAAATGTGCACACTGGTCCATTGTATTTACTGGGAAATGTGCACACTGGTCCATTGTGTTTACTGGGAAATGTGCACTCTGTTGAATTGTATTTACTGGGAAATGTGCACACTGGTCCATTGTGTTTACTGGGAAATGTGCACTCTGTTGCATTGTATTTACTGGGAAATGTGCACACTGGTCCATTGTATTTACTGGGAAGTGTGCACTCTGTTGCATTGTATTTACTGGGAAATGTGCACACTGGTCCATTGTGTTTACTGGGAAATGGTCACACTGGTTCATTGTGTTTACTGGGAAAAATGCACACTGGTCCATTGTGTTTACTGGGAAATGTGCACACTGGTCCATTGTGTTTACTGGGAAATGTGCACACTGGTCCATTGTATTTACTGGGAAATGTACACAACTGTCAATTGTATTTACTGGGAAATGTACACAACATTCATGTGGTTCACATTTCATGTTCTAGCTGATTTTAACAAAGCCTTTCTTGAAAATACTAAACC
Organism: Potamilus streckersoni; assembly: GCA_016746295.1. Classification (NCBI taxonomy): domain Eukaryota; kingdom Metazoa; phylum Mollusca; class Bivalvia; order Unionida; family Unionidae; genus Potamilus; species Potamilus streckersoni. The sequence goes on from JAEAOA010000102.1 coordinate 194,114, forward strand.
AACACAGTATATAAAATAAAATAGTTATTAGTTAATTATAATTTCCTGCATTACATGGACAACCATAAAATTGTTTTTATATGAAACCTTGAAATAAATGGTGCTATGGTCTATACCAAATCATTGTCAGCATTTTATTTTTGGTGATGACATTTCACAGCACATTTATCTTCCGTAATTAGAACTTTCTTTGTCAAGTCCATATGATGGCACCTGCATTGGGAGTCTTGATAGTTTAGAGATCATAATGCAGTCTTAAGACCAAAATAATTCGGGTTAAAATCCTACGGTTGGACCAACCTTTATCAGCTACTGTGGTGTGTCTGTGTCCAAGACAATTTACTCAAATGCCTTGACAGTAAATAACCAATTCATGTTGCTGTGCTGTAAGGCACCAAACACCCTCTCTCCTCAAAAAAAAAATTAAAACGCAGCTGAATGCAAAGTTGAGGGTTTAAGAAAGATAATTCACCTCAAGAATGTACATTAAATTTTATTTAGTGTCATCTGTGATCCTTAAGTTTAATGTTGTGTCTAATATATGTGTTATTATTTCGATTTTCTGTATTTTTCATTCATCTGACAGCAGTTTTTCTGGCAGTTTAATTATGAGCTGACATTATTTTTCTGTACAGTTTTACAATGATCTGACACCATTGCTGGTGAGGTTGCAGAATAAAATTAGTGATTTCTGCTTTGCCCGAAAGACAGAGAAGGATGAATTAATGGCTGACTTACAGAGAAGTATTGCTCGGCAGCCTACAGGACCAGCTCCTCCACCCCCAACTTATCAACAGCCACCTGGTGGTAAGTTTTTGAGTTACCAAAAACAGCCTGTTTTTTTTTTATTATTTCAGCTAAATCTTTAGCATACAGAACTAGTAACACAAACTTATAGTGCTGTAATAATTATCAATTAACTAATACTTTCCTTCTCTGCTGACTGTTCATATGTTTTAATTTTAGTATGTCCATTTTGATAATAATTAGAATTCATATCTGTCATCCATGTAAAAGAGCACAGCACTGACCACATAATGGAATTACTACTGTAGCCTTAGTTTTGTTGAGTCATTTGTGGCAGAAGCTTGACATTGGGATTACTTTGGCATCCATGCTGGTGTCTATCCATATTTCTGTCTGTCTGTTAGTTCTTCTGTGCACACCCATCAGTAAAGTTGGTTTTAAAGTGTAAGCTTTTTGCTTTATAATAATTTTTCATCCGAGTTTGATGGTGTTCTTGATAAAAAGTGAGTCACCTGTATTGACTATTTTAGACTATTTAAATCAACTGCAATTCTGAAGTCACTGTCGATTCTGATTACATTAGTCAACAGACATTTAGAATAGTAATGAATGTTTAAATATGCTCTGCGTTTGACTTATAATAGATTGTAATTTAGACAAGAAATGAGAAGGGTGGCAGAATTTTATTGGTGGAGTTCTAGATTTTATTTATTCATACATTTCAAAACTTAAACGACATGATGAAACTCTTCTTCCATCCAATCACTCATCTGTCCTTCAATATGTAATTCTCTCTCCCCCCCCAAACTACTTATTTAAAACTCATCAGACTTGCATTGGTTACCAGTGCATTAAACATCCACAATATAATTGGTTTTTGGGCCCCTACCCTAGATTTCTGGGTCCCCGAGTTTCTTTAGAGAATGTCTGTGGTCAAATTATTACAGTTACATTGACAATGCTGGTTTGGAGGGATTTCAATCCATCCATGCATTCTTCTGTCTCTCCATTTATTACCAGTTATATTTCTACATTTTGGAATAAGGAAGATTTGTTTGTTTGTTGTTGGGCTTAACGCCATTTTTCAGCACACATTAGGCTATTCATGGCGGCCAGTATTAATGGTGGAGGAAGAAACCGGGAAATCACCGGAAAGAACCACCGACCCACGAGAAGCTACTGGCAAGCTTTCTCACATATCCACATTCGCCGAATCCTAGACTCGAACCCACGCAGACAGAGGTGAGATGGCAGTGATCTGTAACGGACAGCGCTTTAGACCACTAGGCCACTCGGGGCCCCCGGAATAAGGAAGAACTTAATTCATTTGAGAATCAAAGGTAACAGCGACAGACCCAAATACAAAATAAGGTTCCCCAAGTTATTTAAAACAAGAGTGTACATAATATATCAACATCAGACTGCTCTGTTAACCTAACTGGTTAAAGAGGATGCCTCGGATGCAGGAGGTCACTGGTTCAAACTCCAGCCAAGTCATGCCAAAGACTTATACAAATGGTACTAGCAGCAGCTTGACTTTGCAAGCAGCATTGAGAGGTTAGGTGGAACATGATGCTAAATGTCTGCAATATGATGTCTTAGTGCTAGACAGCACTATAAACTGCCACACTGCAGACAACATAGCGATATGACTGAAAAATTGTTAAAACTGCATTAAAAATCTAAATTACACACACTTATTGTATACAGTTGATTTTGGGTATGACCATATGTCATTACCAGGAAAGGAGTGGGGGGGCTGCATTTAATAAAAATAAAAATGGGTGGGGTGTGTGCCATTGTGAATCTTGAGTTTTTCTAAACAAAATTCCAGAGGGGGTTCCAGAGAATTATGCTTCTTCCCCAATAATTTTAAGGGATTTAATTTCAACAATAAATTGACTTTAAACGCTAATAATGCCAATATTCCATCTTTAATGATGGCATTTTTTAATTAAATTAAATCTTGTCAATAATTTTTAAAATATTATGTTTTAAGCCAAATATATGAATAATCATGCTGTATATAGTGAATTTAGTCTAATATTAAAGTTTATATAAAATACTGTGGTAGAGGAATATATTCTTGCATTCTTTTTATGTTGTTTTATTGCTTTTGGTGGTGAAGGTTTCATGATAGATATGTTTGAGTGTTATTTTACTGCTTGATATCGGTAAATTGGGTTGTTTGTGCACTGCTTGCATTCATCTGTACAGTTACATGCTTTTTCAAGTTAATCACAAATGTTTGCTTTTTAAATAAAATGAACTTTTTTCTGGCCCAAGGAGCCCCCCAAAAAAGAAAAAGTCATTTGTAAATAACTACCTGAATTAAACATTACTTTATAATTTCATTATTTTTAAAGTACAGTGCAGGGGTCAGGGAATGAACAATGTGCATTTTGTAACAACTAAATTTGCTTTTCTTTAGAATCTTCATTTGGACTCACTCCAGTCCTTGGGAATGTTAATATTCCTAGGAGGGGCAGAATTTACTTTACTGTGGAATTGACATTTTCAGGGATTTGTTTAAAAATCGTGCTCCATGTTTTGAGCTTTTATTTGCAAAACAGATCAGGGAATTTTTTAGTGCTTATTTTCCAAACATTAAAGTTGGGAAGAAATTAGGTTACAAACATTTTTTTACAAATTAAAAAATTAGCAGTAGTCAGTAAAACTTCTTGATTTTTTTCATAATTATTAACACACAGATTACCAGCATTGTTCACTACCTTTTTTGAAGGGCTGGTTCTTATGTAGATTTAGAACTAAACCAAAGGAAAACCACAAAATAGGCAGGAAAACATCAGTGTGTACAGGACAGAATTGCTCCAGTCTCACAGTTGCTGAAAGCGACAATCTCATAAGGAGTCAGTATTTAAGAAATAATTGGAAAAAATATTAGAGGGGGATGATGAAAATGTAAATCAATAAAGACCAAATTTTTTTAAGTAAAGGAAATGGTAGTTTATCAGTCAAAAACTAGTAAAAGCTCAAAATGTGGAACACTTGGTGTTCTGCAAGAATTACATTATTGCAAGATATATGCTTTTCTAAACATCATTCTTTGAAAAATGTAAATTATCAGTAAGAGTTGACTAATGTAGGTTTAAAATATTGTCCAAATGTATTAAACTTAACATATTTCCCATTATGAGTCTGTTGCATCATTGTAGTTTGTATAGAATACACCAATGAAAAAAGAGAAGCAAGTATGACTAGCCTTTATGATATTATCTGCTGCATGTTTTAGGTTTGTATTTGGGTCAAAAGGTCAAATGTCAAGGTCACTAGCAGAAAGAAGCAAGAACATTTTGCACACTAACATTTCTTCCAAACCTTGTAACTTTATCAAGGTCTATAAATGGCTTTATCAAGGTCTATAATTGGCAGTTGTCAGTAGTTGAAAAATACCGATTTTGGAATACAATGGTCAGAGGTCAAGGTAGCAATGGGTCAAGCAAAGTGGTTTCTGTTCATTGTCTTTAGACTAAAAGTTCATTCACCAAACTTGGTGGATGGCACACACTTGATACAAGAAAGACCCATAGATATGGGGGTAAATGATTCAAGGTAAAGATCATGGTAAGTTAAAAAAGACTGGGTTTTGCACTGCAAGAAAGAAACCTATTGATTTTGAGGTGAAGAATTTGAACATCACAAGCACTTTGGCACAGAGAAGAGAAAAGGTTTGTTTTATCTTGTAGTATTTTATGTTTCAGTTTTTTTTAAATGGGATTTATCTTGATGATGTTTTTCATGCAGTTCTTTATTTTTTATTCTGTAACTATAACTTTAAATGGCTTTTTGTCATCATTGTTTTCCTAATAATTTGGTTCCTGTTAAAGCATTTTTACTGTAAAATAACTTCATTGCACACCACATAATGGTACCAAATGTTTCAGATTGCTTCGTGATGTGGGAAGAATATGCCCTAAGTGTATGGTTAGACATCTTAAAGGTTAAGGTCACTGACTCAAATAATTATTAGTTTTCTACACCATCCTTTTACACTAATATTTCATGATTGGTTTGTCTTTTGGGCAAGGAAATATTCATCCTTGTAGTATTAAAAGGTCATGGTGTCTAGGTCACTATGACTCATTGGTCATTGTTGTTCAGAATCAGCCATACCCTGCCAGCCCCTACATACAGTACTTGGGATGGCATGTAATATGCCATTGACAGTACCCTTTTGTCTCAGCAAATTTTTCACTTTGTTACCATGAATTTCCAGTTTCTTTGCTCATTCAGTATTTCAGATTTGGCTTCAAAAGTCAATGAGTCAGTCTGCAATTCCTGGCTATCAAAAGACCATACCCTTCCTAATACCTATATTTCTTATTTCATGTGTAGATTCTAAACAAAACAGCAACAAGACTGATTCATAATGGCAGACATTTTATTACTAGAGTGTACATTCATGTGCACACCATTTAGTGTTTCTTTTGTTTTGATATAGAAAAAACTAATCCAGTCCCGCCACCCCGACCACCACCACCAAAAATTCCCACAGCAGCCTCTCAGGCTCCTCCCACGTCAGGTCAAAGTTCAACAGCACCAGCTTATGGTATGGTATCATTTCAATCATCGCCTTTTGTTGTGTTACATATATGCACATTTTTAAGTCATTCTATAAGTTCAAAGTGTTGCTTTGGCAAATGTAAAAAAAATGTCAAAGTTGTATTCTGTACTATTCTAATTTTATTATACATATTTTATAAACATGTCATATTTTAATACTGCCACATTTCTCTAAGAATGTTAGGCCTACATATCCTTTTATTTGTTGATTCCATGCCTGTGGAAAGCAAGACATGGTAGTCACTTTTAAAATGGTGGCATTGGTATTGTTGTAAACAGTTTGTGTTTAATGTTTGGTTACAGGTCTTTGTTATTTATATTTCTACAGGAATTGCATGTATCCTGTTTATACTTAGTATGTTTACATTGTAGAGTATTGTATTATTGATCTTTTTTTCTCCATTAATTCAGTATCATTGGAACTTTACAGTTAATATGGAATGGTGTCAGACAGCAAAAACAGTACCAAGATCATGGTGTTATGGAAATTGTATTTTTAGCTCTACCAGGAAAACTTATGGGATGGTCTGTTCATCAGCACAAGTTTGGTATTGCTATTTCTCCTAAGCTACTGCCATGAAATATTACACATACATTGGTCATGATGGTCCAAAAAGAAAATGGTTTCTGTCACCAAAGTGTCCATCTTGAAATCTTGTTATTGCTGCTTTTTAATTAATGGTACATACCCATGGGGTTTTCACTGAAAGAGTTCTTGGTGGTGTCTAGTTGGTACTAAATAAAAATGGTGCCATTCAGTCATTCAGTATGGACACCACAAAGGCTATCTTCAAAAACTGACCACTGCTTCATTTCAATAAACATATAAGCATGGCTTTTTCATTGAAAGCTTGGGGCATTTGCTGGTCAGGTGGTCTAAAGCACTTGCCTACACCGATCACTACCGTCTCATCTCTGTCCATTTGGGTGTAAGTTTTCGGGTTTGGCCAGTGAGTATATGAAAAAGGTTGCCATTAGCTTCCAGCCGGTATGTGGTTCTTACTGAAGTTTTCTCGAGTTTTACCTGCACGAGTTATTCAGACTGTTATGTGTAGCATATTGTGTGCAGAAAAATGGTATTAAACCCACAACAATAACTGAAAGTCTTCATGATGTCTGGTAGGTCCTGAACAAAAATTGTGCTGAACTGAGGTTTAGTAGTGCCTTGGAAGCCATCTTGAAAATCTTGTTCTGGCTATTCTAAGTGAAAGGTTGTATTCACCAGAAGACATTTTTATAATGTCTGGTTGGCCTTAAAAAAAAAAATGTTGCTGATCTGATAAATGTAGCCATGACACCAGGCATCTTGAAAATCGTTATTGCTTCCTCTCATGAACAGAAAGTCATATTAACATATGGTTTTTGCAAGAAGACTGTTTTATATCTAGCTGGCTTTTATTGAAAATATTGCATATCTGATGTCTAATGTGGACTCCACCATTGCCCATCATGAACATATTGTTGCTACTTATCCAGAATGGAAGGTTTTTATTTCACCAGAAGACTTCTTATGATATCTAGTTTGTCTTAAATGAAAATGCTGTGACTTGTATAGCCAACACAGCTGCTGCTGCTAAAAAAAATTTTTTTATCAGTAACTTCAAAATCTTGTTGCTCCTACTCCTGAATAGCCATAAAAACATGTAGTTGTGATTGAAAGGCTTTTTATTATGTCAAGCAAGTGAGAATGGTGCCACTTAACAGCATGGGGTTGTCATTGAAAGGCTTTTTATGCTGTCTAGCAAGTGAAAATGGTGCCAACTAAATTAAAGTTTGGCTGTTTCAGTGGCAATATTCAATATCTTCGTATTGCTACTTCTAGACAGTTCATAATATCAACATTATATTTTCACCTTAAGACTTCTGAAATGAAGGCTGCAAATCTGCAGTATGGCTACCATGGCATTTAGGGTCCCTGGTGACTGTGGTTGAAGGTGCTCACCTGCATGGATCACTCTAACGTCTCACATATGTACTCTGGGAGTTCAAATATCATCCCAAGCAATACCAGTTGTTTTTTTATGGGTTGTTGGTTCTTACTCTATCTTGTCCACCATGTATAGCCTATCACATGCTGAAAAATGGTATCACATCCTACAAGTCACCATTGCAGCCATGGTGATAATCTTGTTGTTGTTAATAGTCACAAGAAGGCTTCTTATAATGTTGGTTCTGAAGTAAAATGGTTCTTATAAATATTCAAATCTTGTTGCTGCTGCTCCTCTTAAATGGAAAGTCAGATTGATGAGTTTTCATCAGAAGAGTTCTGTCTAGGTGAAAATAATAACCTTGTTGGCCATCTTGAAATTATATTCTCTACTCCTTTCAAATTGATTTGCCCGAAATGAAACTTGTGCATGTTTTACATGCAACATTCCTGTCATGACTGCAGTTATGAAAATCTTGCAGTTACTAGTCCCATTGAGTAGATGGTCCTATTGACATTCAGTTTTCAGCAAAAGACCACAAATGATGTATATTGATCCCAACTAAGAAAGATGTGATTCATGCATCCAACATTTCCACAACAGCAGCTAATTTCAAAACCTTGTTATTGCTGAAAAATATCATGGTTTCAGCAGTTAAATCAAAGAAATGGTCTTATTTTGAATTCTTAGAAATTCTTTTTTGTCAAATAGAGCATCAGTCCCTTCCAGAGACTCATGCTGTCTTTGATGTATTTATATATGGTTGCATATTCCCCTGGAATTAAAACATTTGAAACTTGGTTGTTTCAGGTAATCTTTCAGTTTTATTATTTAATAAGATATATGTTTTAATTGATAAATACCCGATTTTGCTGTGACAGTTTTAATAAATTTTTATCATGGTGATGGTTACTTTTGGCAACCGGCTTGTGCCTTGAAAAGACCTGTCTGTTGTGAAAGATAATTTTTTTATGTGACGTATAAGAAGAGGATATTAATATATTGTAGAATTATCTTAGATGTATAAAAATTAGTCTTGTATTAAAATATTGTAGAATAATCCTAGATGTGTATAAAGTATTTTATTAATATATTGTATAAGTATCCTTGATGTGTGAAAAGTGAGTATTTTATTAATATGTTATCACCTTTAAATAAAAAAAGATGAACTCAGTATTTCCTAAGTGATACTGCACTTCTAATCGCATGAGTACTGCGCAAAAAATTGTAAAATTGTTTCTCCTTTCCTTACATTCCCTGATCACATTATCATTTGGTGATATAAGCATTCTACCATCCAAATACAGTATTACTAAAAGATGAAATTTGTCTCTTTTGTAGCTTTTGTCTACATCATATAGACAATAAGCAAAATCTCTTGTCCATTTCCTCTCGTTACCATAGTTAAATTTTCCCCGTTTTAAGCTTCGTTTCTGTACACCAACCTTGTATGAGACCTATTAAATTCAAGTCAAATTTGTGTTAAATTTGTTCTGATAATTCAAAATATGGATTTATTTTTATTAACATTCATGTTTGTATTGCAGTGTGTATCAATATGTAATACGTAGTAATTAACAGCATTCATGATACTTTTTTTTTTCTTTAATAATGATCAATATCCTTGTATGTAATTACCTTGGAACAAGAAAATAAAATCTTATTGCTATTTATTTCACTAAATTACCCACTGTATATAAAAAATTGCACAAATGATTCAGCAAATGGTAAACACGTCAACATGGATGAAAACTTCTACCAGCAAGAGACAAAAATTTGCAGAAGAGTTGCAGAATTTATTTTGACTGATTAGAAAGGTCTTTCAGCCATCAAACTGAAATTATTGAAAAAGTTCTCATGAGTAAACATTATATCTAATCATAAATTATCACATTGACAAACGTCTTGTTTCGATTTGAAAATGAATGAATAACATAGGCATGTTATGTTCGTAATATTAATGATTCCAAGCCTTTGTTTCAGTGGAAGAGACTATCAGCTTTCGCTTTTAATGGAACTTTACGTGCTATTAGCATGATTTTATTTAATCTGATTTTTATATACCTATCTGGTATAATTTTCTCCTACAAGTTGTATATATGGTACAATGAATCAAGTACCGATGCCATGTTTAAGAATCCATTTGAAACAAAACTGTATTGATTCAAGTCATGAATGATGAAATTGGCAATGGCATAAGTAATAGCTCTGACTCTTGGTGATGAAGATTGGTATTTAATCTGTGCAACCAGCATACACACAATCTTTGGTACGTCTTTACTGGAATCTTAAGCTGTTGTGTCAGGGGTTGTCTCACATTGTTGCATAGTAAAGGTTAACTGTAAATGAGAGGTTTGTCGTTCCACATGTTTATATTTGGTTTTGCATATATTACACAGCAAGAGTATTGTCAAGTATACTGGTGTCAAATTCCCTTTTTGATAAAAAGATTATTGGAACTAGAAGTCTTTGCTATTGTGTTGGATTCTTCATGATCTCATATTTAGAAGCTGCTGTGTTGGTAATGAAGCTAGGCTTAATAGAAGACAGTTCCAAGTGGTCTTAGTAGGTGAAGAAAAATCTAGACCGGTATTTCAATATTTGTATCATGATATACAGTATCAGGCATATTTTATTGCAATTTACCAGCAAATTAGTGTATTGATACATACTTAATAAATGTGGTAAATAATTATTTTTTTTAAATAACACCCTCACGACCCTGCGACAGTCAACCGGTGAGCACCACACTCGAGTAGTTCTGGTCATGTTGGATCAGCCCATTTCCACAAAATGAATGGGTGGTTTGAGTCATGGGCAAAGCCTTCGGATTTTGATTATCCAACTCACTTCGGGATAAGGATGATATTCTTCAGCAAAAGATACAGTCTCTCATCAACAAACATGCATTGAAGATTGTATGAAAACCACAGTATCCTGGGTTCTGTTCTGAACTGTTCCTTACCAAATGACCAGCACTAAGTTGAAGCCAATCATAAAACTTAGTCTCCTCAGCAAATTCATTCTTCCACCAAGGTTCAAGATGGAACTGGCAAGATCTAGAAGACAAGTATGTCATCAGTCTCACAGCTTTTTTGTTCTTATTTACCCAGTATCTTGAAAGTTTCTTCAGTTGGCTTACTAATTTTAGTCCATCTCTTTAGTCCAATCATCAGTCCTTTGGTCTTTACCAAAATTGAGAATGTTGTCGTCACCATTCTAATCAACTTCCTCTATTGAAATGGCAGCATATATAGATGATGTCCAACAATAATGTAAGTTATTGCCCTTTGTCTATATGATACTGACAGAGAAGTCCTAATTTTACTCTTTTTGTAGGGCTGGATTTTGGGGAGGTAGCAGTCTTATATCCCCTGGTGTTAAGATGCTTGGGTAGGTAATCTTGGAGAAAAATAGATTTACTGGAAAACAATTCTTCTTATGTCAAGTGTATTCATCAGATCAACACAGTAAGCCATCAGTTTAATTTATTTAAATACCTTATTTTATTTTCCAGGAGCCACCTACCAGCCACCAGCCTCTTCCCAGCCCCAGCAGCCACCACAACAAAACTATGGTGGTCAGTATAGATTGGCAATCTTAACAATGTTTCATCAGTGTTTGTGCTCACAAAAACCAATGAGTTGTTGTAACACATTTCCCAAGGAACGGTTCACATTTGGCAACAATAAACTTCATTTTCCATGATATTTGATGAACATATTTACTTTAAGTAGGCCAGTTATCTACCCTACAAGGCCATAAGTTTGTGCCTTAAAAGTTCATACATATATACCTTGAGAAGGCCAGAAGGTTTGTACCTTAAGAAACTCAGAGGTATGTATCTTTCAAGGCCATAGGTATGTACCTCAGGAAGGCCAAAATAATGTACCTCAGGCAGGCCATAGTTGTGTATTTTACAAGGTAATAGGTATGTACCTTAAGAAGGCAAGGTCAATTCCTAATCATTTGTGTTACATTTAAGCCTGTTTTTTAAAGCTTTGTTTTTGTTAAAGTAGGTGTCAGTGTTGGTTTGGATTTAGTTTCATTTCTCTGACACTATTATATGTACATTTGGTGACCTAATGGATGCCTTTAACTTGGTGAACTACTCATCTCAAACAAAAGTAGGTCACAATCACATACTTTAAATGCTGTCATGTATGTGTGTTTGTATTAATATACCATTTCTAATACTGTTGCATGATGTCATGTATGTGTGTTTATTAATATACCATTTTTCATTCTGTTGCATGTTATGTATGTGTGTGTTTGTATTAATAGACCATTTCTCATACTTGTGCATGCTGTCATGTATGTGTGTGTATTAATATACCATTTCACATGATGTCATGTATGTGTGTGTTTGTATTAATATGCCATTCCACATGCTGTCATGTATGAGTGTGTTTGTATTAATATACCATTTCTCATCTCTTGCATGCTGTCATGTATGTGTGTGTATTAATATACCATTTCACATGCTGTCATGTATGTGTTTGCATTAATATGCCATTCCACATGCTGTCGTGTGTGTGTGTTTGTATTAATATACCATTTATTAATAGTATTTATCATACTCTTGCATGCTGTCATGTATGTGTGTGTATTAATATACCATTTCACATGCTGTCATGTATGTGCGTGTTTGTATTAATATGTCATTCCACATGCTGTCATGTCATTATTTCAAGATAATAGTCTCTATTCAGATACTGTCATTTAAAGATAAATGTCTCTATTCAGATATCATTTCAAGATCTCTATTCTGGTATTATTTCAGGATAATGGTCTCCATGTAAGCTATATATCTTGTAGCTACAGGTCATGTACGCTATATGTCTTGTAGCTACAGGACATGCAAGCTATATGTCTTGTAGCTACAGGCCATGTAAGCTATACACCTGGTTGCTACAGGACATGTAAGCTATACACCTTCTAGCTGCAGGACATGTAAGCTATACACCTTGTAGCTACAGGACATGTAAGCTATACACCTTGTAGCTACAGGCCATGTAAGCTATATGTCTTGTAGCTACAGCCTTTTTTTTTAGAAATTTCAAGTATATTTCCTATTCCAGCAGGATATTACCAGGCACCTTATCCACAGAATCCTAGCTTCCCAATGCCTCAAATGCCTGCTGGCTACAATACATACAATCCATTAATGGGCAGTACCTATGGACAGGGCTATCCAGGGCAACAACAGAATCCTGGGCAACAACAGTATCCAGGGCAACAGCAGTATCCAGGACAGCAACAGCAGCAGTTTCCTGGGCAACAGCAGTATCCAGGGCAACAGCCATATCCAGGGCAACAGCCATATCCTGGACAACAGTATCCTGGATACCCATCAGCACCTTATCCACAGACAACACAGTGGCGTTAACAGTGACTATCCTAATTCATGTCCTTTCGCTTTAAATATTCACTAACTTCCAGTGATCTTTGTACAATATAGCTGCTGTGTCACCCAAATTTTGTTTTAGAGACCCTAATTAGATATTATAACGTTCAGCAAATAAGTACGATTTAATAAATGAATTTAATTTGTATACAACTGTAATAACAGTGTGCTGTATAATGCAATTTCAAACACCTTGATCTTTCAGTGAACTCTTTAGCTCAACAGAAAAATTTCGGTAAGTTTTCTCCCAATCTACCCACCCACCATTTCAGTTGAAATGAAAAACAGCTTTTGCTCCCATCATTTTTGAAGAATGTCTTTAGATATATTTTTATTGTTTCATGTAATCAAGCAAATGTTTCCTAACATAATGTGTTTCATTGAATACATGGATATTGATGCTCTACCTGTAATTTTTGCAACAATTTTGTATCCATTTATGCTTTCTGTTTAGAATCATACATTTCCAATGGACTTGGAAACTCATTATATATGGTTTTTCATGAATTTTAATTAAAAATATACAGTTCATTCAGTTTTATACAAAATGGAAACTAATTGTTCAAATTTAGTTTTATACAAAATGGAAAGTAAATGTTCTAATTCAGTTTTGTGTATTAATTTGTTTGTTCCCCATAAAGCAACACTATTGATGGCTGTATGCTTCTTTTGTATAAATTTTATATGCATGTGATTCTCAGATGTGGATCAGCTTGATTGGTACTAAGATTTACGTTTTTTCAATTTCTACATTATAAAAAAAATTTTGAAAGAAAATCTCTATGGAATTTAGAAAATGCAGGTCATCATTTTACAGCAAGATAATTGGTTCAGATCTTTTGCTCTATCTATTATACTTTTTGCAATCCATATTTAATTCACAGCAGCTGTGTGCTCTCTCTCTGACCCACCTTTTGTTTTGTTTTTAGTGCACAAAAACACGCACAAAGAAAATGAGATACAACTTGCTTAAAAAGAAGTTATCTGCAGTACATGAAATGTTTACATCCAAATGTTCAACAGCTTACATTTTTTCATTGTAGTCAGATAACAAAATGCATTTTTTTAAATTCACATCTACAGGGCATCATAGTGTGTAAATTGTAAGTGAACAAATGGTGAAAATTTTTCAGATTAATTTGTCATTCTAAATTTTTTTGTGAATCATTGATGAGTGTAATTTGGTTATTGAGTATTCAGTGTGGCTTATCATTGTCTAATTTACCACAATTCATTTTCCCTTATTTAATAACTGCTGTAGTTTGGACTAGTTCAGGTTCAGGAGGTGGGAGGTTGCCCATAGGAGGACTGTCTGCTTTAGATAGTGCATTGTTTCCATAATTTTCACATGTAAAGAAAGTTTAGTACCAGTACATGAAAGTAAGATAGAATCTGACCAGTCTTCTCACATCTGTGTATTTTGCCAGTGCAGCCAACTTCACCTATACTTTTACCTTTAGCAGAAGTACATAGTAACTGTAGAGTGAAACTGAAGTTTATACTCCATCTCCACACACACACACACGCACCAAACAAATTGCAGAAATAGTGCTACATGGAATTTGCCCCATGTGACATAAGATATATAGTATTGCACTTGTAAGATTTGGCATACATTTTCCTTTTGATTTATATATCATACACAATAGGGGGCATTAAAGCAATTGTAATTTATTACATTGTAAAGGTGTTACGGATCACTGCCATCTCACCTCTGTCTGCCTGAGTTCGAGTCCAGACTCAGCTAACGTGGGTAAGTGAGAAAGCCTGCCAGTAGCTTCTCGTGGGTCGGTGGTTCTTCCTAAGGTTTTCCAGGGTTCTTCCTCCACCATTAATACTGGCCGCCATGTATAGCCTATCTTGTGCTGAAAAATGGCGTAAACCCTACAACAACAACAACAACAACATTAACATTGTAAAGGAGTCACAGAATTCCAAAGTTCACATGTAAATTGTGTGCTTGTTCTGATGAGTTTAATGTCTTAAATCAGTGATGTGTATTTTAATCAACCATTTAACTTGGTTTGGCGTTAATTTAAAGAAAAACTTAATTTTTTTTTTTTTTATGACAATGTGACATATTGCATGTCTTTAGTTTAAATTGTACAATTTTATGCAAGGCAAAATTTCAATAGACTTCATTTTGTATGTGTCAAGACCGAGTTTTTCTACTGAGAGAAGTGTATGCAGGTGGTTGTTATCAGATTGTAATAAACCTCACATTTTAAAGTGCTTTATCCTTGAATTAAGATTTTCTTTAATCGTGCTTATTAATTGTTATTAGCTACACTTGTGTTATTATTGCTGTGGTATAAGTACAACATGCTTGTTAAGTAATAATCTGAAAATGTACATGTAGGTGATTATACTTGATTAAGTAATATCTGGAAAAGTACATGTAGGTGATTATACTTGATTAAGTAATATCTGGAAAAGTACATGTAGGTGATTATACTTGATTAAGTAATAATCTAGAAAAGTACATGTAGGTGATTATACTTGATTAAGTAATATCTGGAAAAGTAGATGTAGGTGATTATACTTGATTAAGTAATAATCTAGAAATGTACATGTAGGTGATTATACTTGATTAAGTAATATCTGGAAAAGTACATGTAGGTGATTATACTTGATTAAGCAGTTACTTGAAAATGACCATCTAAACGTTTATGCTTGATTAAGCAATGACCTGGAAATGTACATGTATATATTTATACTTGATCATAGAAAACAATGTATATACTATGTTTACAGTGAAAAATGTTGAATTTACAGGATAACACATTGCCCAGTTTTTTAAGAGACATACATAATGTAGTGTCAACATTTCACATTTTTTTCATTTATTTAAATTACTTGTGTGCTGGAAATAATTGTTTATACTTTAACTAGTCTTTCTTTGTACAATGTTTATAATTTTCACTATTTTGTTATATACGTTCTGAAAATTGTAATCTCTCGTATAGTGTAATAAAAGATTCAATTTATTTTGTCACCATCTGAAACAATGATTTAAGACAGATTATTGTTTGAATATGCAACAGTTTCAAATAATGAGTAAAATATACATTGTTCTTGAAAACAGTGTTTTTTGTATATGCTTATTTTGTTCATAAGAAAATAGTTGTGCCTTATCGAGTCAGAAAAGTATTAAATTTTCTTATAACAAATATAAAACAATTTGCCATAAGGGAGAAATAACCATACCAGTTAACTAGTATAGCACATCATATAAAATCAGAGTTTTGATACTGACAGTGTTATGTATGTTAGTTTATCAGTCTCTTCATCCAAAATTTTGCATTTAGGGCAATTTTACAAGAATGGAAATGGAGATAATTAAGTCATTGAATTCTTTTTGAGAATTACTGTGTCCAAACCCAGCATTCCTGAAAGATATAAATTCATCTTGCCAGCCATGTCAAAACAAAGAGAAGCAACTCTTCAGATTAACTCCCCTAGTTTTTTCTCTGTTGCAACTTATATCCTGGATATATACCAGTTTAAACTTTTGCTTTCAACTCTGAACAGTGCCTCCAAAAATTCCATTAGTTTGTGATCAGTTTTTACCATTCAACATTTATTTATAATTGTATAGTAACTAAGAAGTTTGATGTACCTGGTGTATGCAACAACTGAGTTATTCCTGGTGAATTTATTTTTATTTATGCATTTATTTTCTGGTCATTATTTTCTATGTGACATTGATCAGTAACACTTAAGTTTTTGTACTTTGCAGTTATATTTTGGCCTAGTGGTTAGAGTGTCAACCTCAGATGCAGTAGGTCACAGGTTCGTTTCACAGCAAAGTCATAGCTAAGTCTTACAAAAATGGTACTAACAGCTGCCTTGCTAAGCACTCAGCATTAAGAGGTTAGTGGTAGGACTGGTTGGCCTACTGTCAGGATAATGTGACTGGGTGGGGTATCATGCTACATGTCTGCAGCATGATGCCCCAGTGCTAGACATCACTATAAACTGCCGCACTGCAGACATTGTAGCAATATGACTGAAAGATTTTTAAAGCTGCATTAAAAATCCAAACCACACAGACACATTTTGGTCAGTTACATTTATTACACACTTTTTAGTTTTTGATCTGCTGTATATACTTGTTTTGCATTTTCTTTTTAATTACAGAGGTGCAAATGTTCTAAAGTCATAGAATATTGCCACAAGATGTACCATGCCTGCATGAAATCATTTTCCTTGCACCCATTTATTGTGTGTAGAATGTGGGGGCACTTGGGCCAACATCTTAAAAAGTATTGAAAAATCTGAGAGATACCTAAAACAGTACCAATGGCAAATATAACTTCAGATCCAGGCAAAGCCATGCTCAAATGATTCCATGTTCAAGCTGGAATTGCATTTGACATATATACTATGACAAGCAAGTTGTTAAAAATGTCAGTGAGTTGGACAAAGCTAGGACCATTTTAAACCAGTTTGGTAACCCACTGTCATATGTCCCTTTCCCTGCCCATGCACGGATTTAGGAACATTTAAAGCGGGTGTGTGAGATTACATTTTGACTTTGCCAGCTGGTTGATCCCACAAGAGATATATTGTTTGCCATATGTCATTCAAGCTGCTGACTAAATGTCCTTCTGTAGTAGTCATTAATCCCTCATATTGGATTGATGAATATACTTAAAAGTTTCTACAGTAGTGATGTGCTATACCCAACATACTACCAACAATATCTATGATGACTATTCCCATTCATCTGTTCATCCTGACCCAATTGAATGCACTGGACTTCTAGCCAGACCAATGCTTCATGCAGGATATAACTGTCATCTCTACTTGATGGGTAGAGCCTTTTTTATGCATGCTTAATAATTCAGCATCATCACTGCAGTGTGAAATGCTGTATCCCTGGATGCTGAGTGTAGCAGAAGGGAAATCCCCCACTTATTGAGTGGGACTTGCCTGAAGATTCCATTAAGACCATGAAATGGATGGAATAACGTAGCAATGAATGATGTATAACATTTTGCCTCTGTTGAAATGCCCTTTATTGGCATGATCTAGGCCTTGGCGGACATTACGATGGTGACATTCTTCCTTCAGAATTTTACCACAACAATAGTTATAGACCTTATTGATGAGTATGTAACTTTCTCACAATACACTATTTATCATTTGGTTGTATCTAGCCTAGAAAAGGATAATCATGCCATCAATTTGTCTCCTAAACGATGTTTTTAATGCCACATCTGAATTGGTCAGGATTGTCAGATTGACTTCTCCCAACTTTCAATATCTTCTGCAGTTGCAAGAAAGGTTGATGTGACATTGCCTTGGAACCAAAGTAGTCTGTAGGGCTGCTCATCATGCAACGGCAAATGCACCAACAGCCAAGCTCTGATTAATGGGAAGAGACTCTTTCTTACACTCATTTCTTTAACTTCACCATGCAGCCTTTTTTTCAAACAGCTACCTTTAAATTTGTACCATATAGCCAATGATGTGCTGATTTGCCATAAGCTCTAATTCAAACTACCAGGTGGTAATGCTGCACTCCATCAACATTGTTTCTTCTCTCTTTTAAGGTGTCAAAGATTAGAAAGCAAATGGCACAGCGATTACCCCTTCTGCTCTCTCTGCTAGCCCCACCTCTGTGTAACACCATAAAGGGGACTACCAGGAAAGAGCTCATAATTGACAGAAAAACCAGAGGAATAATTCTCATCAGCAACAGCAAACATTTATTAGCCAGTAGGATACAACAAAATATATGATCAGGCCAATTTGTATTTCCATAGACCTGTTCACAGAAAATCAAAAATGCCTTTGCTTCATCTACTAACTTCACCTATACAATGGACTGCAAGATATCCCACTACAGGATGTCCTCCATGTTGCTGGTCTTATGCATGGATCATGGATTGCAAAACAGTTTGCAAGTTTTGGGGTTTGTTTTGTTGTTTATTTTTTTCTTCAAATTTTGAATACCCTTCTCTACCTAAATTGCAGTTTAGGTTGGATAGTTAATTTGGATAAGTTGGATTTTACACTATTTTACCTGAATCAACCACTTTCAACTTCCTCCCAAACACATTGATAGGATCATACATGCATCAGAGATGTTCACCAGGACATTCATTTCAGTTGGGGATTTATTTCATCTCCACCTGTTTACTTCTTCAGTTTTACCTTTATCTTCTGCAGATGGTCCTTCTTGCTTTGTGATGCCCACTTTTAGGTGATTTGAAACTAATATGATCTTGAACCAAATTAAACACTTCCTGCTTCAAGACTTGGGGGGAAGTGAGGGGCAGTTAGTGGCTGGAATAAATCCCAACAACCAACATTCATAACTACACTGATTCCAGCATGCTGAGTCTGAGAGCACTCTTGCAACCAGATCTGTTCATGATCAGCGTACACTACATGAGAGGGCTTTTCACATCATTATCAACCACGCTGGTGGTCTAGTGGTTAGAACATCTGCCTCAGATGCAGGAGGTCATGGGTTCGAACCCCAGTCAGGTCATACCAAAGACTTATAAAAATGGTACTAGGAGCTACCTAGTTTGGTGTTCAGCATTAAAAAGTTACTATTAGGACTGGTCGGCATGGCAACAGGATAATGTGACTGGGTGGAAAATCGTGCTACATGTCTGTGGCATGAAGCCCCAGTGCTAGACATCACTATAAACAGCCACACTGCAGACATCATAGCGATATGATTGAAAAATTGTTAAAACTACATTAAGAATCCAAATGACACACATCATTATCCTTATAATGTCGGACTTTCCAGTAAGTGTTCTACATCAACAAGATAAGGAAACAAAATCAATGGACACTTGCATTATGGGAGTTGTTGTTGTTGTTGGGCTTAATGCCATTTTTCAGCACACGATAGGCTATTCATGGCAGCCAGTATTAATGGTGGAGGAAGAAACCAGGAAATCAGAAAGAACCATCTACCCATGAGAAGCTACTGGCAAGCTTTCTCACATATCCACATTCACCGAATCCTAGACTCGAACTCGCGTAGACAGAGGTGAGATGGCAGTGATCCGTAATGAACAGCGATTTAGACCACTCGGCCACTCGGGCCCCTGCATTATGGGAGTACCTTTGTATGTGTGCCTAATACGATTTAAACATACACCCCAGATAGCTTAGTGATCTGGCCAACTTCTTACCAAGGTGAGGCCAACTCTTTATTAAGGGAAGGCCAACTGCTTCATACTGAGTGGTCTTTCCATTCATCCATGTTCTGTTGAGTCTGTGCCCAATGAAGGCAACCAGTTCTAGATCTCTTTGTGATGAGATTGAATAATAAATTATCTGCCTTCATCTCTCAGTTCTTGGACCAAGATATATGGATCTTTAATGCCCTTTTGGTTAGTTTGGAGGGAATACAGAGATATGCCTTCCATTAAGCAGTTCTTTAATTTTTCGGGACAGGGCTTGCAAAATTGTTCACTCTAAAATGGAACAGATCATTGATCTACTTATTTGGTGACAGATTTATGGAAGAAAAACATAGCGCCCCCTATGCTGCTCAAGCAGCTTAAGTCATTATTATTTCATGTCCTGCTACTATCAGGGATGCATTGTACAAATAGGAGTTCTGCTCATCAATTGTGGAGAAGTTTATGACAGCTAGACAGCCTTTCACTTGTGCTCTTTTAAAGACTGATGTCGCATAATGTCACACCAATCTCACCTTTCATCCCCCAACTAGTTAACTTTTTTCCTCTTTGAAGACAAGAGGCTAGACCTTATCACAATCAAGGGAATCTATTCCATGATCTCAGACAGGATTATACATCTTGTATGAAAAGATAAAGGCCTCCATTGAGGACCTTTCCCACTTGTTTTCAGACTCAAAACATATATATGCCATTCTTGCCATGTCCTAAAAATGGAACTTCTCCTGGATCTTGCTGTGGCTTAATTCATTTAAGTTCAAGCTCTTGTCTGCCACCATTTGTGAAGCAGTTATTATTGAAGATTTGCTTCCTGACAGTACTAGCTTCAATTTGAAGGAGGATGAGTGTATGCATTGTCCACGGATCAGAACTACCAGTACATGCAGTTGATTTATGTTGACTCAATTGTACTAATGAAACAACTTATTTTTCATTTCTCAAAACTGGTTACCATCAATAGGAAACCAACAAATAATTATGAACACACTCTTCTTGATGAACCCATCAAGAGTGGCAAAACTGTATTGTGCTTCCAGATTCTATCCAAGGCACACAGAAAATGTCTCATGTAATCAAAAGCTCTTCTTCCTGGACAAAAGAGAAAAGCGAGACATGAATCCAACAGTGCTAAAGGTCTGGTGTAGCCTGAACTCGAACAGTATCAGGTATGACTCATGCAGGTTTGAGCTCATGAAATATAAGCAGTTTCCAGGAGTGTGGCACCTGATGCAATAATAATCTGCAGAATTCCACAGAGATTACCCGTGTATGTGCCACATAGAGATTACCCTTGTATGTACCACACAGAGATTACCTTTGTATGTGTATAAATACATAATCTTTGCTTGTACTATCATCACATTAGGAGTTCTTCTGTAGAGCAGTCATCGTCCTCATACAGAGTGACAATGGCAGAAATTGGATGCTGAAGCATTTTCACCACCTTGTACCTATTCTCAAAACATGAGTGGGGGCCCCCAGTGGTCTAAAACGCTGACCGTTACGAATCACTGCCATCTCACCTTTGTTAGTTAGAATCCAGACTCAGCTAATGTGGGTAAGTGAGAAAGCCTGCCAGTAGCTTCTCGTGGGTCAGTGGTTTTTCCCTAGGTTTTCCAGGGTTCTTCCTCCATCATTAATACTGGCTGCAATGTATAGCCTATCTTGTGCTGAAAAATGGCATTAAACCCTACAACAACAACAACAAAAAATGAGTGTGTTTTGCTATGTATTTGATAAACAAAGGAAATAGGTTAGTAAATTATATTTCTCCAAAATGTGTACACAATCAATCCCACCCACCCACCCCATCAAATGCAAGCATCATGTTATAGGTATTGTTTAAGCTTCAACATTCAGGATTTGCATGTCTACCTGAGAGGAATAAGAGGTGTTAAGCTGTGAAAGTTACTTCCCTTATCTGTATACTATATAGACGAAAAGAGGGGGCTAGATTAGGAGGTAAAATAATAATTTCTTAATGGTAATGTGACAAGGCAAATATTCTTAAATAAGCATAATTTGTCACTAAAAAAATCTCCTTTAATGAAAAATGGTATACAATTATATAACTTGAGATTTCTTAAACTTGTTTAAAATATTTAGTTACACTAAGCAGAATGTCATGGCATGACTGGTCCTGCATGATGTTAGTGTTCTTGTCTGCATGTAATATCTGATGCTTTGTCATTAGGACTATTTGTCAGCCTGGTCCATTTATGTAGACATGATTGACATCAGTGTTACTGGTCTACAGTCCATATGTATAGGCATGATTGACATCAGTGTTACTGGTCTACAGTCCATATGTATAGGCATGATTGACATTAGTGTTACTGGTCTACAGTCCATATGTATAGGCATGATTGACATCAGTGTTACTGGTCAACAGTCCATTTATGTAAGCATGATTGACATCAGTGTTACTGGTCTACAGTCCATATGTATAGGCATGATTGACATTAGTGTTACTAGTCTACAGTCCATATGTATAGGGATGATTGACATCAGTGTTACTGGTCAACAGTCCATTTATGTAGGCATGATTGACATCAGTGTTACAGGTCTACAGTCCATATGTATAGGCATGATTGATATTAGTGTTACTAGTCTACAGTCCATATGTATAGGCATGATTGACATTAGTGTGACTAGTCTACAGTCCATATGTATAGGCATGATTGACATCAGTGTTACTGGTCAACAGTCCATTTATGTAAGCATGATTGACATCAGTGTTACTGGTCTACAGTCCATATGTATAGGCATGATTGACATTAGTGTTACTAGTCTACAGTCCATATGTATAGGGATGATTGACATCAGTGTTACTGGTCAACAGTCCATTTATGTAGGCATGATTGACATCAGTGTTACAGGTCTACAGTCCATATGTATAGGCATGATTGATATTAGTGTTACTAGTCTACAGTCCATATGTATAGGCATGATTGACATCAGTGTTACTGGTCTACAGTCCATATGTATAGGCATGATTGACATTAGTGTTACTAGTCTACAGTCCATATGTATAGGCATGATTGACATTAGTGTGACTAGTCTACAGTCCATATGTATAGGCATGATTGACATCAGTGTTACTGGTCTACAGTCCATATGTATAGGCATGATTGACATTAGTGTTACTGGTCTACAGTCCTTTGTATAGATTTGTATTTTTAAGTACCAGTGTGCGTGAATGAAATTACCCTCTTTTCGGAAGACAAGTGGGGGGAATGAAGAAAAACACTGATTTTTGATAGCAATCCTTTGATACTATATATTCTGAAACCAGAAATGGAACTTGGCCCTTATATGGTTTTTCTTTTTTACTGTCCTTGCCAGACTCCATTATTTATTTATTGGCTTGGATGTGATATGGCATAGTGACCATCTCCATTTGCCAAATATAGATTGTATTACTAACACTAATAGCAAACTTTAATGTCTTGCTGCAGTTAACAAGTTTCTTGCAGATCAGTTTTAGGTCAAACGTTTAGCCTAATAGTAGTAATCTCTCATGGATGAAATCGGCACATAAATTCCTCTAGTAATCACATAAATTCCTCTAGTAATCACATAAATTCCTCTATTAATGTTTCAGATAATAATAAAATGTTTGTGAGGTTATATAGAAACAAAATTTCCAAAAAAGAAGATCAGAAGAATCTGTTTACAATAAATCAAAGGGCCAAAAATAACAATATCCCAGGTATAGGTTTTTAAAATAGATACAAAGGTCCATCAATAGTGACATCTTGAAATACGTTCTTACCATAGATAAAATAACCATCAATAGCAATGTCTCTAAAGTTATGTTTTAACATTAGATAAAGAATCAAGAATAGCAATATATTTATGGTTGTTCTATCAATAGATAAAGGGACCATCAGTAGCAAGATCTCATGGATATGTTTGTACACGAGATAAAAGGACCATCAATATCAAAGATCTCCAGGATGTGTTTGTACATAAGATAAAAGGATCAAGAATAGTGTCATGTTTGCTAAGCCCCAGCTATAAAGTCGTGTATAAGTTATAATCTACCTGCCTTGGGAATATTACTACTGCCTTGTGTTTCATCTCTAACGATTGCCACCGTGTTAGTATTGAACTCTTATGCAAGGTTACCATTACCAGCATCAGACCGGAAATTTAAATTGTATCACTTAACAAAGGCTTGCCGTTATCACACCTATGTGTTAAAGGTTAGTTCAAGGGTTGAAAGGAAAGTCCAAGACATGAACAGGGCATCTTCTTATCCATCCCCACATTGACAAACAGCAAGACGGACATTGTTCACTAAGTTTGATTGGATCGGTTCACAGTGATATCCATTCGAAATTGAGATATATGGAGTGATTACAATTCAGATCCAAATGATACCTTCCAAAATCATAAAGAGTAATTTAGTATTCTTCTGGAAGGATTGCATGTCAACAGGGTTTATTCCAAGAAAGAAGCTACTTGTAATTTGGCTGCAGAACTTAGATGTAGATTCTAAGGAAACATAAAGCTTCGAAACGGTAACAAAGTTTTATGTTCAATTTTTGCAGAATATTACAGCAACACAATTGCGATTATTTGTAGTATGTACACATAATGATTAAGGATCGCTTAGTATGTAGAATTTCCTTAGTAGTATTTCATTCTCATGCATATTTGAGAAATGTGGTTGAACCTTACATAGAGAATTATTAAATTCAAGGTGGAATTATGTAGATTGTTAGCTTGCAGTCAGAATTTTTTTGTACTTCACTATTACTTCATAGTGAACCAGTGCATTTATTAATGCAATAAGTTAGAATTTACTCTTGCTTGAATTGCGAATTTGGAAACATGGTTGAAGTATGTAAAAAAGTTACTATGGACATATGCATATATCAGAGCATGGATATTGGAATATTTGTGTACTTTGTATGAATTCTAAGGTAAAGAAATGCATCTAATTATTGTGATATTGTTTAGTATAACAGGATCAGGAATATGTATTAATCTGATGGAATTTATTGATGTATGTATAAGAAGTAATTGATACCGTACTGTATTATGACATTTGTTTTACTATACAAGAACGTACAGGTATCATGTGAATGAATGTGTGACCGAAAAAATGTAATAGTTGTTATCAAATGATGTGTAGTGTGAGAGGAGAGGACTAAAAAACAAAAAGATTGTACCGTTCTTATGTTTTCATAGGAAGCTTTTAAGGGGACAGAACTTCGGTTCCATTGGGTCCCAGGTCTTCAAGATTTGGAAACGGAATTGAGACTGTAGCCAAAACAAAGTCATCAGAAGTGTAGTGGTGGGGAAGAAAGTGGAGGAGGAGAAGGAGGATTTGGGATAAAGAGGAGAGAAAGAGTAGAAATAAAAGGACAGGTGGAAATCAATCTCACACTGCTTATCAAGTGACGCAGGAGACTTATTAAGGGGTTGAGCACTTGTTATTAAATTGTTATTCCTTGAATTTCAACCTTCCTTGTATATTTAACCATCTAACTATCAGCATTGCTGAATGGAGTTTGGCGCTTTACATCTATCTTTAGCTTAATTTAACTTCCAACAAAACAGAGTCTTAATGGGACTTCTATAATAGTTTAAATAAAATAGTGGGAGCACCCTACACCAACCATATACTTTGTCACAAATAGTTATATCTCAATGGTTATGTTCTTAACAATATACAAATAGACAGTGAATATCAATATATCTGGTGTTGTTTTTCTTACAATAGATAAAAGAACCATAATGGTATCTTTTGGGTCATGTTCTTACATTAGATACACATAGGGTTGTGCTTTTTGGGTTATGTTCTTACATTAGATACATATAGGGTTGTGTTTTTTGGGTCATGTTCTTACATTAGATACATATAGGGTTGTGCTTTTTGGGTTATGTTCTTACATTAGATACATATAGGGTTGTGTTTTTTGGGTCATGTTCTTACATTAGATACATATAGGGTTGTGTTTTTTGGGTCATGTTCTTACATTAGATACATATAGGGTTGTGCTTTTTGGGTCATGTTCTTACATTAGATACATATAGGGTTGTGTTTTTTGGGTCATGTTCTTACATTAGATACATATAGGGTTGTGTTTTTTGAGTCATGTTCTTACATTAGATACATATAGGGTTGTGTTATTATGATAGATAAAAGGACCATCAAAAGTAATATACTTAAGTTTATTATCTGATGTAAAATAAATGTCATTTGAACTCTATAGATCATCAGAACTCTTGCACTTTGTGAGTTTTAAATTGCAGCACCTGGACTATAGTTAATTTGATTGTCATCTGTTACATTGCAACTCCTGACCATAGTTAATTTGATTGTCATCTGTTACATTGCAACTCCTGACCATAGTTAATTTGATTGTCATCTGTTACATTGCAACTCCTGACCATAGTTAATTTTATCAGCCAGCTGTCATGTGTTACATTGCAGCTCCTGACCATAGTTAATTTTATCAGCAATCTGTCTTGTGTGTTACATTGCAGCTCCTGACCATAGTTAATTTTATCAGCCAGCTGTCCTATGTGTTACATTGCAGCTCCTGGCCATAAATAATTTTATCAGCCAGCTGTCCTGTGTGTTACATTGCAGCTCCTGACCATAATTAATTTAATC
Source organism: Potamilus streckersoni (assembly GCA_016746295.1). Lineage (NCBI taxonomy): Eukaryota > Metazoa > Mollusca > Bivalvia > Unionida > Unionidae > Potamilus > Potamilus streckersoni. Next base: position 220,586 of record JAEAOA010000102.1, read on the forward strand.
AGCCAGCTGTCCTGTGTGTTACATTGCAGCTCCTAACCATAGTTAATTTTATCAGCCAGCTGTCCTGTGTGTTACATTGCAGTTCCTAACCATAGTTAATTTTATCAGCCAGCTGTCATGTGTGTTACATTGTAGCTCCTGACCATATTTAATTTTATCAGCCAGCTGTCCTGTGTTACATTGCAGCTCATGACCATAATTAATTTTATCAGCCAGCTGTCCTATATTTTACATTGCAGCTCCTGACCATAGTTAATTTTATCAGCCAGCTGTACTATGTGTTACATTGCAGTTCCAGACCAGGGGGGCCCCAAGTGGCCGAGTGGTCTAAAGCGCTGTCCGTTACGGATCACTGCCATGTCACCTCTGTCTGCGTGGGTTCGAGTCTAGGATTTGGCGAATGTGGATATGTGAGAAAGCTTGCCAGTAGCTTCTCATAGGTCAGAGGTTCTTTCCGGTGATTGCCCGGTTTCTTCCTCCACCATTAATACTGGCCGACATGAATAGCCTATTGTGTGCTGAAAAATGGTGTTAAGCCCAACAACAAGAACAACAAGAAGTTCCAGACCATAGTTATTTTTATCAGCCAGCTGAGGGATCCGAGTGGTCTAAAGCGCTCATTGTTACAGATCACTGCTGTTTTATCTCTGTCTGCAGGGTTTTGAGACTTGAGCTCAGCCAATACGAGTACATGAGAAAGCTTGCCAGTAGCTTCTCGTGGTTTGGTGGTTTACTCCACAGAGTTTTTTCGATTTTGTTTTCTCCGCCATTGATACTGGTTTCCATGTATCCTATCTAGTTCTGAAAATAGTGTTAAACCCTACAGCAACAACAACATTAGTCAGCTGTCCTGTGTGTTACATTGCAGATCCAGACCATAGTTAATTTTATCATCCAGCTGTCCTGTGTGTTACATTGCAGATCCAGACCATAGTTAATTTTATCAGCCATCTGTCCTGTGTGTTACATTGCAGATCCAGACCATAGTTAATTTTATCAGCCGGCTGTTCTGTGTGTTACATTGCAGATCCAAACCATAGTTAATTTTAACAGCCAGCTGTCCTGTGTGTCACATTGCAGATCCAGGCCATAGTTAATTTTATCAGCCAGCTGTTCTGTGTGTTACATTGCAGATCCAGACCATAGTTAATCAGACCACCAAATAGCTTTTAAAAATATTCTTGATCTGTGTTTAGAAGGAAAAAAATTATCTATTATATTAGCTAAAAAAATAACTAATCTTGAGGTAAGTGGAAAAAATAGATCTCAAAAGAAATATCAGCCACCACACACATTTTCACTTATACAGTTGGTCCCATATAATGTGCATGCTTTATCTTGCTCAACTTGCAAATACTGAGTCAAGACAGGATTCAGTTGTTAAGACATGACTTTGTTGAAATGACATGACTTAAATATATCTGACAATTTGTTAAACATTACTTGGTTAAATATATCTCAATTTGAGTAAAACATCCCTTTAGTTGTTTCCTGATGTAACATATATGTATATGATATAGCATGTGATAATGGCAACAGGCACACTGCCTGAATATGCACGTTGAATGCTTTTATAATATCTGCAAGAAATTATGTGTTCCTTTAAACAAAATGTTCCTAATGAAAGATTCTGCTGACAAACACATTGTAATAGAATGTTCCTAATCGAAGGTTCAGCTGACAACACATTATTAAAAGGTTAATACTGTAGTTTAAAGAAATACAAATCAGCACTTACAGGAGATCAACCTAACATATAATGATGTGTACGCTACATACAGTTCTTGTCAACTTGTTTTTTTTTTAGCCATGCTATATTTGATACAAAAATCAGATACATATTAAGGTAGCGATTAACCTAAAACTCTCCATAAATAATCAATCCTCTTTTGAAAAGATATGTTGTTGTGATAGGTTTAACACCATTTTTCAGTTCCAGATAGACTATACATGTTGGCCAGTATATTTAGATAGAAGAAGAACCTGGGACGAACAACTGACCCCTGAGAAATTAAGGGCAAAATTTCTCATATACTCATGTTGGCCAAGTCCAAGACTCAAACACACGTGGGCAAAAGTTAGATGGCAGTGACGTTTGAAGGCAAGTGAGGTCGCCCATGCCCTGTTAGTACAGATATGGTTGCATGCGATTTCATGCATAGGGATTATTTCTGGTCAAAAACAACCACATGCACATTAAATTTTATGTTAATTGCTTGTATATAGCTATTTTGTTGTGATGCAATACATGTGCATGCATTAAGAAAAAATACATCACCAGTGTATTTGAAGTTGATAACATGTGCCTCCATGTAAAGTTCAAAAGTGAAGGATTCAGGCCTCACATTACCTCATATGGAGGGGCCCCAGTTTGCCAAATGGTCTAAAGTGCTCACCTTTACCAATCACTACCATCTCACATCTGTCCACATGAATTCGAGTCTCTGGCTTGGCCAAGGTTGATATGTGAGAAAGTTAGCTAGTAGCTTCCTTTTGAATCTGTGGATCCTAAGGTTAGTTTTCATAAATTTTTCCTTCTCCAGGTAAACTTGCTGCCATGCATAGAATATCATGCGCTGAAAACTGGCATTAAACAAAAATAACAACAGCTTAATTTGGGATTTTATTGAAGAAGTTATGTTGATAATCAGTCAATACACTTGCTTCTAGATGCAAGAGACAGCTTTTACACACAAATTTAATGTTGGATCAACCTGCCTAATATAAAATTCATTTTTTAAAAAAAAAAAAACAACTCATTGAGGTTAAAAAGTAAGAAGTGCACATTTAAGATTTGTATGTATTAATATGGTAACCCAGGTGAACAGTTCAAATCTGCAAGTTTTATTATTCTTGCTAAATACAGTTACAAAACCTCCCAAGTTTGCAGGTTTTGACCTTGAAATTAAAGTTTCTTGCTCAGAATATTTCTGAATGACTGATCAGGCCTGTTGCAAAGGACAGCCTAAAGGATTGCCTTTCGTTGAATCTGTCCCCTCGAGACGATTCATTTTATTGCCTTTCGTTGAATCTGTCCCCTCGAGACGATTCATTTTATTGCCTTTCGTTGAATCTGTCCCCTCGAGATGATTCATTTTATTGCCTTTCGTTGAATCTTTTATCCAAAAGTACAGACAGTGATGGCAGTTTTATTTGAATACCATACGAGTCATACTGAAGTTGTCTTTCTGAATGAAACACTCATTTTTCAGAAAACTTTTCAGAATTTTGCTATAAAACTCACAACACTAATACGATCCATAATCTTGCCACTCAACACCATGAAAATTTTTAATACCATGAATACTGAGAAATGTTTTTATACAGAAAAAATTATGCAATTTCATTCCTTTCAATAAATCTTTACTATATATTTATTTATTGTATGATACTACTTAATGCTAAAGGAACCCCTTCTGGTTAAGTAGTCTAAAGCACTCACTGTTAGGGATCACTGCCATCTCACCTCTGTCTGCATGAGTTGAAATCTTGGACTCTGATATGCTAATGTGGGTACAAGAGAAAGCTTGCCAGTAGCTTCTCATGGGTCTGAGGTTCTTTTGGGGTTTTCCTTGGTTTTTCCTCCACCATTTATACCAGCTTCCATGTATACCCTTATCCTGTGCTGAAAAATGGCATTAAAACCCTACAACAACTAATGTTAAAAGCTATTCTAACCATTACATTTTTCCCACTTAATGTGAGATATCACACCATGTCAACAGGAAAATGTAGCATTTTCTACTATGTTTTATTCAAAAAGTTCCAAAGTCTTAAATTAGTTTTGCTGTGGTCAGGTGTTTTAGCCAGCTCCTATTAGGTAGTGTGTGTGTGTGTGTATGTGTGTGTGTGTGTGTGTGTGTGTGTGTGTGTGTGTTTTCAAAGGGCATTGACTCATTTTTCCTGAATTTGATTTTGTCAAATGTTATCTCCCTTGCATGAAGTTTACAATGGCTTTCAACATCACTGTACTATATTGATTGTTTATATACAGTGGCATTCACAAATATGGTCTGTTTTCTGAGAAAAACATTTAAGAAACTTTAGTGACTCTCCATGGCAATTCCCAACATATTTACAATCACCACCACGGCAGGTTTTTCGGTGTTTGATCAGAAATCTCAACCACTTCCATCCAAGGTCCTTTGCACTTTGATCTTTGATCTGGGGTCTAAACCACCACAATCCCAGATGCTTTGCATTTTGATCAGGGATCACAACCACCATCACCACACCCCAGGTCCTTTGGGCTTTCATAAGGGATCACAACCACCACCAGCACAACTGCAGGTGCCTTGGGTTTTGATATGGATCACAACTACCACCACCCAGGTCATTTGGACTTTGATCAGGGATCACAACCACTACCACTCCAGCTCCTTTGGACTTTGATCAGGGATCACAACCACTACCACCCCAGGTCCTTTGGACTTTGATCAGGGATCACAACCACTACCACTCCAGGTCCTTTGGACTTTGATCAGGGATCACAACCACTACCACCCCAGGTCCTTTGGACTTTAATCAGGGATCACAACCACTACCAACAGAGGTCCTTTGGATCAGGGATCACATTGACCACCACCACAGGTCATTTGGACTTGGATCAGAGATCACAACCACTACCACCCCAGATCTTTTGGACTTGGATCAGGGATCACAACCACTACCACCCCAGGTCCTTTGGACTTCGATCAGGAATCACATTGACCACCACCACAGGTCCTTTGGACTTTGATCAGGGATCACATTGACTACCAACCCAGGTCCTTTGGGCTTTCATAAGGGATCACAATCACCACCAGCACAACTGCAGGTGCCTTGGGTTTTGATATGGATCACAACTACCACCACCCAGGTCATTTGGACTTGGATCAGGGATCACAACCACTACCACCCCAGGTCCTTTGGACTTTAATCAGGGATCACAACCACTACTACCCCAGGTCATTTGGACTTGGATCAGGGATCACAACCACTACCACCCCAGGTCCTTTGGACTTTAATCAGGGATCACAACCACTACTACCCCAGGTCCTTTGGACTTGGAGCAGGGATCACAACCACTACCACCCCAGGTCCTTTGGACTTGGATCAGGGATCACAACCACTACCATCCCAGATCTTTTGGGCTTGGATCAGGGATCACAACCACTACCACCCCAGGTCCTTTGGACTTTGATCAGGAATCACTTTGACCACCACCACAGGTCCTATGGACTTCGATCAGGGATCACATTGACTACCAACCCAGATCCTTTGGGCTTTCCTAAGGGATCACAACCACCACCAGTACAACTGCAGGTGCCTTGGATTTTGATATGGATCACAACTACCACCACCCAGGTCATTTGGACTTGGATCAGGGATCACAACCACTACCACCCCAGGTCCTTTGGACTTGGATCAGGGATCACAACCACTACCACCCCAGATCTTTTGGGCTTGGATCAGGGATCACAACCACTACCACCCCAGGTCCTTTGGACTTGGATCAGGGATCACAACCACTACCACCCCAGGTCCTTTGGACTTAGATCAGGGATCACAACCACTACCAACCCAGGTCCTTTGGACTTTGATCAGGGATCACAACCACTACCAACCCAGGTCCTTTGGACTTCGATCAAGGATCACAACCACTACCAACCCAAGTCCTTTTTTGGACTTTGATCAGGGATCACAACTACTACCAACCCAGGTCCTATGGACTTTGATCAGGGATCACAACTACTAACAACCCAAGTCCTTTGGACTTTGATCAGGGATCACAACCACTACCAACCCAGGTCCTTTGGATTTTGATCAGAAATCAGAACCTGAAATCCACTTTTTATACACGATGTCTTCCAGTTATGACAGCATAAAGTTTCAGAAGCTGTAATGGACTTATGAATGGTATCACAATACCCCACCCCCAGTTAAAATATTTGGATAAAAACAGTAAAGCTTCAATATTCTACTAATTAAGACATTTCTTGTTGGTAACACACTTGAAAGAAAGGTAAGTTTGTTGGTAATGTGCTGGTAAAATAGTTTAAAATTTGCACCACTAATAACAAGTTTCATATCAACATATAATAAATAAATATTTACTTTAAAAGTCTGGCCTCAGCATAGGTGATCTCACATAACCGATGTTTTAAGATTGTGTTCACTGTTTTTTAGTGTTCCCTCACTTATCACAGGTGTTCTGTTCCAGGTCCACCCACGATAAGTGAATTTCTGCAAAGTAAGGATGCTATACTTATTTTAGTAGTTATACATTATTTGAAGTCATTATAAACACTTCCCCCACTCTTACTGTACAATCTCACGTCGGCAGGTAACGCCTCAAGCGGGCGCAAGTACTACATTTTGTTTTTGTTGTGTATTCATCTGCCAAATAAATACGCTATTTACTGTAAATGGTATTTTTACGATTTATAATATTCTTTTAATGTTAGAATTAATATTTTTAATATATTTTTATAGTTTAAAACCTGTGAAAAAGCATGTCCGCGATAAATAAACTGCCAAGTAACAAGAGAATATATATATATATATATATATATATATATATATATATATATATATATATATATATATAGAGAGAGAGAGAGAGAGAGAGAGAGAGAGAGAGAGAGAGAGAGAGAGATGTGTGTATGTGTGTGTGTGTGTGTGTGTTATTTATAGGTAAATTCAGCAAGTCCCGATGGTCTTCAAAGAAGGGAACCTTCACACCCCTCTATTTCCACATGGACAACTCCAAATTTAATTAACACGCATCTGCCAATGCTTCATACTCTGTATAATTCATTTGTATTAGATTCCTTCAGCAAGGGACGTAATTCTTGTCTTTGCCGACGTGTTGCAAACATTGCAGCGTTGGGTAAAAAAAAAAAAGCAATTAGTTTCATCTGTTCAGCTCGTAATTATTCACATTAAATTGAAAGAGACAATATTGAGAGTCGAGTTCCTCGTTGCCTGTGTTTGGTTATTCAGAACATTTCTGAAATACGGGACTCGTGGGTTGCTGTAAAAAAAAAAGTTTTAAAAGTGTACTGATATTTTGCATTCAGAATTCACAAAAGTTTGGTGTTCTTTTATCAAACTTTTTATTTAAAAATTGTGTTTTCTCTAAATCTGAAACTATGACGTGACTGCAGCAGCCATAACTTTGGTCCCTGATAAAGAGTGTTGGATATACAAGTGAAGGTTATATACATGTACTCGTGTACATGTTTACAGTTGGCTGGGACACGACCGAGATTATAGCAGCAAAAGTAGGTCGATAGAGTAGATGTCAACATTTGTGTACTCGTGAGGATATTTTTGTATGGTTTGAGGTCTAATTAACGTACGGTTCAACTTGTTTTGGTCATGAATGTAAAAGGAAATATAAATGGTCATTTGCTGTTATTGCATCAACTCACACTTGATCTACATAGAATTGCACGAGTTGCTATATTTATCACGGACTTGATATTTAAATAGCCTTAAGTTAAACGTAACATCAGTGCCTAAAACACGTCATATAATACTGTTATTAGCTGCAAACGTGAATGAGGATATAAGAAAAAAAACATTTATTGTCTGTTAATGGTTAAGAAAATAGACATGGTTACATTCATTTAATTAACTTTGTTACATGCATGTACATACTACAGACTGACAAACTGGTTTGGACATAGTTCCAAGAAAAGGTGGCTCCACAGAAACACCCGTCTAATCTTGGACTTAGGTGTAGGTCAACAATGTTATTGCCCTTGTTTATAAACATAGCCCAGCTTTTTGAACTCGGGCAGACCTAGGTGTAATGGCGGGGATAGGTAAGGCGAGAATATTAGATCCCACCTGGTCATCCAGGGTCCCACAGGCCATTGAACACAATTAATTTTACTATATATTCTCTACATTTGTTTCTCAGTGCTGACCTTTCCACTGTGTGACAATCAATACAAATCATTTTTTTAAAATCTAAAATACATTAAAATATGACTTTACGGTGAAGTTCTTGTCTAAGGTTGACCTGCATTTTTTTAAAAAAAAAATTTGAGAGGCTGAATTGGAAACAAATCACCATACAATGGAACACAGATTTCACTTCCAGATCATCACCAAGACCTTATTACTCACTGTGCACTGTCACCGAAATACACACAGACAAGCACACCATAAGCTCATGTTCTAAAGAATAAACGATTGCCTTTAAATTCTTACCAAGAATGCCTAGACCTAACTCTTGTATCACCACCAAACGGAGATGGGAAAAAATGATGTAAAATAGACTGGGACTATATTGGGAACTGAACTGGAACTATTAATTGTGACCTGAGGCCTGGTTGAGGTGAATAAAAACAGGTCCTCTGTGTCCAATTCATCTTGCATTGCATACGAAAATAACGAATTTAATAGTGTTTAAACTTTTTTAATAGTGTTTTGTTCTGAATTATATTGTTATGTATATTTATTTTGTATAGTGTGGTTGACCTTTGCCAATAATATAGGGCCTACTTGACTAATGTCATTTTCTAAAATACGTTTGCGTGGATATAAATTCATAACTTTGGTATACACTTGGACATTCCTGCTTTCCCTGCTATTTGTCATTTTTTTATTTTATTAAAATTCAAATTAAAGACAGGACTTACTTTAAAACTTAAAATTTTCTGAAAAAGAACTTGGGACCCTTAGCCTGGTCATCTTATTGAGTCTTAGGTTTTTATATTAAGGTTGTTTACATAAGAATTATTCATTTCTATCTTAACATATGTAGTGGAATCAGACTTTTAGTTGTTTATATTTATTTCTTTAAATTATTCATTGGAACTACCAAGTGTTTACTAATACTTCTGGACGAAAATCAATACTTTTTTTGTGAATTCAGTTAAGAATTTCAGGATTATATTATTGTGACACACCAAGAATTAGCATATCAGCACATTTGAGGCTATTGGTATATCAGCACATTCAAGATTGAAGTTTTTAGATAGACCACTGGAATTTATTAAGAACACTTAACTTTTGGACATATTGATATAACTTAGGACAATCTCTGAGTTAATTAACAATATTTTAAGTTCTTTTTAAATTTTCACATGGTATTCTTTGGAAAAAAATTATTTATTGAAATTTACAAAACCTGTTTGTTTTCTTTGTATTATGATACCTAGTTTAAGACCATAGGGTCGTAACACACACACACACACACACACACACACACACACACACACATATATATATATATATATATATATATATATATATATATATATATATATATATATATATATATATATATTGCCAAACCTATATTCATCTTACATGATTGTAGTTTCTAACTTAGCGCCAGATTTACATATAATAGTGTTGGTTTTTGGTGGATTTTTTTTAAAAAAAGATGTTTCGTTTTTGTATATTTCCTCAATTACCGCAAGCCATTTACTGTTAGATGTTGACATACTGGACAACGCCAAATATTACCCTGTCTAGATCATGGTTAGGCAAAAATCCTATGTCTACATCATGGTTAGGCAAAACATAGCCCGTGGCCGGATGACTTGGTTTTATTCGTTAATTTTCTTAGTAGGGTGTGGTTTTTTTTTTTTAAAAAAAATCACTTATCCGGCCAGCTCTCTGGAAAATGTTGTCCGTGCCTGTGAATGGTCTAGATGCACATAAACATGGAAATACCAACTTTGCATACTTACAGTGGCATCACTAGGGTTGGTGTCACCCAGTGCGGAGACACATGGTTTTACCCCCATGGATCTCCTTCCTGCACAAAAATTTAAACATTTTGTAGAGAATCATGTGTAGTATTTCATGGAGTCACTTCCATTGGACCTCATTCCTGCACAAAAATTCAAGACTTTATAGACAGTCATGTGCGGTAACTGGTGTTGTCACCCCCATGGACCCCTTTCTGCAAAAAGGAATTCAAGCAGTCATTTTGGTGTTACCACTGGTGGTGTCACCCTGTGCGTTGCGCACCCCACCCCAACCCCCAACCGCTAGTGACGCCACTGGATAATTACACAAAGATGTTGCAAACATCATGCGTTAAAGCAAATGCGACATTTGATTTTACGTCCTGTCATGATATTTAGTGTATATTACGTGCGATGATCATGATAAGGTGATACTGGAGGAATATAAAATACAATAACAAAAACACGGCACAAAAGAGATGTGGTTTACCATGACACCTGCTGCTCTCAACATGCTTGGAGATATTACAGCTGTGTAATCGTTACTGAAAAAAACCCAGAGGCATGCTGATGATTTACATTGCATACATAGTTCACTGTATATATATATATATATATATATATATATATATATATATATATATATATATATATATATATATATATATATATATATATATATATATATAATGGAATTGAAAAGTTGTATTGTCAGCGTTTAATAAAATGGCACATAAATATTTTCCTAATGTTGGTACGTATGCATGTGTAAAAGATTTGGATTTTTCACGTAGCTTTAACAATTTTTTCAGTCATATCGCTATGATATCTGCACTGTGGCAGTTTATAATGCCCTTTAAGGCATCATGCCGCAGACATGTAGCATTATGTCCCACCCAGTCACATTATCATGATACCAGTCCGACCAGTCCTAACACTAAACTCCTAATGCTGAGTGTCAAGCTAGGCAGTTGTTAGTATCATTTTTTAAGTTTTTTTTGTATGACTCGGCAGGGGATCGAACCCAAGATCTTCCGCATACGAGGTGGAAGCTCAAGCTACTAGGCCACCGGAACGGTCCGTACGCATGTATATAGGTATGTGCGTGCAGAGTTGCCTGATCTTTATTCCATTTATAACCATGTATGTGCATGCATGTATCTCTATCTACGCCATTATTTGTCTATGTACATGTTTGATTGTACACCTATTATGTGTGTATATTTGTTCCTCCAGCCATCATGACTTGTTTATAAGAATCACAACTTTTATCATCGGAACAACGAGAGAGAGAGAGAGAGAGAGAGAGAGAGAGAGAGAGAGAGAGAGAGAGAGAGAGAGAGAGAGAGAGAGAGAGAGCTGAAGTTTCAACAATCTTTAGTGTGTTCGAGTCTCGGGCATGGCCAAGGTTCTTCCTCCACCATTTATAATGGCTGGCATGTAGAGCATATCTTGTGCTGAAAAATGGCGTTAAACCCTATAACAACAACAATGACATCTTGTTCCAGAATATTTTTATCACCTTATAAATGCATTAATTCATTCCACAAGTTGTTGAATTTTTTGTTGTTTGCACATAATTATTTTTTTTAAAAATGCACAATTCGATATTTAAATTTAATTTCTGTTTTAGGTAGATCGCCAACGTTCAACTCCATCTGCATGGGACTTGCATGTGTTTCATAAAAAAAATGTGTTCTTTCAAATGACTGAATCATTGTCTGAAAATGCAAGTATTTCGGAGAAGTTTGGCAGGTGGGAAAAAATTACAAAAGACAGCTGCACAAGTACAATGACATCGCTTCAGCAATGGTAGCTTTTATGGCCTCTTTTGTTGTTAGAGGAAAAGGCGGGAAATGTTATATCTTAACAATTACCTGTCTGTCCAACTGTATGTATCGTTTTGATAATACAGTAATGCTCCTCCTAGATCATCAGAATATTGGTAAAGAGGAACAGTAACAAAAAGAGGATCAAACCAGACTGATGTCAGTGAAATATTAAAAAAGGAGATTTTAGTGTGAATGAGGTAACTCGAACCAAAACACGCAAAAGAAACCCCAGATTTCAATCAAGTCGACTTGTTTTGACAAAGGGACTTCTACACAGACTACCTTATTCTCGTTCTCTCAGACCCACGTTTACTCATTCCCAACCCATACCGTGTTAGTGTGGGTGCTGCTATTGGACGATAGGGTGATGAAAACTGATAAAGACGAAATCCTATGAGAGAAATTACGGCCTAAAGTGCCGAAAATTATATCGCACATGACTCTCTGTCTGAATTGGGATAGAGACCCGTGGATAGTATTGTCAATATGGATGTCAGGTGGACTTTCTTTGCAAACCCCATTCCCCACCTCTGAGTCAGCCACGGCAAACAATATTGTGCTTTGTGTTTGGTACAATTTTTTTCGGTTCGTTTCCAACAGATATATCATAACAACGGAAAATAAGTCGTACCACGGCCAGATCAGGACAAGTGGTGAGGCGGGAAACAGGAGGAGGAGCAAGTTTTAAAAAAAAAGAGGTATTTACTTTCCTCGAAAAGGCACCAAAGCAGAAGTAATATCCAACAAAAGCGCACAATAACACGACGATGGTCCATTTTCTGGTGAGCAATAACTGCATGTTTCTGTGTATATTTTTTTTTTAGCGGTGGCTTATCCCGAACCCCCACCCCAGATCCGACCTTGGTACTGGTTCTAATACTATGACAAGTAGGATCTTAAACTGAACAAAATGCGGCCATGAACTCAAGTAAACTTAAATCCACGTTTGTAATCTTGCATTACACTTCACACTCGACATAAATTATAGCTAGCCAGGCAGGGCACTCTGGTTTGCATATATGTTTCACTCTGAGGCAACTTGTACGATGAGAAACAATCAGCAACCTTCTCATTGACAAAAACACTGCTAAAATGTTGTCAAGACGTACTTCCGCTTATGAGACAGCAACTTTCAATGTCATATTGTGCCGAGGCTATTGGATGGAGTTGACTGCCTTGCCCATGGATGCTCTACAATAGTTGATTTAGGCTCATCTAGTTGTCAATAACTGGTCTCGTTAGTCATTCAGCCAATGCACAAGTCTCGTACACTATGACTGCACATTCGCCATTTCTGTTTAGACGAAGTACATAAGTTACTTTGAAGAGATGCAGCTATAGTGAGACCTGCAAGTTTAGTCTGCAAAATTTTTTAAATGTCTGGAAAGAAAAGTTTTTTTTTTTCGTTTGTTTTTTTTTTCTCAAAAACAAATAAGCCTACAAATTCGGCATTGAACAAGTAAACAATTGTGTTACCTTCCACGCACATTTCGGTATGAAATAAAGTAAATATTTTCAGATCTTGTATACCTGCACCGATGAAGATTAAGTTAGGGACCGACTATTTTATTTAAGAGTGGGATGGGTGCTGAAGTTTCAAAGAAGAATCTATTATATATATATATATATATATATATATATATATATATATATATATATATATATATATATATATATATATATATATATATTACTTCTTTTACTAAAGTTAGTGTTTTTTTCAGCGTATTTAATGGGTGCAATTAGTTTTTGTATTTACAATTCAGAACGAGAGTATTAACTTTTAAGTTATTTAGAGTCCGAAAATGTTTTTAAAACAATCTAAGCCACTGTCATCAATGCCACCTGCACACTAAAGGAAATGGTCACCAGTCAGTTATTACATGTTCACGAGCGTCAAATGTAGGATGGATAATTTTAGTTTGAATAATATGCTTTAAAAAAAATCAACGCCTTTTCCTGTATTTACAGCCCACTACCACCGTAACTATCGCCACCACAGATTTAAAACTCTAGCTTAGATCTCAGTGCTAGCATGGACAAATGAGTCATTGTTAGTCGCACATGTGATTTGTTGGGAGGGGGATCCCATTAAATGTACACATAAATATTATATAGGTCTCATAATCGTTTCAAAGTAAACACTAATAACTAATACCCTGCAAAGAGGCCAGGATGGGAATAACGATTGTATATCTAAATTAGACTTTGCACGTCCAGTATAAGTACAGTTGTTTTCAATTTAGCAATATGCCACCCCATGTATGTATGTATGTATGTATGTATGTATGTATGTATGTATGTATGTATGTATGTATGTATGTATGTATGTATGTATGTATGTATGTATGTATGTATGTATGTATGTATGTAAGCATGCATGCATGCATGCATGCATGCATGTATGTATGTGCGTGCGTGTATATATATATGTATGTATGTATGTATGTATGTATGTATGTATGTATGTATGTATGTATGTATGTATGTATGTATGTATGTATGTATGTATGTATGTATGTATGTATGTAAGCATGCATGCATGCATGCATGCATGCATGTATGTATGTATGTGCGTGCGTGTATATATATATATATATATATATATATATATATATATATATATATATATATATATATATATATATATATATATATATATATATATATGTATGTATGTATGTATGTATGTATGTATGTATGTATGTATGTATGTATGTATGTATGTAAGCATGCATGTATGTATGTACGTGCATGTATATATATATATATATATATATATATATATATATATATATATATATATATATATATATATATATATATATATATATATGCATAAACGTGGGCATTAATACAGCGTTTTATGTCCAAACATTTCCCAAGGTTAGTGTCAATCCTTTATGCAATTTTGACGTTGACCGAAATTCAGGCTATTGTTAGTAGCAGTTAGTCAAAGACTTATAGTATTCACACTCAGACGTTAAATATTGGTTCAGATACCAAAGGTAGTCTGCTGGGTGTTCTCATCTGTCCCCACGTGGACAGACAGCGAGAGGACATTTTTCGCGAAGTTGGTTGGATCAGTCCACAGCGACATTCAAATGGGAATTAAGATAGATGGTGTGATTAAAACTTATATCGGGATTATAGCTCAAGCTCGCAGCAAAAGTGTCAGTTACGCCTAGACAGATTATAAGCTGTAGGGTACTCCAAGAAGCCACTGGTAATTTGGCGGTGACCTTAGAACCCGATTTTATGATAGGTAAAGCTTCGAAAAAGTCAATAAGTTATTTGCTAGATTTTGCATAACATTACATCATAATTGTAATCATTTGTAGTATGTATACTTAATTACTGGGATTGTTTAAATATTGAAGTTTCATTTATATGCGTATTTGAGAAATGCATTTTGAGTTTTACGTAGGGATTTATGCAGATTGTTAGTTGTGGTCGGGAAAAGTTGATGTGTAAGATTAGTTGCAATAGATGTGTGAATATATCAGAGCATTGATATTTGAATATTTGTACTTTTTGTATGAGTTACAATGTAAAGAGATATGTCTGAATATTATGCTACTGTTTAGTATAATGGAATTAAGAGTAGATACTAAGGTGAAAAATTAATTATTGTAAGTATATGAGCAGTTACTATAAACACTGAAGTACACTGAAAAACCGAAATACACACCGAAAAAAACTTGTATTTACATGTTCGCGGTGTATATATCGGTATACATGCATGAATTTTTTATTTGTTTTTGTTTGAATAGTATTACAGAACAAAATGAAGTATGACTAGAGCGATTTTGAACTATTTATAGCTAAATTCATGTAATATCGAATTATTATTCCTCGTTATAGTTAAATTCCTGTAATGGTGTCACTAGGTCGTACCTGATTAAACAGATACGATCTACTTATAATCGGAGTAATACCTACACAGAATGAAAATGAAAAGAATCAAAGTAATCTCTGCATAACAATATATATCTACTTTAACTTTTAATGATATAGTTTTTGATACATTAATAATAATTTAATTGTTGTTTAAAACGTTTCTAGTAACCATTATACGAGTAATTGATACTATGCTTTTATTATATTGTGTTTATTATGTTGTGTTTTACCATACATATGTGGATTTTGGTGTGAATGAATGCGTGACCGGAGAAATTTATTAACCGCTATTTGACTGTGTAGTCTGATTTGAGAGCCAGTTGCGTTTTAAGGCATGCCCACACTGGGCAGTTGCCCAGGGCCTCGCATTTTTAGTGGCATCATGCTGCCATTATTGTTAATAACTAGTAGGGCGGGTAGGGGCCCCAGTGCATTGCTTTGTCCAGAACCTACAACGTTGAAAAGACGGCACTGATGAGAGCTTTATGGAAAAATATTGTACCGTCCTTGTGTTTTAACAGGAAGCTTTTCGGGAAACAGAACTTTCAGTTCAAGTTCAGTAGTCCAGAGTCTCTAAGAGGGTAGACGGAAGTGAGACTGTGAGAAGTTCAGTAGTCCAGAGTCTCTAAGAGGGTAGACGGAAGTGAGACTGTGAGAAGTTCAGTAGTCCAGAGTCTCTAAGAGGGTAGACGGAAGTGAGACTGGCAGAGCAGTCAGAGTCCACAAAGTGTAGTCGACATAAAGAAGGTAGATAGAAGATGGAGGAGGAGGAAAAGGAGAAGGAGGAACGTTGAGTAGAGAAGTCGTAGAGGAATAGGAGCAGGAACTTGGAGGGAGTCAAGGAGGAAAGAATTAAGAGATAGGAGAAAAGAATACACAGATTAACAGAACACACAAGAACAGGTGGAAATCTCACACTACGAATGATGTGATAGGCTATTAAAGGGTCGAGTTGAAGAAGTGTTCTTAGGGAAATTGGAATTAGTTGACTATTTAATTGTTATTAAATAGTTATCATTGAATGCCATCCCTTTTTGTATTCAATCATTGAATTGTCGGCATTGCTGACTGGAGGATCAGAGCTGTATATCTAACTTTCACTAATTCAATTTCCAACAAAACTGAAGCTTAAGTGGGACATCCACACTAATTTAAATAAATAGTTGGAAGCACCCATCCCAAATCCCCGCAACCAGTTCCCACAGTGAGTCCGTCCTTCACACACACACACACACACACACACACACACACACACACACACACACACATAAATATATATATATATATATATATATATATATATATATATATATATATATATATATATATATATATATATATATATATGGGCAAGGTATTCTATGGTGGGGTACAGTTTAATCCTATTATTATACTTTATTTTGAACTCCAGAGAACAGATGGTATTATCGTGAATAAGGATGAAATATTTGAATAGATAGATACGCTCTGATTGTCCGTATATAACTCTCCCTGGATTCTGGATGATTCTCAGGCGAGATAGTATTAGTCGAGTACGTGTGTGGATTGCTGAAGGACTACATATTTATTACGTTATTTAAATGGGTCGAAGTACTTAACAATTTTGTTTGCAATTCTTTTGCATTATCATTTTTAGATCTATCCATTATGCAATTATTTGAAACAGACCGATTACATACTTTTCGTTGGAGGGATGTTCCTCTTGGAATTTCTTTCCAGAAGGTTTATTTAATATTTAATCCCTTTACCGCAGGATAATTAATCAGGTATTCAATTAATATAATGATTTTAATATTTTTTGTTGTTATAAATAAAAAAGAACAATTTTCAACAAAGAAAGCTATACAATTGTTTCTCAGTAAAATCAAATGTCCACCCACTTCTTCACCAATTAAATAATTTTTCCCAAGTTGTTTTAACTACTCAAAAGTGATTCTTTTATTTACAGGTATTGACCCATATATATATATATATATATATATATATATATATATATATATATATATATATATATATATATATATATATATATATATATATATATATATATATATATATATTACCTGTTCCTAAATCCCTAGAAGAAGGCTGTGGTTGTAATGGTGTAGAAACAGCTTCATTTATCTCTCTGATGCCCTAGATACAAATTAAGTTAACGAGCGTTTGATAATACACAAGTATATCCTAATTTCCCTTAATAAACTTTCTGAAATTTGATAATGGTGCAAGTTCTACAATATGTAAACATCACTGCTTAGTGCAAAACATCTGCACACGTGACCCTGACAAAAACAGAGCTGAGCAAATGACAAGATTTCTCCTATCAACAACTTCTGCATAGTGCAAGTCAAACTGCAAACAACTTTAAACCAGACTTAACGACGCATAAGAGACTACCTTTATTTTTGTTTCCTTTGGAGGGCGGGGGGTATATTTACTTTCTAATTACCCATTTTTTTCTTTTATCTTTTAACTCAAGATTTTTTTAATTTTTAAACTAATATAGCAAGCTTTTCTTCTGTAAACTATAACAAGAATATTTTTAAGCTATTTAAGAGCCGGATATATTTTGTTAAAAATGTTCCGGGCCTTTTCCATAACATTTAATGGTCGGCCCCAAGTGTGCCAGCGCGAAGCTCAAAATCTAAAATTTCTGACATTGTGTAACTTTTAAAAGTATAAACTTGTAATCATAAAATGTTTCTACAATTCGATACAATCTCCTGCATTGCAAAACTTCACCAACTTGTACGTGCTTTAGGGACCGATCATTGCATATTTAGGCGGTGATGGACAGCTTGAAAAATCGTTTTAAACCAGATTTATTTGGTTCCCCTCCAGATAGTTTTGTTCAGATCATAGAATGGATATGCAGTAATAAGTTGTTTTTTATATTCTACTTTAGACATAGCAACCGTATTTTAAAAGCTATTTGGGACAAACTATATTTTTAGCAGTAAAAATATCCATTCCTTTCCCTTCTGCTACCAAAAGAAATTAAATGGTCGGTTCTTTAAGTATTATTGCTAATTTTGAATATTTGCGACTGAGCTGAAGTTTCGAATTCGAAAGGTTCTAAATACAGTGCATAATGGGATGTTAAAGCCTTTACCGTATGCTTTTCGATTGCACGAAACTCTTCACGTAAGAAAATACGGTGCCTTGTGGGATGTAAAGCTGTGAATCTATAATATTTGCCTGTGGGGACCGCCTAACTCAAGAACATGAGGTGCATCATGGGATTTCAAAGCCGAAGTTGTATGTTATGTTATTCGCTGGCGGGAACCTCATTCAGTTAAGGAAATAATGTGCATTTTGGAATGTCAAAGCCGTAACTTGATGCTGTTCCATTGTCGAAAGCTCTTTTACACAAAAATATATGGTAGACAATTCCTTGAAGTTTGAATTTGTATGCAAGGCGAAAGTTCGTATATATATATATATATATATATATATATATATATATATATATATATATATATATATATATATATATATATATATATATATATATATATATATATATATATGAGTGAGTGTTTGGACTTGTGTACATCACATTACCGTATGGATATATAACAACAGCAAAACAAGAGTTACAACTGTAATTATAAGACAATGGTACAAAGTGAAACATATTTAATCGGGAAACAAGCGCGTGTTGCTTACATCACTTTCCTGTAAGTCTAATACATTCCTCTAATTTTATCTCTTATTGTTCCAACCCTCGTCCGGGTCTGGCACGAGATATATGTTTGTTATTTTTTGGGGTGGGTGGGATGGGGGTATGGACCAAGTGGTAGAGGTTTTTACACTTGTACCGTATTTTAACTACACATTAGCACAGCAGAAGCTATAAAGCGCCGACCAAAACCTAGGTAGCAAATATGGTTGGGAGGGCGCAGTAATCATAATTGAAGGGTCCATTGTTCGATATCCACACAGGCCAACCTTAGTCGGATATATTAGCGTATTTTTGAGAACGGAACTTAGCTCACATTTCCTCGACACGATAAGGGGATTATGTATTGAAAATGTGTTAGCAATTAAAAGAAAGAAAAAAAAATAAAGAAAACAAAGAAAAAATACTTTTACCCCATTTAGTGAAACACCTCCAACTCATAGTAACTGTCTGCCATAAGAAAGTTAAATGGTAACGATGTGGCAAAAAAGCCCTTACATGCAAACAAAAGGCAAAAAAACAAGGTCAAGTCTCCAAAGGCTGTCAACATTTTTACAATATGAATCGAATTCATTTTGTCATTCATCGAATTCTTTTTTAGTCGGAGCTTGGTCTCCATTAATCGCCACCCACGACATGTGGGGGATTCATCAGGCTTCTTGGTATAATTATGATAAAATGTTTTTAGTGAATAATAATAATAATAATAATAATAATAATAATAATAATAATAATAATAATAACGCTTTTGAGTGTGATTTGGATCGTTTAACGTAGATTTAACAATATTTCAGTCATACCGCTGCGATGTCTGCAGTCGATAGTGAGGTCTAGCACTGGGGCATCATTACACAGACATGTAGCCCCACCCAACCACAGTGTCCTGACACCTATGGAGAGGGGGGGGGGGTACCGCCATAAATATATGCATTTATTTTAAATTCTTCCTTAATGCATTATTGTAAATATCTTCTTGCAAGTGCTACTTTCATATTTCTATATACAGGGTAGAATTATGGAAGTAACACTCAAGCAGCCGTTTACAATAATGCACCCAAGAAGAATATAAAATGCATGCATATAATTATGGCGGTAACCCCCTCCATAGACTCAAGGCCTACTAGTCCTATAACATTTTAATGCTGAGAACCAAAGGAGGCACCTGATAGTAAAATTGTTATAAGTCTTTGGCATGATCTTGGCCTGGGTCCGAACCCGCGACCTCCTGCAGCCTAGGCGGATGCTCTAACCGCTTTGTTAGCACCATTTATTCAAGGGTGTTCTTGTAGGTTTAGAATTTCACACCTTGCTCTAAAGAAAAGCATCAATACAAATGTGAGTTTAGATGTTTAATAATGAAACGATGAATGTATAGATTTAAGTATATATATGGGCAAGTATAGCTGGTAAAGCATCCGTTTGTCTGTTCATCAGTCAGACTGTTTGAACGCTTGTTTGTCTGTCTGGATGTAAAACTGGTCTAGTCAGGTCAAATAAGAAACATGTCTCTCTTATCACATATGAACCGGTAAACACGGCATTTTGATTTGAGACTTTAACTGAACCTGTAAAATAACTACTTGACTTGCACAGCTAGAAGTTAATAACGATAAACCTTTAATTGTAAACAAACAAAAATATATTTTATTTACTATCTTTCAACTTCGCATATCTCCAGTCTGTTTCTGATGACACGTATTTACTAATCTATATTGAGAACCAGGTCAAATCACATGTATATATCGTTTACGTTAAACCTCAGAAAAGCAACAAACCGTTCACAAAACTACACTGTACACATGTATATGGTAGAAATAGAAACAGACTATACATTGCCTGACCGAATTTACCGCTTATTTAGAGTGCTAATTCAGTTAGAGGGCAATTTCTTGTAAATATTTTTTTTGCATTTAATAGCAGGATAATTGTCTTTATTAGTATAATTTTTGAGGTACCCTGATATGTTGTGTGTAAATCGTACATCATGCCGGTATATTTCTTTCCTCATAAACATATTTTCAAAGGGAAGCAAACGATGATCCTGATGTGATTTTAAAAATAGAACTGACAGAATATACAATCAGAAGCACTAACAGGGACAACCACAACCAAACAACGATTTTTGTTTAGGTAAAGCTGTGCTCTGTCCATCCCTTTGTAGATCAATGAAGTAGACCAACGTGTCATTTAGCA
Source organism: Potamilus streckersoni (assembly GCA_016746295.1). NCBI lineage: Eukaryota > Metazoa > Mollusca > Bivalvia > Unionida > Unionidae > Potamilus > Potamilus streckersoni. The sequence continues at coordinate 241,885 of JAEAOA010000102.1, forward strand.
TTTCCATTGAGTCAGTCTTCCTTGACGAAGAAAAAAGGTGGCGTACTTGCAAAAACTGACTAGTTTATCTACTGTCTTAAACGCCATTGCAGCTGAATATATTCGTGAATTAGCAAACGGTATTGAAAATGAACCACGTCATAAATAGTCTCTGAAATCTTTAAACTGCAATCTTTCGGTTGATTTTCCGAGTGATGCTGCTAATACACATGACACCCTCACTCCCACCCTCTTTCTCCCAAACAATACTGGTACCGTAAAAGAAACATTATGGACCCTTTGAGTGTTTAACATTGCTGTATACATCAACAATATCAGAGAGGGTGACTGACTCAAAGTAATATTTAAAATGAGGGGTTTTTTTTGTATCCTTGGCGTGAAGCAATAATAATAATAATAATAATAATAATAATAATAATAATAATAATAATAATAATAATAATAATAATAATAGTTTTATCAACCTAAAGGCAAACAATCTGTGAATTTGTTGAAATAATGCAGAATACAAAGCAATGTCTATATTTGGAATACTGTAATGCGACCGCACTCCCTCTTGTCAGGCCCGGCCCTAGACAAGGCGAACGACAACCGCCTTGAACCCAGCAATGCAATGTTGTTGTTGTTGTGTTTTTTTTTTTTTTGCTTGGGGTCTTGCGCTCATCGCTTGCTGCCTTAGGCCCCGCACATCCTAGGACCGGGCCTGAAGCCCAGCACATGTAGTGCATTTATTTCTCAGTTCTTTAACCCATCTATATTAACGAGATGTGCAACTTACAAGTCAACTGCCGTAGGAATAACAACCGAAGCAAGGGCGAGCATGCTAGTCCTACTCAAAGCATGCGGCCAGTTGGTAATGTATAACTAACGCTGTCTTGCAGAAACCGTTAAGCATTTTGCCGTGACGTTGATTCTGGTAGTTTGACCCCCTCCCCCAATTAAGTTTTCTTTCTTGGTCTGCCTGTCAGCCATCCACGAGAGATTTGCCAGAACATTCGATCTCGATACACACACACAGATATATATATATATATATATATATATATATATATATATATATATATATATATATATATATATATATATATATATATATATATATATATATATATAGTGTGTGTGTGTGTGTTGTTGTTGGCATCCGTCCGTCTTCGAGAGACGATGGTGTAGCTCTGTTTTGGTGCCTTATCTGCACCGTCGCGAGTGGCTGAAGAGAGAGAGAGAGAGAGAGAGAGAGAGAGAGAGAGAGAGAGAGAGAGAGAGAGAGAGAGAGAGGGAGGAAGGGGTGTTTGTTTCCCTAAAAATCAAGTGCAACTTTCCACAAAAGTTTGCCAGAGTACTTAGCCCTGAATAATATTTATAGGGAAAAAAAACCAAACTACTTTTCTTCTTTGAATCGACGTGACCTTGACGTTTAACATCTTTACTCGTCAGTCAACTTGATTTCCATACTCCATGTACACACCATCAGAACCGTCTAGTCAAGGTGTATCATTTGGACCTAATATATTATGTGGAAACCATCGATATATCCCATTAGGACACTGGCCGGGAATATAGCGTCACATCTTGTCTATATTTTGCGTTTGAGGGGCATCCATTTGTAACACATTTCTTGTTCTCCTTTCACCATGCTAATCGAACATCATAATGTGTTTTTCGTATCTCATGTGCAAACAATGTAATATGTTTATGTGCAAGTAATGTACAATGTTTATGTGCAAGCAATGTACAGTGTTTATGTGCAAGCAATGGACAATATTATGTGCAAGCAATGTACAATGTTTATGTGCAAGCAATGGACAATGTTTATGTGCAAGCAATGTACAAAGTTTGATTAAATTAAATACTCTAAAGCAAATACGAAAGCGAGGACTTTTCAAAATGAGATTGTTTGTAATCGGAGAGTACTAAAGTGGAGTTCATATCCTGTATGACTTTTTTTTCACAATCATTTGTCAAATTTTCTATGACTTTGTAACAATCATTTGATATTGTTCAAGCGCAAGATTTAAACAGAGCCCCCCCCCATATCTCTCTCTCTCTCTCTCTCTCTCTCTCTCTCTCTCTCTCTCTCTCTCTCTCTCTCTCTCTCTCTCTCTCTCTCTCTCTCTCTCAGACTTCAAGTTTGTGTTGTTTACACAAGGGATGTATCTCTTTAACTAATTTTTTAATCCTGGATTTCTTTGGCAATGCGGGGATGGTGTTATTGTTGGTTTCTGTAAGGGATGTATCTCTTTGACTAACTGTTAAATCCTGATTGTTTTAGGGTTGGTTTTGGGGGTTGGGTTGGGGTGGGGTTGTTGTATTTGTTTTGTTTGTTTGTTTGGGGGGGTGCTTCTTTGAATTTTTTAGGGGAATGGGGTGGGGGTATTTTTTTGTTTTATTTCTTTCCTTCATACCCTGACTTGATTTAGAATAACTTGCCCTTTAATACATTTTGCAATAAGCTACAGGACAAAATCAGAACTGAGGCACAAACTGTAGAACTCGGGTACTAATTCAGCTCACATATTTATCGTGGAAACAATGATGACATTGCTAGTCACCATCAAATCTTTATTCCTCACTATAGACCCTAGCTGCGATGTTGTAGCTTCAACTTTTTTTTGTTGTGGTTGAGGCTACGAACTGATCCCATATCATGTAATGGAGCAAAAAAATCCCCACTTAAGTCAGAAATACAATTAGTTTAGAAATCTACTAAATAAGTATAATCATTTTGTCAAAGAAGTTTGCCTTATTTTGAACTTATTAAGCCCTTACACGAAAAAATAAATAGGCATAGTTATGCTAACCTCACCGTGTCCACCATGACAGATAACGCGAGATTCTCGCCGTGACCCCTTTTCTACATAAGGCTTGTCAGACTATATATGGATATTCTACGATATGGTATTAGTTGTTGAATGACATAACGCGAGAAGATGGATACTTGCATAAATTGCGGAATACGGTTTTGTTGAGAAATTAATTGCTTTTTTTGTGGAATTTCAAAGTCACCGGTAAATCGTATTTAATTTTAATGCGCAGAATTTCCAACTAAAACCGCGTCATATTTTTTACTACGATTTGTTTACGTTTCCAAATAAGGTATTAACGTCCTTATATGGCACACAAACAAACGAGGCTGAGAACGGAAGTAGCATTATTTGAACTAATATGGTGGACGATCAAAACGAAAATATCGGATAAGAAAGGTAAACGAGATTTTACCACTATTTCTACAATGATTTGCGATTATTCCAGTATTAAATAAGAGGACTACTCAATATATTTCATAATATATATAAAAAAATTCATAATTTTTAATACTAGGATAAAAAAGAGCCGGGTGTGATTTACACCCGGCTGCTCCAGTAACACACATAGACTCATGTTAGTACCGTGTCCACAAAAGGACTAAGATACTAATATTAGTACTATATAGACCCATATCTGATGCAAGCTTCTGTGTGAAAAAATCCGTAAGACCCTCGGCATTTTGTGTTTGTTTGTTTGACTGATTGTTTTGATGTACCTGTGTTTGAAACATATGCTGTCTAGTCCGCTAATTTTTTGGCAATAAGTGTTCTAAAGTAAAATCTGTAACATGACTGAAATTCCATCAGTTACAATAGGATAATCTCTCAAAAGAGTTTGTTCTACTAAAGTATACTTGTCATTATCAGCCAATCACTACCAGCCTATTTCTAGACTGGCTTCTATTCTTTCAGGTAATACTTACCGCGAGTCCTGGATTTTACAGGCTTCATCCCAGTCTCATAAATGTACTATTACCATGATTCGGAGAATCTACAGTCATCGTTAAGATTATAACCAAGTAAAATCAAATAAAGAATCAAGGATAGTTTTTATGCACAAATTTAATATTGCAAAAATTTGTTTAATATAAAAAATACAATTCGCAAAAAATATTTAAGTGAGCTCAGAAAGGTCCACATTTTTGCATAGATATAGTAGAACAAAACATAAGAATATGATTTACTTAACCTGACAAGGAAGTTCGATGCAAAAGATGGTTATGCACCCCAACCCAAAATGTATGCATGCATTTCGAAACAAAGTAATGCTCGCTGTGCAGACACAAACCATTTCCATGGTGATAATTTTCAAGAACAATGGAAACTAAACAACTTGGTGCAATTCATAATAGTTGTCATTCAGCCCGTTTTTTAAATATAATTTACTTGCCCAGGATCTACTGCTCTGAATGGCAAGGTTTGCTACCCTGCTTACATATTTCGAAAGCAATTTTTATTCAAGGAAGAAAAGTACTCCAAATCAACGGAACCCCAATAAGTACAACAATGGCCCCTTCTATGCTAATATTTTTATGAAGGGCTAGCTTTAAGCATTTGTGGAACGTTCACTATGAAAGTGGGCACGCTTCATTGATGATACTGCAATTATGTTGTCGTTGTTGGGCTTAACGCCATTTTCAGCACACGATAGGCTATTCATGGCGGCCAGTATTAATGGTGGAGAAAGAAACCGGGAAATCACTAGAAAGAACCACCGACCCACGAGAAGCTACTGGCAATTAAATGACAACGTAGAAGCGAAAGTCGGGATGACTTCATATCAAAAGCGAACAACTTCCAACCATCTTTGAAATTCACAACAGAAGTCTACAACTCAAACCACCTATTTCGCGACACAACAGCAAGACACAAACATCTAATCAAAACCAACAGATAAACAGTTTCTTCTCCTATCCAGCTGTCTTCCACAATGCTAAATTTGGGAATATCCCGCATAACCAGGCAATGAGAATGCGCATAATTTTTAATGATGATGAACATTCCGATGGTCAGAGGAGTCCTCTGAACATTTGATAAACGGAGACTACATCAATGACCTATTAACAGATGCAACACAATGGGCTAAACAAGCATCCCTCAATGGTTTACAAAAATAAGGAGAAAAGGAAAATATTGATCCTGAATTACCATCCATTTAATCCAAAAGTAGGCATTGCCATCGAGAAACACTGACCCATCGTGGAATCTTGCGACACATTATGTTAATCCCCCTCCCGAACAAACCAAATGTAGCCCACCAGAGACCGAAGAACCTCCAAGACATCACATCATAAACCAATGACATCTAGGCTAATCTGATAAAAGGTGCAAATATGTCAAACCATAATAGAAACCAGCTCATTATCAAACGCTAAGACTGGCGAAAAACTGAATATACTTAGTCTCAAAAAGAACGTGCGAAACGAAGAATGTAATTTATCTCATCGGACTTAAGATCAGGGGCCTTCAATTTTGTTTGAAGAAACCGAAAAGCTGCACAAAAGGATGTCTTCACAAATCTTATTGGATGACAAAGAACCTTAACAGATCTGACTGGATGACAAAGGAGCTGGACAAAACTCCAGTTGCAAAGTATTTTTTCTTCTGAAACCAGGAAAGAAAAGTAATCTCACTAGATACGCCTCCTTGAACTCTGAAACTATGTGCTCAAACCATGATTTCAAAATAACAATCACACGCAAATAATATCATCATCTGTTTACATCCACCAATGTGTACAGTTAAATAATGCATTCATATTGCTGATTAAATACTAACTAACGTATACTTACTACTGTTTTTGTGGGTTTTTCTGTTGTTCTTATTGCAATGGTCCTTTACTCGCATTACAGAAATAAAGTAATATCCAGGATATAATTTACAGTGACATCATATTACGTTTTAAAAAAATCAGATGGCGCATTGACTTCTCAATTGGTATGTGAGTACCAATTAGTGTACCACATCATCAGTAAAGATGAATTCTACTAGCCGATGCATCAAACATAAAAAAATGACATGCTATATTTATTGCCTTTCTTTGCATCATTTCTAATTTTTGTTATCGCAGTAATGTGCCGTTTGCAGAAGATAAATTATCATGCATTTTTCATTTGTAAACATAATCAAGATCTAAGAGAAGACTATTTAGACAAACCTTGGTATAATAATAATCTATCATTGCTTTCTGTCAACACAAAACCATTTATTATCAGGTGATTGATTATATATATATATATATATATATATATATATATATATATATATATATATATATATATATATATATATAAATAATTATAAATATATACCAGACAGAACAGACTGTGCTATCCCTGGATTCTGTAGTAGAATCTTGATAATAGTGGGCAGAAATAATAGTTTAATACAAACAATACTATCATACAGGTTAGAGAAATTAAATTCGTACTCTACCGAGTTTCGAACCCAGGTCCGCGAGTAAATGGCACCCATCGCCTTGCCTGCACGCACCAACCCATATACCGTCACGACTAAGCACGCATCACCAAAAAATGATGGCACTGAATCGGTGTTATATAAGCTCGTGCGTAGCAGACACACTCGCATGACGACCTAGTAATTAATTCTCATATATATGTACACAGTCGTTCCAGATTCCTATGAAAGAAATCAAGGTATATAGGATTTTTGTATTACAAATAATTATAAATATATACCAGACAGAACAGACTGTGCTATCCCTGGATTCTGTAGTAGAATCTTGATAATAGTGGGCAGAAATAATAGTTTAATACAAACAATACTATCATACAGGTTAGAGAAATTAAATTCGTACTCTACCGAGTTTCGAACCCAGGTCCGCGAGTAAATGGCACCCATCGCCTTGCCTGCACGCACCAACCCATATACCGTCACGACTAAGCACGCATCACCAAAAAATGATGGCACTGAATCGGTGTTATATAAGCTCGTGCGTAGCAGACACACTCGCATGACGACCTAGTAATTAATTCTCATATATATGTACACAGTCGTTCCAGATTCCTATGAAAGAAATCAAGGTATATAGGATTTTTGTATTACAAATAATTATAAATATATACCAGACAGAACAGACTGTGCTATCCCTGGATTCTGTAGTAGAATCTTGATAATAGTGGGCAGAAATAATAGTTTAATACAAACAATACTATCATACAGGTTAGAGAAATTAAATTCGTACTCTACCGAGTTTCGAACCCAGGTCCGCGAGTAAATGGCACCCATCTTAAATTTCAAAGACGATAGGACAAAGGTTAGAAGGGCAGGAAGGAACGGAAAATTCGATGTCTGCATAAAGAGAGGAGAGAGGAAAATTCAATGTCCGGATAAAGATAGGTGATGATGTCATTCAGCAATCAGCAATATGAATGCATTATTTAAATTTAATCAATTTTAATAAATGTACATATATATGAGAATTAATTACTAGGTCGTCATGCGAGTGTGTCTGCTACGCACGAGCTTATATAACACCGATTCAGTGCCATCATTTTTTGGTGATGCGTGCTTAGTCGTGACGGTATATGGGTTGGTGCGTGCAGGCAAGGCGATGGGTGCCATTTACTCGCGGACCTGGGTTCGAAACTCGGTAGAGTACGAATTTAATTTCTCTAACCTGTATGATAGTATTGTTTGTATTAAACTATTATTTCTGCCCACTATTATCAAGATTCTACTACAGAATCCAGGGATAGCACAGTCTGTTCTGTCTGGTATATATTTATAATTATTTGTAATACAAAAATCCTATATACCTTGATTTCTTTCATAGGAATCTGGAACGACTGTGTACATATATATGAGAATTAATTACTAGGTCGTCATGCGAGTGTGTCTGCTACGCACGAGCTTATATAACACCGATTCAGTGCCATCATTTTTTGGTGATGCGTGCTTAGTCGTGACGGTATATGGGTTGGTGCGTGCAGGCAAGGCGATGGGTGCCATTTACTCGCGGACCTGGGTTCGAAACTCGGTAGAGTACGAATTTAATTTCTCTAACCTGTATGATAGTATTGTTTGTATTAAACTATTATTTCTGCCCACTATTATCAAGATTCTACTACAGAATCCAGGGATAGCACAGTCTGTTCTGTCTGGTATATATTTATAATTATTTGTAATACAAAAATCCTATATACCTTGATTTCTTTCATAGGAATCTGGAACGACTGTGTACATATATATGAGAATTAATTACTAGGTCGTCATGCGAGTGTGTCTGCTACGCACGAGCTTATATAACACCGATTCAGTGCCATCATTTTTTGGTGATGCGTGCTTAGTCGTGACGGTATATGGGTTGGTGCGTGCAGGCAAGGCGATGGGTGCCATTTACTCGCGGACCTGGGTTCGAAACTCGGTAGAGTACGAATTTAATTTCTCTAACCTGTATGATAGTATTGTTTGTATTAAACTATATATATATATATATATATATATATATATATATATATATATATATATATATATATATATATATATATATATATATATATATATGCCGGTGGCCCTAAATTACCAACTAGAGTAAAAGTATCTTTAATCTTTAAACAATCCTATCACTCAATGTCACAACCAAACTTATCAATAAGAAGGAATGCAGTTTCTGTTAAACTTACTTCGATTTGATGTTTTTTTTTCCAATATCCAGTTGTGCACTGTCGCCAAAATATACATAATGAACCACACCAAATGCCCGTATTCTTAGGAATAAACAGTTTACTATAAATCAATATTTTTGATGCCCAAATGTAACTGCTGTATAGTCACCCAAAATGAGATAGAAAAAAGCAATATCAAAGAATAACTCTTGCATCACCACCCAAAATGGGAGAGGAAGAATGATCTAAAATTAGACTGGGAATACAATCGTATGTTTTGACCAGGAAGCATTTATTGTGATCTGAGTCCTCATCCACCACATTGGATTACCTCCCTTTGAAATGATAATGCCATTGCCACAACGCTGTAGATTTGGTAGTAACATGTCCACTGGAGAAAACCAAAGCGCTTTGATATGGTATCAGTATAGGTCTCGCTCACCAGTTGTTATGTACGTTTGAAAGAGTGATGTATGTAAGGTGAAGTTCTTTGCATTTAAAACATGCACAGTGGAAAGAATGTTGGCTTACCTCTATGCTACTTTCATGTAATGTGGCAGATATTTTTTTTGGATATTGTACTTTTGGAAATTGTAAATGATCTGAGCACACTGCTAACTAAAATGACTGTTCCCATGTGCTACAAAAATCAACCTGAATTTGTTTAAATTTCACTATTTTTGGAAGCTATTAAACGTGCAATTAATGGTTTGACAAGGGTTGGATTCAAAACGTTAAACCGACCCCTTCTCTACTGTTCTTTGTTAGGGAATGATCTCCCACGATGTACTTTACCCAGTGTGGATGGATAGAAAGAATAATACAGATCTCTGAGCAAGTATATTGACGAAATAAAACAATGAGCTCCTTGTCAATGAACAAATATAAAATTTAATCAATTTACCAATAGAATTACAAATAAAAAGAATTAATTTCTTTCACTACAAAAATAGGAAATGTACGAACATGTATTAAATAAAAACAAATACAAATTTCACTTTACTATTGATTGTCATTGACAGAATTAATAAAGAGTTTCATCATAGCCTACGAGTTGTGACTTTGAGTTCAACGCTGAATGACATCATCACCTATCTTTATCCGGACATTGAATTTTCCTCTCTCCTCTCTTTATGCAGACATCGAATTTTCCGTTCCTTCCTGCCCTTCTAACCTTTGTCCTATCGTCTTTGAATTGGACCCTTGCCAGTCGGAACTTAAACGATTTGACGATAGTCTCTCGAATCTAGAACTGGAATTCGTCCGTGGGCTTTTCTGAGGAATTTCTGAGTTTTGCTGGAGAATTGGCTGAGGATTGGCCAAGGAAGTTGTTTCCTTAAATAATTAAAAATGTCCCGCTCTAGACAATATGTCACCTTTTTTCCAAATATATATATATATATATATATATATATATATATATATATATATATATATATATATATATATATATATATATATATATATATATATATAAACCAGGTCAGAGGTACACTGACCTTAATTCAGGTTCACGAGCTTAGCGGGATATATTAGCTTCCGCTTGACGGCTAGAACGTATGTGCCCGTATTTAACACCCCATGACTTCTTTACAGTAAGCTACTTAATACAGTCTAGTTTTAAATTATATATGGCTTAGCCCATCAAAAATAAACCACCATTCTAAAATAGTTCACGTGATCAATTAAATATTACGACTTGTATATGAATATGCACTCATTACGTGGATTACTACACATACTACTATTCCTAAATCTATGAAACATTACCCATCATGTATTATGGTGAATTTCTGAACTCCTACGCATTCCTACGTATCGAATATTCAGTTACATGCAATCTTGTCAATTCTCTCAATGAATTGATAACAGACGATCAAAGAATAAAATGTCGTGACTAACATTTCACTAAGACCCTGAAAAATGAAATCATGCATACATACATCATAGCATCACTGGGGGACATACTTCTTACGTTTATCCCAGAATCCTGTCTAACTTATTTCAAGCAAGATTGAAAACTGAAGCAATTTTGCAAAGTAAAGCCACTACTTTCTTACTTAACTTTCCGTTAGCCATTCAGAATCGACTGATTCCTAAAATCTCCTACGCAAAATATTTGAATAACGAGAATAGGCTAATCATGCCGCAATTAACTTTTCTTTGAACATTTAATTATTGAAATATTTCCCCTTTTTACCGGTCCGAGTTTGAAGAGTGTTATGCCAAGACCCGTGTACCATAACAGATGACTCGGTCAATTTTCATGAAGCGAAACTAAGTTTTCTCTGACTTTCAGAGATGAAATGAGAATAACCAGAGAAATGTTTCTAGCCCTTTCAACTTTAATTAAGTTAACTTTGGTACAATTCATTTATTCAATACTTCTAAGAGTTTCGAAATTCGACACATCACAGATGCCCCCTTTTAAGAGTAAAATCTGGGATTTTGCTCATCGAAATTTGAAGTTACAGTTCAAGTTAATGTTTACATTAATCAACTAACCGACTCATGCAATCTTCCCCCACATTTGAGTTGCTTCGAATGTAACGTAATTGGACTTGATATTGTTGTAGAAACAACGACCATCTCATTAAACGACCATTAGTCAATTTAGCCTGTGCCAAATAAAGTAAAGGTTGATGATCTGTTTCAATAATAAACTTTCGCACAAACAAATATCGCTGAAATTTATGGATTCCAAAGACAATCGCTAGGTATTCCTTCTCAGTAACGGAATAATTATGCTCAGCAAAGTTAAGTTTTCTACTCCCGTATGCAACAGGAAATAAGTTTCCATCATGTTGTTGCAGTAAAACTGCACCAAGACCACTGTCAGAGGCGTATGTATGTAAATCAAAGTCATTTGTCACGTCCGGTAACTTAACTAAGGCGCCTGACGTCAACCTATCTTTCAACGTTAGAAAGACCCTCTCACAAACGTCGGTCCAAACAACTTTAGTCGGATCTTTTTTACCTTCTCAAGTCGGTCAACAGGCTAGCAATAGCAATAAAATTTGCAACATATTTACCATAATACCCTGCGTGACCAAGAAATGATCGAACTTCAGTCTTTGTAGTTGGACGTGCGGCATTCCGAAGTTGATCAACATTAACCCTGTCTGGGGTTAATGTATCTTCACTGAGGTTGTGTCCAAGATACGTCCATTTCCGAAATCCTATATGACATTTAGAGGGTCGGGCGGTGAGCCATGCTTGTTTGAGTCGTTCCAGAACTTTTCTCATCAAAATTACATATTCTTCCCAAGTATAAGTCGCCAACAACAAATCATCCATAAAATTAGTAACTCAGCTTCCTCTTAAAGGTTCTAGAAGTTTTCTCGTATATTCTAAAGATATTATATGATTACATTTAAAACGTCTCCAGGTTCGTGTGTTATATACAAGATACAAGATTTCGATGACGGATCTGGCACAAATTGGGTAGCTGTTTGTGATTACAATTATTTTGACACGATCGGAATTCCAATAATGCAATAAAAATATGTCAGTAAAATTCAAGCAGAAATAATAAATTATTCTTCTTATTACATTCAACCAGTCGTAACTTCCGCTTATGGATACTATTGCGTAATGTTAATTAATCATATGAATAAAAATCCAGACTTTTAAAAACTTACTTTGCAATTTGAGAAACAACCTTTTTATGCTTGGGAATAGATTGCAATTAATTTTTGTCTAAAGTCGCCTACAAATAATGTCAACATAATGTCTTACGTGTAAATCCAAAACAGAATAAAGATGAAAAAAATAGGAAAAAACCACAAAAGACCTTGATCAAGTAAGGTCAAAAAGTATTTGTGCAAACTGTGGAAAAAGAAAAGGTATGTTTTTAAAGAGATTATCACCAAGAACAAAGTGGTCCTGAGCGTGTTTTCCAAAGTTGTTTTTAATAGATGATTAACAAATAATTACATGCGATTGCGATTGTGATAAAGATTTATGTCTTGAGCAAATTAAAATTGTTACATATTGTCAGAAGTGCAAAAACAGAAATAATTGGTTTCGGTATAAATATGCAAAAATTAATTGGTAAACTGCCGAAAACAAAATGCGGTTGTACATTGCCAGGCCATAAATATAATGTACATTATAAAGCTCTTGATAAGCAACTTGATGGGAACGATAATCCGCTGCCAGGACAAGAGATATACACTCAAGTTGATGGAATCGCATTGCACTATAATATCTGCTACAGAGATGTTGATTATTGAAACAGTGAATAAAATAAACACAGCTGCGATAAAATAATGGTAGACGAACTTCGTGATATGAAACATGCAAACAGCCTGCTTCCCAGTCTGTGATAACGTGCTTACCGAAAGCTGGTTCTGGGTCTTTTTGGAGCAAAACATACATTGGTCTCGGAAAAAGAATTATATTATGGTTTTGCCTCAGAGCTATACTAACCTAAATAAGTTACCGCTACGTAAAGTTGTCTCAAATGCCTTGATGACATCTGGGCGAAATATTTAGTATACCAGTTTCGGATAAAACAGGAACATCGATAACTGATGCATTACAACAAATTATTGGTAACACGGAAAGAACACCAGATATAAACGGACTGATCACGGAGCAAAATGTTTTAAGAAAAATTGAACAGATTTTAGAGCAAAATAACATTAAAAGTATGTCACAGGAAATTGGGAGAAAGCGTTATCTTTGAAAGATTTATTCGCACGCTCACCGATTGAATCCACAAATATTTAACAGCTAAAAATACGAGAAAACATATTGCCAATTTACCAAAAAAAATGTTGACGAGTATAATAGTACAAAACACAGATCCCTAAAAATGTCGCCAAACGACGCTATGGCAAAGCCAATATTAGCCAATGAAAATATATACCGTAGACATAAATTTAAAGTTGACGATAAAGCTGGAATTTCTTTGACAAAAAAAAATGAAAAAGGATAGACTCATAATTGGAGCGAAGAAGTATTTTTTGTTGGTTAATTACTTTTAACAATACCAATTACATACTCATTGAAAGATTTATTATGTGAACTTCAGAAAACAGCAAGATATATTTGTTATTGAAAAAGCTATTAAAAAGCGCGTCAAGAAAAGTTTAGTTAAAGGCGTGGATGTGGCAATAAATCTATAATGATTGAATAATATTATTATAAATGTTTTGGTATTTTATAAGTATGGATTTACACTTTACTGGTTTATATAAAGAAATGAAATTTGTTTTCCTTGCACCATCGACATGCATGAAATTAAATATTTTAACAAAAAATAAAATCGTACTTTGTATATCTTTGTTGCTAAGTTATTGTTACGTTTAAAAAAGATTTTATAAGTTGCCAAAATATTTAATGCTCTATGATAGTAAAATTAATTTTTAATATTTTTTAGCAATATGATATTTATATTTATTTATTTCATATCATCCGGTTGTTGGTCTGCTTAATTTTCTTTTTGCTAGCAACAATATCATCTTCGTCTTGGTCACCATCGTTATGCAAAATATTTATTTACAATATATTTAGAAAATCTATCACGAGTAATATTTTCTAAAATAAATTTGAAACAAAATCTGAAGCAAACTCTCCCAAATATAGTTCAGTTAGTCTCTCCACAACGTTCATTATCATAATATTTTTTTGTCCAATTGATAAATAACAAGAGGTTTGAAAAAAATACAATATCATCAAAGAGTTAATATACCAAATTACAGAGAATTAGCTGAGGCAATTCGAAATTGTATTTTGGGACATTTTTTTGCTGATGTTATTATAACATCGGGTGATTCTGATTTATATTTAGTAACTGTAGTAGAAAAAAATTAAACTTTATACAAATAAAATGATGACATTACGATTGTATTGCGACGTTATTATAGCATTTAGTCATAACTGTCTTACTCGAAATGATCAAGAAAATATCATCATGTGTAAAATTAAATCTGTCAAATGTCAACATTGACGTTGCTGATTTTCTTTTATCATAAGCTACTTCTTTTCCTGTAGTTGTTTTAAATTTAAGGTCCTTTTCCATCAGCTGTCATTGATTTAAATGTTATTTCTTCAAAGATTTCAAAATTTATTGACATTATTTGCCTGGTTGGATTTTTAAAGTTATTACCACCACCAATTTCTCTTCAAGTATTTTCTTTTGGCGTAACCAAATCTAAATTTTCCAAACGATTATCTGTTTTAATACCACTTTTATGATCAAAAACTATACCAACTGGAATAATATCATTAAAAGTTTTAAACACAAACCAATTTAATTTATAATTAATAACATCTGTTTCTATTCCTCTAACTTTTGTAAATAAATATACATCTCTATCCAAATTTTCAACAACGTTTTTATGTCGAATAATTCCATTATCATTTGTTTCATATAAATTAAATCCTGACTGAAGATGATATTCATTTTGTAATGCTAAATGTTCAATATTATTATCATCAACTCTGCTATTTGCTCTGTAAACTCGCTGTCCTTCTGGAATATCTTTCCAAAATAAAGTATGAATAAAATCTTTTATAGCATTTTAATTCTTTCTGTATTATCGCCTTTTACTGAAATTATCATTCCAGCTGGTGATGATGTGCCAACAGATTTTTCTTAGATTTTATGTTAGTGCCAGAACCCCACTAATTTCCAGCATACAAATTATACTTCTGGTGCACATGACAAACTTCCTGTTCTTCAGCCGTCAACCTGAGATATCTCAAAATTCCTGTCATTATAATATACGGATTTCATATCGCAACTTAAAAATATTCAATTAAATATAAATTATTGCTATAAACAATATTAAAATTGCGAGATATTGCGCATAACAGGATTATTAAATCTGAAAAACTTACTACAGCAATTTCAGGTTATCAAAATTGTACAAATTTGATAATCAAAATATTTTAACAAATAATAACTCCACAAATATATTTCAACTTTTACAGCCAGTTATATATATATATATATATATATAACTTGCGCTTCATACAAGAATCAGAGTTTTAGTCCCATATCATCTGATATTATCAAAATTGAGGAAATTTTCCATGTAATATTTGAAGGAAAAAAAAACGTTTTGACTGAAATTTCGGAACCATATCTAACAGATAAATAGAGAAAAATATTGACTGGAACAAACATTGCTATGGTCGCCAATGAAATATATCAAGAAGTAAAGACAAAGTTAGAATGATTTACTGCATCAGGATTGGGTTGGAAATTTGAACTGATAAAGTAAGTTTTATTTCACACAGCAAAATATAACGTTCTTCTCTGTAGTTTGTAGGTCGATCTCCCTCAAAATCTTAAAAACAAGAAATGTTCTATAAATGTCAAAACAATGATGACAAATATTGTCAATTTTATCTGCAAAACACTCTGGCAGAACTGAAAAGTATTTGCCATGTAAAGACGAAATAAATTGTTTAGGGATAACTTTACCAGTAGCAGAAAATCACATAACAATGTTTCAAAATAAAACAGTATCTCAGCAAATGTTTTCGGCCAGATGAGCAAGAAAACGTTTACGCAAGATATATCTCAGAAAATGCTATACAAAGTACTATACATTTATTACTTAATCATGGACACTTTTATTGGATAAAATACGTTAACGGCCTAGTTGGCAGAAAATATAATAACAATAAAACAAAATATTACTTCTATTGTAGATGGCTACAGGGTTTTTTTCTGTCGATGGAATACTGCAAGAGCATCTTAAACAATGAGTCAATGTTCAAATAATAACTATCTCCAGCGAAAACGAAATGGTGTCAAAATTCAAAAATTTTGATAATAAGCTAAATATTCCTTTTTATTTATGCCGGCTTTGGGTCAACTCCTTCCTGTGGTTGAAGCAGAAAATAATCCTAATAAATACAGTAGTAGAAAAATACAACAGCATCTTCCATGCGAAGGAGCTTATAAAATAGTTTGTTGCGCTAGCGATAAATATTCAACTCGGATAAAATTATACAGAGGTAAAAATCCTACCGTCTCGTTCCCAAAAAATTAATAGATGAAGTTAATAAAATTTCTAACAGATTATTTAAAACAGCTGCAATGAAAATAATGTCTAAACAACTTGATTGTGATAAGGCAGTTTTGTGAAACGTTTCTGGAACAAGGTAATAAGTTAAGAGATAGATGTCATTTGACTGGCTAATATCGTGGAGCGGCTGAAAACAGTTGCAACTTCATGCTCCTGATTTTATTCCATCATTTTTACATCATTTTTTGTTGCCAAGATAGTCATATCATTGCAGAAGCTTTTGGTGATGAAAATATTAAGCTAAACTAAAATTGAATAATAAATAAATTCCAAACAATTTTGAAAAGTTATGTCGGTGACAATCGGTAGGTTACGTTTTATTGATATCCTGCAATATATGGGAGCATCATATGATGAGTTTGTAAAAAGTTTTAGCAATGTTGCTAACCTAAAATGTTGCTTTGGTGAAATTATAATTTATTTGATATACAAAGGTATCTTTCCATGAGTATCTCAACCATTGGAGCAGATTTGATGAAACTTCTCTTCCTGATAAAGATAATTTTTACTCACAAATCAAAAATGAAAATACCACAGATAAAGAATATAAATATGCACAAGATATTTGGAATAAATTTAGTTGCAAAACATTTGGTGATTATCGTGATTTATATTTGAAAACAAACGTATTATTACTAGCATATATTTTTGAAAGTCTTTGTCAAGTTGGTCATACAAAATATGGACTAAATATTTATTGGTACTATTCCTCACCTGCATTGTCGTGGGACGATCTGCTGAAAATATAGAATTAGATTTCTTGACGGATGTACATATTTAACTTTATTGATAAAGGTGTCAGAGGCGGAATTAGCGTCGTAGCAAAAATACAGCATCTAATAATAAATATACAAAAATATATGAATAAAATCTCCAATCCAATTATATTGATCTGGATCATAATAATGTTTATGGTTATGCGCAGTCAGAGCCAATGCAATGTAGTAAATTTAATTGGTTAGCTCCAGATCAATTTCTTAGAGAAACTGAAAAAGATTTACCTAGAACAATTAATTTTTATTCCGATATTTCTTATTTTGCTGAAGTTGTTTTAGATTATTCTAGATTATTACATGATCTGTATAACGACTATACGTTTTGTGCAGAGTAAACAATGACCGATTATAGTTTATTATCGCCTCAACAACGATCAATGACAACATCAAAACGTTCTATTGTTACTATGTTAGTTCAAAATTTGTTAAATTAAAGAAACTACGTGATGTATTACAAAAATTTAAAACAAGCAGTAGATTTTGGACTGATTCTGAGAAAAGTAGATGACGTGCTGAAGTTAAGTCAGTCGAGATGGATTGCATATTATATTGATTTAAATACGAAACGTTGTGCTTTGGTTAAAACCGAGTTTGAAAAAAAAAACATTTTCAAGTTAATGAATAAGTCGGTGTTTTGTAAGGAAATGGAGAATATCAGAAAGCGAGTCAATATTGAAATTATTAATAACATAATTCGCAGAAATAAAAAAAAAATTAATGATGGTGATGGTGTTAGTATGAAAATATTTAATGAAAATCTTGTTGCAATACAACGACGAAAAATAAATTTAAAGTTACATAAAGCTATTTATGTTGGTGCAGCTGCACTTGTTATACAAAACGGTTAATGTATGATTTTCAATGTAATTTTACAAAACAGCAGTGATCAAACACAGAGTTGCTATTTACTGATACAGACTCACTAGTATATAACATAAAATGTGAAATCGTCTATCAGGATATTTACAATAAAAAAGATATGTTTGACTATCAGATTATCCAGAAAGTAGTAAATTTCAAGAAAATTCGAATAATAAAGTTTTTGTAAAAATGACAGAAGACAGTTTAAGGAATTTGTTGGACTAATTTGTTGTCATATTAGATGACAATAAACTGACATAAAAGATAAAGGTGTTCCTCAAGGATGTGTGAAAATGTATGTAATTTGATGATTTTAAAGCATCACTAAACAATAATGTTAATTTTATCAAAACAAATGTTATCAGAACAAATCTTCACAAACTTAAAACGGATACAATTATGAAAAGTGGATTAAGTAAATTTAATGATTAAAGAGATTGCTGACACGGAATTACTACACTAGCACTTGGACATTATGCAAGTAATTTTGTCTAAGCAACAGAATTAACTTTAGAAACTTTAACATTATTCGGTGGAGTTAATAGCAAACTAAAAATAAAATAATAATGAATAATCAGTAATGACCATTTGTATTCGAAGATGAAAATTTAGGTATTTGTTTAGTAGATTTGAAAGAATTAAACTATTCCTTATCGGATCAGACGATATCAAATATTTTGATTATCTCTAAAGTTTGCGAGATCAGCTTGCGCTAAATAAAATATCAGAATTTTCATGATCCAATGAGTCTGCAACTGTATACAAAAACTGATATAACTTAGATTGGTCAAAAGGTTTTCGCAAAAAGTAGTAACTATTTTCTCAATAAATTATGGATGAAAGAATTATTTGAATGTGTTCAAAAGGTAACCGGTAAAAATAAATTTTAGTTGTATTATTATTACGATAAATTATACTTAATAGCGAGGGTTGAAACATTGCTTATTGGTCAATAAATATAACTATTATCTATCTGTTTTAAAGAACAAGTATCAAATATTGCTTTGGGTTTTTTTGGCTAAGAAATTTAAGATGTCTGTAATGTTTAAAATCTTTTGCAGTTATCAGACATCTGATTTGTATTTTTCGGCTAATAAATTTAAGATGTATGTAATAGTAGTATAGATAGATGAGTATGTTCCTAGAACCAATTACATCCTACCCTCGGGAAAAAGATGTTTTTGTCAGAAATATGTCATCATTTTATCAGTAGTCTTTTTAGCATAAAATGATGACTTATATTTCTGACAAAAATGTTAACAAGAGATTTGGAGGGATAGGGTGCACTTGGTCTAGGAATCTACCTATACTACTATGGCTACAGTTGAACAACTTGCAGAAGGTTCCATTCTTAAAAAGATAATTTATCATATTTTCTTCACTGGTAATATAGACAATTTAAAAAGACTAGGTATTTTTGAGAAAAAAAAAATTCCTTAAGTTTGGTGTATGATTGATTCGTGTAATTTGGGTTGAGAGTATAGAGCTTGGCCTTACTTTAGATATGAAAATTGCTTGTTGGCCTTCATGCCAGGATTTGGAAAACAAAACGAAACAAAACCGTTAACGTATTCACATTATTATATTTTGTAATTTCAGAAGCTGGTATTGCTTACTAGAGTAAAATATCCCAATTTGAATAACTGCCAAAGTTAGGGTACTTTAGATAATTTCAAGCTCATTTGATGAGATCATTATGTGTATTTCAGATGATGCATGACTCCTATAATTACCGCATGCAGAGAAACAGTACAAGAAAATAGCATAGAGGTAGGCTATCAATATCGCCACTTTGAAGTTGCAAACAAGTTTGCCATACAACCCTCTTTTTCAGAGCTATCACGTGTCCTTAAGTGTCAGGATTGAGATCATGTCTGGTGGGAGAGGCGGGTGCGGCATTGCCCTGATCAAAGACCTAAGACTAAGCCTCGGTTGATGATGATAATGGGAGGAGGAGATGGTCACGTCACGTTAATTTTTAGGAATCAAATTGCGAAAACGTTCAAATTTGCCGAAGAGGGTTGGGAAACTATAATATCCTCGAAGAAAATATACGACAGGGTATGGGTTGGGGTAGGTTAAGATTGGCTAAGAAAATTCAAGGATGTGCATTTGAGCGTGATCTTTTGCAAAAAATTCGTGTCAATGTGATTTCTGTACAAAGTGCATCTCATGCGCAGTTCCTAAATCTTGGAATCTGTCCATTTCAGATGTACGTAATAAATGCAAAGCGGACAGTAACGGTATCACACTCTGCTTTATTGAATTTACTGAGAGCTTTTGTCTGCGCAATCTTCACTACAGAATATGAAGAATTTATCAAATAAGACGGATGTTAAAGCAAACATTCTTTAATTGCGGAGAAGGGGCACTGTGTTGGCCTTTCAAGGTAGTACGTGGGTGATGTTAAAATGTTTACTAAACGTCAAAATAAGGCTCATATAAGCTATTATAAATACATTTTACTTTACTTTTTTTTGTTTCCAGTTTGATTTTAGTGAATACTTAGGAATGGAAGGTAGGACACGGTGTGAATGATAAAAACAACTTTAAGGACAGTAATTGTTTCTGACCGAGTACAAAGCTGTGGGGAGCACGCAGTTTTAATGACAGCAGACAATTCTGCTTGAGAACCAGCGCCACTTGGAAGTATTCGGCCTTTTCCGTGCCATGTCGGAAAAAGACGAAAAATCCCAGATGTAAATTGCGATTCCATTGTGCATGTTGTTGTTATAATGTCACAATAAACGGTACTGATGTCACAACGACTCGATGATGTGCCATCTCCAATAGCAACATAGAAAATACTTTCGGGCAATGAAAATCAAGTAACTTCTTCAGATGAATTATTTACTGTAATAACGAAAGTATAGATGTTTTATTAGTAATTGAAACGTTATCGATTTTTATATTCAGCGCTATCTTTTATTACGAGTAGCTACTGTTGTATTTAGCCAGATATTCGTCCACCAAGCGTGTACTGGTTTCGGCAATATTACAGTTACTTCTAGGTCACTTTCAGAGAACCGAAATTTTTCGATTCGTATAGGAAAGAGATGATGATTTGATTAACCTCGCGTAAAACGTTAGACTAAACAGTATAATGATTATCAACAACACTTATGTTTAAGTGTTATGTTTTATGATAAAATATGTAACAAGTTACTTGGTTTATCATATACTTAAAGAGACGTAATCTTCTTCGTTCGTCTCGGTGAGAAATGCATGCACAAATCTTACGCATTATCTAAGTAAATATCGGAGCTAGCGGGTCCTTTGGTCACGTTTAGCTTCGCCTTTTAGTAAAGCTATTCGATGAATGGTTTAAAAAAGCAATATTGAATAAAGCTGTATTGAAGCTATTGCAGGTAAAAAGTGAACATAGATTTTCAGTGTAATGTAATAGTTTTCATTTTAAACAACAGATAAGTTTTTGAAACCTCGTGTTTAAATGCTGATAAAATTGTACTTGTGCGCACTTGATTTATATAATCCACGCTTTGGGAGGACAGAAATGGACTTTACAGGTTCAGCTCGCTGAGAATTTTCAGTGCATAGTGCACAGTTGTTTAATATGCAACTCTAATGATAATGCAGAAAGAGTGGCCTGGTCGAGTATCGCACTTGTGAAGTTTTTGTTTCGAGTCCATCGCTTATGCTAAAAAATGTGCATATTGCCCTCCAATTTTGCGTTCTCCTATTGTACCCATGTAAACAATCTTTTTTCGTCCGTCTCGAACGTGTAAATGCGAATACTCAACAACCACTTCATGAAGAGAATCACAACAAAGTATGCTTACCTAAATGCGCTTACAAAAACCCCGACTGAATATTTCAATTTTTTTTCATCGATTTCTGCAAGTGGTATCACTTTTACATTGCGTCAGACTAATAAGAGGTCATGTTCTTTTGACCATTCAATTAACTAAATTTGGAACATTATGTTACTTAGATAACTTTCGTTAACAAGAACTGCAATACTTTATCTGCTAGGTTTATAAAAAGGTAAATCGGAAATGTCAGA
Source organism: Potamilus streckersoni (assembly GCA_016746295.1). Lineage (NCBI taxonomy): Eukaryota > Metazoa > Mollusca > Bivalvia > Unionida > Unionidae > Potamilus > Potamilus streckersoni. The sequence continues at coordinate 264,025 of JAEAOA010000102.1, forward strand.
CGTTACCATAACAAGAACTATTATATGTGCCTGCCCGTTTTACTTTCTATACGTATGTCTCAGTTTTCATCTGATTAGTGTGGCCCCGAGTGGCCGAGTGGTCTAAAGCGGATCAATGCCATATCACCTCTGTCTGCGTGGGTTCGAGTCTAAGATTAGGCGAATGTGGATGTGTGAGAAAGCTTGCCAGTAGCTTCTCGTGGGTCGGTGATTCTTTCCGCAGATTTCCCGGTTTCTTCCTCCACCATTAATACTGACCGCTATGTAAAGCCTATCGTGTGCTGGAAAATGGCGCTAAGCCCCACAACAACAACATCTGATTAGTGAATGCTAATGCTGTAATTGGATATCCATGTTAGTTCAAGTCTTTACAATGGTGGAGGGTTCTGTGGCATTACAAATTGATAGGTCTTGTTATGAAAGGTGCAAATATTCGATTCGAATTTTAGATCGTAGACGTTTCCTTAAAGTATACAGTTGTTAACTTAAATAATTCCTAGTTATTTTGCATTTCTGCTATCATGGTCATGTCTCCTGTATGTGGTCTATTCTTGCGCGCGCGCGTGTATGTGTGTTTGGATTTTTAACGTAGCTTGAACTATTAGAGTCCTATCGCTACGATGTCTGCATTGTGACAGTTGTCTATATTGATGTCTAGAACTGAGACATCATGCCACATCAGGTCCCACCCAGTCCATTATCTTGACACCAGGCCGACTAGTCCTGATATTAACCTCGTAATGCTGATTGCCAAGCGAGGCAACTGCTAGTATCATTTTTATGAGTGTTTGGTACGACTTGGTTGAGGTTGGAACAAGCGAATTTCCGCATCCGATGCGGGCGCTCAAGCCACTTCGGCCATCTGGACATAGAACAATTAATTTTACTGTAAATTCTTTACATTTATTTCTCAGTACTAAATTTTCCACTGTGTGACAATCAATACAAAATCATATGTTAATTTAAAATGCATGGTGAAGTTCTTGTCGAAGGTTCATCGGCATATTTTTGATAGGCTTGACTCTCAGCAAACCAATTGCAATGGAACATAGTTTTCACTTCCGGATCATCACCAAGACCTTATTACTCACTCTACACTGTCGCCAAAAGACAGAGACAACCACAACATAAGCTTGTATTCTTAAGAATAAACAATTGCCTTTAAGTCCATATCAAGAATGCCTAAATCTAACTCTTTAATCACTACCAAACGGAAACAGAAAAAAAAACTGATCTAAAAATAAACTGGGACTACATTCCTGGGTACTGAACTTGTAGTTCTAATTGTGTCCCGATTCCACCTGAGTGGTCCTAGACTTGCACAAGGAATAATAATCACATATTATGAATAAATTCATTTTCGATGTCAAGGGTAGCAAAACAAAACCTATGTATTATGTCGTCCATGAGCGATTCCGAGCTATAATATATCATCAGCGACCCAAATAGATGAATACATCTTGTAATTTAAAAGGTATCTTTGCCAAATGTAGAATCGCCAAAATCATGATAAGCGAGATGAGACACATTTCTGATTAATAATGAAATAATTGCATAAACTAGATAAAGCATAATTATTGTTAATTGTAATGAAATGTTTTACAGTGTAAAATGTCTAGATGTCTAATCATTTTCACCCTCTACATACTACGTCATGCTAAGTGATGCATGCCTGCAACTTAGGGGCACTGTCGATTTTAGTTTCGACTGATGGTACATTTTGTTTAAATTCTGTTGATCTAACTTTGCATGTAAATGCTGGCGTGAACAAAGACAACAATTATTGGCAATCTGATTAAAACCGTATTTCCACTGTCCTTCACGCAGGACAGTGGAGATCTGATTTCATGTTGATTGGATTATTGGCTATCATTTATCTTCGTTTGGTTATTTTATGACGTGTAATATCTTCCAACACCTCAACTTATCATTGGTTGGCTTGTCTATGCTAATGTGTAGGGCGTGATTGTCTCTGCGCTACAGGTCCGGGGTGGCCGAGGTCTAAAGCTTCCCCATTTACCGACCACTGCCATCTCGCCTCTTTCCACGTTGGTTCGAAGCTAATAATCGCCAATTTGGGTATATGAAAAAGTTTGCTAGTAGCTTCCCGTGGGTTGGTGGTTCTAACCGGGGGTTTCCAGTGATTTTCTTCTACCAAGTATACTGGCCGTCATGTATATCCTATCCTGCGCTAAAAAATGGCATAAAACCCATGCCTATCCCAAAACACACAATGAAAGAATCTCTGCTCTGGCGATATATAAGCTGGCGAAGTTGAAAATTTGTAAACTGTCTGCGTATACGTAAACTTGATGACGGCAAACATAAAACCAAATTTTATAAAGATACAGGATGAAACTTTACATATACTTGTAAATGTCACTTAAAACTTTAAACACGTGAAGAGGATGACTAATGGCTGACAGGGAAATATTTCAAGTACCTATATTAATGAAAATCCTTGTTTAAACCTGGTCTCCCGCTTCATTATGACACGCTGTGCTGCTGTAAATCATGCTGTTCATATGTAATGAGCAAACTGGATTTTAAATGCAAAGTTCTTTCCTTCCACAAAACTCAAGATGTAAATGCATGTTTCAATGATGTAAACACCAGACGTTTATATTACATACATATTATGGCATAAAGTGGATCTTCCTTATCCGAAACGAAAAGTCACGCCATGAATTAATCATGTTACGTTTAAACAAATATTAAAGAAAATAATGCACTGTTAAAGAAACGGAAACAAAATGCAATCCCTAGATTTGTAAGGCCACACAAGGATATTTCAGACTTGCTAATTAATATGTCTATACCGTTCTTTGATTAGGACAAGTACATGTCGGAGCGATAATAAGATACTTAACAAGGAATGCGGAATGCATTTAGTAATAAGGAATACTATATATGTAACTGTGAGCTATCTCGAGATGGGGGCCTCTTAGTTCGGCACATCCATAAACTACATCATCGTTTCGTTACATTGGGTGCCTGGATAATATCTGAAGCGGACGCTCTAGCCACTAGGCATTCGGAGCGGTCGTGAATGAAATTTGTGGCTCATTTTGATTTAGAAAGACAATACTTTTCTTTAGAATTCCAAATATAGTCAAAAATTTGTGACTGCTTAAGATATGCGTCAATCGATAATTGTTACACTAGCAAAGACCATTTCATAAAGACTTCGGCAAACTTCGTAATTTGCTCGAAATTTCGATCACGTGGTGGGTGATCAGCTGACCGCAATATCCAATCGATAGCTGGTGGTCAAAATATTACGGACGCATCATTCAATGTTCCAACTAATTCAGCTTTGTTTATCGAATTGAAAAATGCCTATTCAACTGCGATGATGCCACAGATATTGACGAAATTTAATATTGGAACCATCCTGTCTTATTTTCTGGAAACCAGGGCGGATTTTAAAGTCATACGAGAGAGTTGTTATGACCTGTTTTCTTCTGGGCATGTACATGTGAGTATGGAAACGTTTTCGATTTTAAAAATTTAATCTTTTTTTTATAACCATAATACTGTATTACATAAATCGAGTTTAGCTTAAGCTTACCAATATAAGAAATTTTTCGTAATAATATGCAGTATAAAAATCCTGGAATATTTTTCGACGGTAAAGCTGCAGAAGTCCCTTCACCGTCAACAGTAAAATGCGGCGAACACATTCTCGCATTCTTGAATTGAGACATTCGTTTTTCGGTCAATTCAGATTTCGATTTTCCTACTCGTATGAACCACTGTTTGCACAACAAATCATCTCTCTATGGCAGACTATGGAATGGAGTTTTGCAACATCTGACGTTACAAGTAGCGGGCATTTCTTAATTTGTTTCAATCCGATACTTCTAAAGAACAATGTACGCCATTTTGTTGTGCGCGGAGGCACTAGGGAGTCACCGGAGCGGTCGAATAACACTACAGCTTAGTACAAGCATGGCAGAAAACTTAAACTGGTTTGCAGAAGCATTTTTCTGGTTTTTACGGCACAGCAACACAAATCGACTAATTTAATATCGAGGCAACTGGAGTAAAGGGTCTTTCCTAATGACACATTAGTGACCAGGCTGGGATTCAAACATTCAAACGTTTTGATACGAGTCCAACACGTTAATCGAAATTAAGCAATACAAGCCAAACCTCCCCTCTCCAAATACATAACATTTAAAGTTCAAAAGATATACTTTAAGTTTAAAGTCTTTTATTGAAACAAATGTAAACAATATCAAGTATCTTGTAAAGGTCTGTCACTGAAGATGTAAACCATTTACAAAATAATCCTTATCAACTCTAAAAAAAAAAAAGTCAACATATGCCCTTTCATAATGCCTCATAATGACAGTCAAAAGCTTATAAACAGACATAAAAACCACTAAATGTAGACTGCATTTATCTCACTAAAGGATAAAGGGTAGTTATTACTGGTACGTTACCATTTTATTAAGCAAGGTCAAAAGTTACAAAGATCAAACTATTAAGTAAATTACCATTAAGATGTGAAAAGTTTCACTTAAGGTTGCCTAACATAACTTTGATGCAAAGCATGGAAGTTAAAGGGTCCACTTAGAGTTTAATAATCTCTCTCCTCTAGTCAAAAAACCATTGAATATAAATTATAAAAAAAGTAGTTTTTGAAGCTCGTTTAAATTTGGTTTGTATGTAGAGATTAGGGAGAATTGCTGAAGATCAAGATTTTAAAATTAAAGTATATTTTAAATTTTTGTGATCAGGCAGGTTCTGAATTCTGGTACCAGTGTTGTGTGTACCTGCAAAACATTGGATGATCTTTCACTTCCCCATAATTTTGTAACTGAAAGCCAATTTATGGAGGTGATCTGATGAAACATGTTCCATTAAAAAAAAATTAAACAATATTTTAGTACAGAACATGTACATGTACACAACTGCTATACAAACCATTGTTCCAACATGTACATACACCTACAAATGTGATTTCTTGTTACAATGTGAAGCTTTCTTTTCTTCCTGATACAAATATATCCTGGTTATGAGGCAAAAAATAACAAGTCAGCAAATCAAAACATTCACATAGATGAAGCAAGAAATGTCCCTTTGCAACAGATTAGAGATACATGGGGAAAACAATATATTCAATCTCAATGAGCATATACAAGAATTTGGTCCCATTTATCAGTATACAGAATATTTTAAAACATTTGCAAAACTCTTACCTATTTTTGTATATATTTGCCAAAATTGCTTTCAAATGTAAGGTTTCCCCATAGATAACTCAAGCTATAACAAAGGGACACAACTCTTGTCACCTAAGGGAAAGTGCAGATTGATCATTCATGATGAACTTGAAAAAGAAATGTTAATTTAAGAAGACAAATTTGTACATACAACACTAGTATAAATGGCTGTGTACAGAAAAGTCTAACAAGATTCAGTCACGGAATTATTTCAATTGATGAAGACCTAATGGAAGACCAACTAGAAAACAAAGAACAATATTTTAGAGTCAGAATGTGACCCTTGTAACTACAATGAATGATATTTGGGACCTCTGTCAAGTGATTAAAGAAACAAGCACAAAGAAGAGGTGGTGTCTCTAGGAAAATAATTTAAATTTAAAATTGAAATAAAATATTTGTCTTGTGCACATCATGGAAATGTACAGATTTCAAACACTGATAAAATACACAGCTTTGCTCAAGACATTTATCTTGCACACCATTCCGTTATTTTACAACCCCCACCCCCATTACTGCTCTCCTACAATGCAGGCATGATCATGGATTGCAGTGTTTAAATTTCAAGGCACCCTAACTTGTAATACAGGAAATGTACATGGTTCCAAATAATGGCATTCAAGAGAGATCTTTTAATGGAATTAATATGGTAACCCGGACATAAAAGCCAGTCATTAATTTTTACAGCCGTCTTCCAGTTAGAACACTGGAAGTGGTATTAACTTTGCCTCTAGATAAAATCAAATATTTAACAACAATGCACCTTGCATACAATTGTTTGTTCAATTAGAAGCGAGAAATCATGTGGAATTGTACATCTCACCATATTTCCTGTCTAATAGAGGTGTATTAATTTTTAAACATTGCTGACCCTGCCTGTGGGCCAAAGATTGCATTTAATGGCACATCGGCACATCAGCACAATAATGGTTGTATATTTATGGGGTTCATATTCATTAGTATAGCTTAGTAACTTGACAGTCTACTGTTATCCTGCCTGGGTGCAAGACTTGCAGAAACTTGAAACCATAACCTGAACAATATTTTTATAGGACCATGACCCTGTTAAACTGAAGGAGGGAGTGTATTGCAGTCAGATTATATGGCCAAGTATGATTGCTAACAAATTGTCAGACTTGTAAACACACAGAAAAAATCAAAAAATCTTGACTATTGTTGATGCATCTGCCAAAATAAGTGATAGCACTGTCTCTTCATCCTGAAGCAGGCAAGATAATAAAACAATTCTTAAGCTGCATAACCAATCACCGCATTAAAACTAGACTAACACAATGTTGTTCAATTCAAGCAGAATATTTCTCACCAAAATAAAATTAATAAAATCTCCAATTTTGAAAAGAAACATGTCTAAAGTTGGGTCATCAAAAAACCAGTAACAATATCCAACCTAAAAATTAATAAAAGGGCAAAATAACTACTGCTTATTAAGAAATTTTTAGAAGGCATTATCTTGAAGACAACTTGGTAAAAATAATACCATAAAGTATATACAAAATAAACATTAAGCACTTGAAAAAGGAAAGACTAATGTAAAAATATGCTTCACAAATATGTGTGCTTCTCAAATAAGAAACCTAAATTAAATGCTATATGCCAACAAGATAATAAATTTCAATAAAATAACAATTTATCATATATCAGATATAAATGATGGAGTACTTGACAAATGTAATTAATGTAAAAATGAACACCTTTTTTGAAAAAATGTTCACACATCCTAATCAAGTTTCCTTGCAATTTAGAATCCATCTTCATTATGAAATGATAAAATCCAGAATTTAATTGGATACCATTTATCTCCTTGCCAATCAGACTGCTTGGTCCATGACTTTGATGAAGATGGATTTTAAATATTTTCTTTTAAAAAACTTGTTCCTGGACGGCATCATGAACAATTGTATATGCAACAAGTCCATGAAAAAATGCACCTATTTGCCATGCATAATTACCTTTCTTTCCTTTTTCATGAAACAATTTTATACAAAGTAATGGTACATCATTCAATCTGCATTCTCCTCTACAAATTAAGCAATTTAATTTACAATGCAAATGTATCCAAATAAAACATGTAACCAATGACCTGTGTTTGCAAAGTTTATGTATATATATACAGACTTCATGCAGTGTGACTCAATACAGAATCATACCTTTCTCAATAATTCAAAACCTTGTGTAAATTGCAAAACTCAAGTAAATGCTCAAAATCCAACACAAATCCTGAAATTTCATGTGCATATTTTTATGCCAGACATCAGGCGTCTACAGGACCCACAAGGTTATGAATACTTCATATACTCAGGTGTCTCAAACACGAAGCTTGCAGACTGTATTCATCCTCCCAAGGTGTATCCTGTAGCCTGCAAAATGACTGGTGTCACAAGATATATAACAAAGATGGTGCAGCTCTTTCATCATAAAATATGCCCTCATGAGGCCCTTAAGGTGGTTTTAGGTTGAGATCCCTGCTGTAGCTGACTTTCAAATAAAAAATTAAGACATCTGACTGGTCCGTAATTGACCTTCAGCCAGTCAAATTTCTGAACTAAGGCTAGTCCAAGTGCATAAGTTCTCCATAAGCTAATGGACATGGCAATTACACAATTCTACTTTACAGTGTTTCTCCCAACACATCTGAGCTTAATGGAGAATCTGATTTCAACTATAATTATCCACAGAGAATGTTACTGGTACAGTTCACTTCAGACAAGCTTAAAAAAATAGAACATCGATATCAAGTAATTTTCTATTATAATCTCTATGTTATAGACATAAGCATGTCCAAAATCAAAGACAGCACATTTCACTCATAAATTATTATGTAGGAAATTCTACAGATAAACTAACAAAAACTCTAACAAGTGCAGCTGATATATCTAGCTCCAATTTCTGCCATCAATACATGTTTGTAAAAGGTTTAATGACACATAAGTACAATCATGGAAATATACTTTATCTGTCACTCTTAAACAAATGTGTTACACGGAGAAAAAATAAAGTTAAAAAAAAGCCCATAAAATTTTACTGAAAGGAGTATATTGCCCAGCGTGAATTGTGATCTTGATTCTGGCGGTCTACCAATTCCAAATTTATTTATTATTATTCATTTGCAAAATAAAACATTTTCTAATGTACCAAAATTTCCCCCTTTTTTTGTTAGAATAAATAAAAGTCAAAATCAGCATGTAATCATGAGGGCCACTCCAGGAATCATTTGTCAGCTCTCTTAAAAGTAATGATATCCATTAGTCTGCCTTTTTTGGCTCGAACAAATGACTAGGTGCTGGCTGTTTTTGTATCACTGCTTGTTTGATTAATGTCTAACCATTAGATATTTTCTCCTCCATTGTTTTATCCTTAGAATATGAGGATTTTCCTAAGGAAATTTGTTATCTTTTGTTTCACCATCACTCTCTCCTGCACTAGAGATATTTCCTCAAGGGTTATCAATGGATCAACATGCCATTTCCTTCTAGGAGACAACTCAATCATTACATCCTTATAGTTTCTGCAATAGGACAAAGGTCTTGATCATAAATGTGCTTATTATAGCAACTTAAGCATAACTTTAATGCACATTTGAATAAACCTGAGAAGTAGGTCATAGAATTCTAATTTTTGGTGTGTAAACCATCTACATCCCATGATTTATTTGCACTTAAAAGTCTGGTCTTGGTGTACCAACTGCCTGCCAAAAAGGGTTGGCCTTTGTAACCCAATTTAGGTTTTGCCAATATTAATCCTGGAATGAACATGCCCTTATACAAAACAAGTAAACCAAATAAAAATGTATGTGGTTCTAGTTAATTGACAGACCTTGTACATTTTTCTTTTTTTTTAAAAAAATAAAAATAAAAAACAAAAAAGTTAATGGAGGAAAAAAATTTACAGGGTCAAAGTTAAATAAAGGATGTGACTTATTTTCTAGTTTAAAGTTATTTAAATGTTAAAATAACCCTCCTCCACCAGTCTACCTACTCCCAAATTTTACTCAATCTAACCAGTTTATTTTTTTGGCATTGTCATCCCTAAAGCTAGATTAAAAAAAATAAATACAATATTGAATCAACAAATTCTATACAAACTGGAAGACAACTTTAGAATCAGACTCATTAGCTTTTATTAGTCAAGTTGTTCACTGGAACAATTGCTACTTCATTTATCATATGGAAGGAGAAACAAGCAGCAAAACTAGATCATTCACATAACCTTTTGTTTTATTAATTTCAACTGAATGGGAAACATCAATCCTTTCCTAAAAGGGCAAAATTTTATTTGCTCATTAATACATTGTTTTTAGTTCATTTGATACATATGTTCCTAACATTGCAGAATCAATGAAATTTCTAAACACTCATTGCTGTTTTCAAAACTATCAACGGTGGCTAAAAACTTAGCTTCCTTGCCAATAAATGAACAAAAACCACAGCTATAAATGACATCATTTAGAATGGAGAGCACTTTGAGGAGCATATCACATTGTCCTTTACAAATTGATGGAGCCCAGAGTGGTCTAAAGCGTTGTCCGTTACAGATCACTGCCATCTCACCTCTGTCGGTGTGGGTTGAGTCTAGGATAGTCTAGGATTCGGGGAATGTGGATATGTGAGAATGCTTGCCAGTATCTTCTCGTGGGTCGGGTCGGTGGTTCTTTCTGGTGATTTCCCCGGGGTTTTTTCCTCCACCATTAATACTGGCCGCCAGGTACAGCCAATGTGTGCGGAAAAATGGCTTTAAGCCCCAAAACAACAACTACTATACAAATTGCTTAAATAGAGAACAATGAAGAATAATCCTACATAAAAGTTTGGGAGCAGGGAAGTTAAGGTAGGGTTTGATAATATTAGCACAATTTTTTAAGCAGTTTTTTTTTCATGGTGCATGAATCCATGTTGTAGGACAGACAACTCTTTTTCATAACAATGAAATACATCCATTTCACTTAATGTTGTTTCTTAAATAAAACGTTTTTAAAAAATGGATTTTTTTAATTATAGCATTGTAGCTAGAATCCATTGAGATTTTAGAGACAATAATCATTTGCAAATTTGATTTGGAAAGGACATGGATTAACCCTGCACTCAACCTGCAGTACTACTGTATCTTCAGCTCAAGTCCGAAAATATATCCCCGTTGGTTTGTAAACCCCCCCCCCACCGATTTCAATAACGGAAACATTTAATTTGATAAAAAGTGCAAGGAACATAGTCAATTCATTCATTGATTTATATTTTCTAACCTGAATGTGAGAATAATTGCCATAACACCGTCATCGCCTGCGCGTTTCATGCTTAACGAAGTTTTCAATGTAATAGACTGAGATGCTTGAGAACCCTTTCCAGTTTCTGGACCAGTCCATTTTCAGCAGAGGGGCGCATGCGCGACTAAATATGTACATGTGTCGTCTGCTTCAAATATTTAAAGAGTCGAATGAATCAAAGGAAAAGAATGATAAAAAAAAAAAATGGATTTCGCGTGGAATTAACAAGCGGTTTCATTAATATGTTCACGTGTGCAAAGGAATATAATTCCAAAGTCAACGTTATTGCAATTTACGGAATTATCCGGCAGTTCCCGAATAGGATCAATTACGTGATTACGTTGTTGGATGGAAATAAACTACCCCCTAGTGTACGGAATATGGCGCCGTGTTAATATGGAAAGTCCGTTAAGCATGAATGGTGCAAGGGAATTAGTGCCATTCTGGTGACAGTCAGGTTAGAAATTAAAAATCAATAATTCAATTGACTTAGTTCTGTGCACTTTTTATCACATTAAACTTTTTAGTTATTGAAATCGGTATAGGGGTACAAACCAACGGGGATGTATTTTCGGACTATAATTAGCTTGTATATAAAAAGTACTGCATAATCAAAACAAAACACCATCCCTGAAACTACTAAGACAGTATAGTGACGGATGCAGGAAATTCCATGCAGGAAATTCCAATGTTTTAATCAAGATGTTTCAAAATGCAAGATCATGCTATGTAGTTTAAGATGGTGCTTAAAATGGACATAGTTTTAAAATGTTAAAATTTAAAACAAATGCATCATGCATGGCTGGAAAATTCTTTTGTAGCCTCTCTTAAACTAGCTGGACATATTGTGAAGCAAGCTGAATATCATCTCTGTAGAGAAGTTTGCATAACACTAAATATAAACTTGCAACATTCTGCTATTTTCTTGCCATCTGGATACATTTTTGCCAGAACCCAACGTTTCTCTGTAACATTTGATTTTTTGTTATATCCTTCTTCCCAAAAATCCACAAATCAAATATGTAATTGGAAGGTTTTAAAAATCTGCAGATTATATGCATTTTCTGATGGAAACTGAGAAATTTTCAATCCATGGTACCGTAAAACCCGACTTTATAGACCAACTCTTTTAACAAAACATTTTGGTCTTTCATAACAGGTCACAAGGCTACATAAACAAAATGTTGTCTCTCAATGCAATGGCCATTCCAGACAAGTTTTATTGTATACAACACATGCAATGAAAACTCCATATTTTTGATATACATACATGGTCGTCACAATTCCACTGATAAAATAAAATTATGAATTATAAATGGTATAATTATATGAATTATATTCAGTGAGAAATTAAATGATTGGCTGCCATATTCAAACAGTAAAATGAATGAAACAAACTATTTCAAATGATTTGGCAACAATAAAATGCTTACCACGTTCTAGAAGAGTCCACTCCAATTTGTGGGTAGGGGGAGTGATTCATCCCCACTGTGGTCACAATTAACAGCTAGTGTTCTTGACAATACACGTCCACCAATAAATTTTCACCAAAGCTACCACTATAAGCACTAGTTTAGTTTCATCCATTGACCTATGCCCTAGAAATGACATTAATTTCTGAAATCACGCACTGGTCTTTAGTGCAATGAAATTTGTTACAATTTATGATCATTCAGAATATTCAATAAAATTGGTCTATATTTTGAGAAGATTCAACTTCTACATATTTTTTTTTAACCCTGATCACTTCAGTTCACTACATATTAAAATTGTTGTAAGTCTAGTCTTAATACTTGTTCTTGCTCAAGAATAATTTACAAATATGAACCAAATACCCAACATAACTTGAATTTAAAAAAAAATCTATGCACCAATACTGGAAGGTTCAAGTTTAAGATTCAACATTACGTGTCAAAAGACATTAGAGTTTTCTACAAAATCTCCAGAAAAAAAACATCGTCTATGGATGACAATTTATTTAATGGTTATCCTTCAAAAATAACATCTGCATTTTAAAATAAAACTTAATTTTCCATATAAAAATGTAAACTAGCTGTTCATGTCATCGGTCAAAACCGTAACAAGCTCTGATTTTAGTCTACTATTTTCTTCAACAAGTTTCTGATTCTCATCTTTGAGCCGAAGAAATTCCTTCAGGTCAACAGTTTCTTCTCCACCACTGCTAATGGATTGCACATCCGAACCCGAATTTGTCTTATCCGTCATCTTTTTCTCCAGCTGTTCAAGTTTAGATTCCATCTCAACAAAATTCTTGATAAGTTCCTCTTTCGTCATCGAATTCAACCGTTCCGCGTGAATATTGTCATAGGTCTCTGAAAACTCTCTGGCCATGTAATCCTCTTCCGCAGACTCGTTCAGTTCCTCAGATGTATCTGTGCACCCTGAATCATTCGATCCTTTTGAATTGTGCCGATTCAAATCATGCTCTATTCGTTCATTCTCAATGTGATCGTTCATCAAAAATTGTGTAGTGTTGTATGGTGCTACGGGATGTCCTGAAGCAAATGCATCTGCTCGTTTCTGATTTGCTCGTCTAGTTTCTTTCTCCTCTAATTCTCTTTTCTCGGACCAACTTAATTTATCATACGGTTTCCAGCGTCTATGGTTTTTACCGCCCTTATGTCGTCTTCTCCGTCTTTTCTTCTTTCTTTCCTCGCCGGGGATATCCATGTCACTGCCATCGCAGTTTTCCTTGCTATGGTCAAGATCATGATCTGGCGACGGCTGTTTACAAATAGAAGGCGAGTTCAGGTTCTGCTTTAACACACCCTCCTCCTGCCAGTCAACAACACTGGTATCCACTACATTAACCTGTGAACAATCCACTGCCGTCATCACTTTCCTGGCGCTTTTCGGTTCCGTTCAACAAAACTGTCAATATTTGATAATACTGAATAAAACGAATTTTCATTATAAAAAACGTGACTCACTCAAGCTGCCTATTCGACAACTATAAACCGTATATGGGCTGTGTGGTATTTATATACATGTGCTACTAATAACTACGCTCCAAAAAGTAATCCTTACGAGTACATTTTTTGTGTTATTTTGACCTAAAGTAAAAGATAATCGCCTTGATTATTGAAGAATTTCCAACTATTACTCAACATATTTTCAGAATATGCCTATGGAATGTATATTTTGCAGGAAATTTCTTTGGCTGGAATCGATTATGTCTGCAATGCATATAGAGTATTCATCCAAACTTCAATCGGAAGTAGTTCTCGACCGTTCCCCCCCTCCTTGACACTGGTTCAAGGGAAATAACTTATGTGAAGTCGCGAGGTGGTTGTGTCTAAACATGTCTTCGATTACTCTCTCTCTCTCTCTCTCTCTCTCTCTCTCTCTCTCTCTCTCTCTCTCTCAATCGAATTACACATACATTTAATGTGCCTCGCTTATGAGTTTTGTTTATTACCGTACTATAAAGGTAAGTGGAAGTGCTTTTAGGCATATGCATAACCCACTTTAACTCTGCAAAACGCAAATAAAGAAAAACGCACAAGAAATCTGTAAATAGCACACGCAATCACACACATACCTACACCCTCTAGTCTTACAATAATACACCCCCCCCCAAAGCTGCCAATTTTAATTTGAGCAGACCTAGCATTTTTAAAATTATCAAAAAGGCTTTCACAAATAAAGTGATGATTGGGCTTTACGACACATTAAGGCAATCTTGGCTTTATAATGCTGAATTATTTTATGTATAGAGCAGATAGATAAAGGCAAAGCATGAGTCCAACTTTTCAAATGCAAATTAAAATTTGTATTGCTTTATTTTTATGGATTTGTTTTTTGGGTTTTTTAATGGTGCAGGCCACACTCGTGTTTATGATATAATGGTACCAATTGTACAACCCCCAGGTGGGAGGAGCTTAAGGTGTAGGGAACATTGCATTCAGAAATAAACAATAAAGTTAGCTGTGATTGGTGCATTATGTAAGAGTTGTACTTTCTGTTAGGCTTTAAAAAAAGTCGAGTCTCTTGGCAACATGTGAAATTATGTTAATTCATATATAGATGACATTTTGCATTTTTTAAGATTTTTTAAAAATGTGGTACACATGAGTGAAAATGTGTCCGGTGTGAAAATGTGTCCGGTGTAACTAGATAACTCTTACCCCTGTCTAGTTCCAGCAGAGTTATCTCTCTTAAACGCAATGGAGTACCTATTTTCGATGTTATCAAATTAACAATATAACATTGTTCTCTGTGACAGTATGTGACATGCATGCTGATGTAGGATAGAAAGTATATTTATTTCGCAAAACATTAACATTGCGGTCTATGGAAAAGCAATTGGTACCGTGATACCTTATACTCGTACACTGCAACAACACTGCGCATGACGGAATGAGGATAGTGCTAATATTCAACCCCCTTATGAGAAAAATTTTCTAAAGACCGTCCGCTTGTTTACACCGAAAACTTCCGACTGGTTTAAAACGCCAACAAGTTGACAGTGTTAGGAACATCCTGGCACCATTTAGGTTATAAATTAATAATTGATGAATAAAATGACTAAGTTTCTGCATTATGCTTTTCGTTTCTAAAATCGGTACAAACGTCAAACGAGGAGATGCACGGATAATGATGATAGTGATCATGCTGCTGTCTTGGACACCGACTTCTACACTGTTACGAATGTTCTTTTGTTTGTAAAACTAAAGCAATTCCTCGTCATGTAAGACCAAAATTTATCCACGTTTTCATAAAGAGTGATTATCCGGGGTAAGTTGTATATATCATCCCCATTCGATGGTATGTCAGATGACCCTCGTACTTTGACCGCAGGGAAGCAGGTCAAAAACGTACCCCAAGTTAAAACGTACTCAACTCAAAAACGCACCTAAGCGAAAACGTGCCCAAGTTAAAGTTTGTCTCAAAACTTTGTGATTCAAAGATTTATTAGTTTTAGTTTTATTTGTAGAAAGCTCGATATATAAGTAGATATACTTTAAGTTGTGACTAGAAATGGCTGGGTTTTAAATTGGTTTTGTTTGATCTTTGTAGGAAGCACTCCTTGAATAACAACATATCGGCCTTCGCTATATCCTTTGACATTAAGAACATATATCCTTTGACATTAAGAACATTTAAATAATTTGACTTGGAATAACTTGGAATAACTCAATTTAAATAATTTGACTTGGAATAACTCAATACTATAAGACATGTGATTCGCAAATCAAATCCTTCAGTAAAGGGTGAAAAATAAACAAGGCAAATCGGATAAATGGATGGATGAACAGTGTCAAATAAATAGTAATACAGCTGAGTAGAATATGTCTCAAATAAGTTGACAACTTACATGTTGTCCTTTTTTTGTGTAATAAAATCATATATAAAATAGTTTAACTCAATAGTTGACTCTTAAAATATTTTATTTGACAAGATAAAAAATAATCTGTTTTTATTTCTTGTTGTATTTTATTAGAAACAAAGGAAACTTGTTTTGTCTCACCAACTGAATTCAAGAAGGTATGAGAAAAGCTGCCGAAATGTTGTTTTTTTTTGTCAGAAACTGAGTGTAAGAAATTTTCTCATGATATTCTGTGGAAGGACAATTTCTTCTATCTCTTATGTATGATTTGCAATTTGCCTGTATGTATCTAAGTCAAGAACAATGTTCTGCAAGATTTTATTTCAAAATGGTTATCTGTTCAGACATTAACAGATAAAAAAAAAAATGAAATTTTCACACACACACACACACACACACACACACACACACACACACACACACACACACACACACACATACATACATACATATATATATATATATATATATATATATATATATATATATATATATATCTATATATATATATATATATATATATATATATATATATATATATATATATATATATCTATATATATCTATATCTATATATATATATATATATATATATATATATATATATATATATATATATATATTCTCCCAGTAACTAAAAAACTGAACAACAACAAAATATATCTCTTGTATTCAGATATTCTGTTGCCTGTTCTGAACTCCTCAACTCACAAATTTTCATTTTCAATGTCCTCTACTAATCCCAAGGCTGGTTTTGAAAATATTGTCCCCATAATAATAATAGTAACAGAACAGCACACACTTCGAATGTTTATAATAGTAACAGCCAACTATCAATAAGATGGTAGCAAATTTATCATACATGATTATGGACTTTTTATGGGATGAAGTAAACTATCCTCTTTACATATAGAGAAAAACGTTTTTCATGTTCTAAAAATAAAGATGTAAATATTAAGTTACTTACCTATAAAGTTACTTCTTATACTTTTTTAGGAAGTCCTGGATCTGCCCTTGTTTTGCTGCATACATTGCTGAGTGTAATCCTCTTCAAAAACAGCACCTCCTTTTGGATTACATTTGCCAGACATTTGAAAACTATCTTCTCTTTGCCTTACATTTGCCAGACATTAAAAAGCTCTATCTTTGGAGTACATTATATCTGCACCTTTGTAGTGAAGGCAAATACTTCTGCATCAACCAGTTTGTCTTTACTTTTGGTTGTTCTTACAGGTATAATTTGACAACAAATGGGCTGGTCCTATACAGAATTGTCCGATAAAAGAAATTAGACTAAAGACTGCAGAATGATCCACTACAATGCACTATAATTACAAGATCTAATTTTGTTTTTTTATAAAATGTTTTAGGGTAATTGGCTATATAATCTTTTCATTGATAACAATTACTATGTTATGGATAGAGTAACATAATTTGATGGAAATTTCCATTAGAAATAACTAGATCCAATGCATTTTGGTGTGTTGTAAGTCATTCACGTGGCAGTCTGCATATAAAGAAGACCATACATATTTAATAACAGTCATGGAATCATGTTTAGTTGAGTTCATATACAATATGAGAGTAATTATTTTATTTAAATTATTATTTGGAATCACAAAGTGCTCATTAACATTTTGGACTAAATCACTATTTTGGGATTATTGTGCATTTATTCAAAAACATTTTGGATTATATCATTGTGACACATCAAGACTAATGGCATATCAGTGTATTAAAGATTTTGGTACATCTGCGCATTCAAGTTCTGGAATTAATTCAGAACATTGTTTACTTGTGGATTTGTGATAGAACATTTATTCTTATTTTTGGTAACCAATTCACAAGACTATAAGTAAGCTCCTTTATTTACACTTTGCAACTAAGAGAATTACATCGTTTGATTGTACTACACTTGTTGGTTTTTCTTCTTTATGTTACTTAGTTGAAACCACAGTCATAACACATCATTAAAAAAGCAAACATTTCTTCAAGCTTGCCTGGTTCCTGATAATGCATATGGCATATAACATTTTTAGCTGATGAACTTTCCTCACTTATCCATATTAATCCTGTAAGAGCAACTTCAAAGTATACATGTATGCATATGCGCGTGTTTGTTATGAGTACAATACAAAATTTTATTAATATCCAAAAACAAAATCTATGAAAAATTGCAGTGCATTTATAACAAAGCCCTAAATTTTATTAAAAATGTCATTTTGTAGGCTACCATGCAAACAGCTACAAGACAATTGTCAACATGTGAGTTTTTCTCTAAAGATAAACAGACATCCTGCAAAGGTAAGAGCAATGGACATGGTGGAAGTTATAATGTTGAGAACAACAACATGGTGGAAGTTATAATATTGACAACAACATGTAATAGCACTCAGCTGCTCGTAATTTAATGTTGCAGAAAATTACTTCTGATTTAAGTGGATTGTTGTAGGTGTATGATCATATTTATCTAGTTTATTTTGTCGCTAGGTGCTGATCTGATTAATGTAACATATAATCTTGTCGGAATAAATAACTTTGATACAACTAAATATATATTACTCCTTAAAATCTCTGATATTTATTTTTAAAAAGAGAAGAAAAAATGATCACTTAAGATTAAAGCTGGTGAGGTGCATAAATCAACAGCTCAAAGCCGAATACTTTTAAATTGTCTTGATTTACTACTGTGATAATATTTTTTTAAATTAGGTAGGTAAACTGTAAAATATTATAACTTCATACTTTAATAGATCGCAGAAAATGGTTACATTTTGGTATGGTATATTTTTTCTTGGATATGTTTTGACATTCTAGTAGGTAAGTATTGTCTTTGGTACGTTTCAAATTGAGTACATTTTAGTTTTTATAAGTACGTGTTAACTGGTTACTTCTTGACTGGGTAAGTTTTCATTGTAAATTGTCCCTCAGCGCCCATTATGTGAGTGGGAGTTGATAAAATATATTGAAGAGTGATATACAAGTAATCGCCACATCCAAATTCAAGCCCACAATTATCTGGTACAGAGTAAAGTGTGCCAGTTACTTAGCATTTACTCTAGCTAGGGGCAATGACCCTTAATTGTACATAGTTGTCAATGTGGACATTTACTTGTTTCTTACGAATATGCATAAACTAGCCTGGTTCCCTTACCCTCATGATTGCTTCGAATACTAGCATCGTGGGAAGCCAGGGTAATGCAAATACTGGCTTAGCAAGTCATTACAAGTGAGAATAAATTGTTCCTGCCAAAGTGACCCAGCATGACCATTCATTGCTGTTTGAATTATGTAAAGTTTCTATTAAAAGCAGTCCATAGTGGATTGATAAAATGGACACAAACATTGATGTGCATGAGATTGTTACATTGTTGTTCATGCGCATTGAACAGAAATGAGGAACTCTTCTCATGGGCATACATGATTGACAAAGAAGTGTGCCTGATTATTGCCCATGGCTTGAAACAAGGATAACTTGCCTATCCAGCTCAAATTATGTACATTTAAAAGTCAGTAGCCTAGCTACAAAGACCCACTTGAATATTTCCAACTAATTGGTAGTTTGGGTTATCCAAGTTATCCTATATCAACATTTAGCATCGATGTTTGATGTGTAGAAACTGTACAGTAATATGTCCTACAGACCATTTCACTGACTCGTATATTGAACTCAGGCATCCGGCAAGGCTTCGAATACCTACTTCATCGACCTGCATAGGAGATCTACTGGTCTCATACTGGGCCAATGCAAGGATATTTGGTGTTCAAGGCGAGTTCATTTTGATAATTTATTAATTTAATTATTTAGTATACATGTTTAATGATAATAAAGGAATAACCTTACAGTACTTCATTCGCCCTAGGTGTTCAGCATGTTTGTTTAGAAATTAAACCTGCTTAAAACACTTCTTGAAGATGATTGCATGAATGTTACCCATTAGTTCAACTCTCTTAGTTCTTCACTTAAGTCAAAAAACAACTATCAAGGTATTTTTTTACATTGTTAGACTGGTGTGAGGTTTATACCCCCTAGCAGCTGGTAAGAGCCATCTTTTTGGTCGTGACAAAGGCACAACAGGCTGACAGTTGGTAAACATTACAAGCTAAGGGTTTGTAACTGGTGTACTTGAGTAGATATTTTAAATGCAGACAGAATTTGATTAATTAATGATAGAAAAAAAGAAAATAGTTTATTTGAATGGGTGGGGGGAGAAGAAGTGGCTAAACAAATTCCAGTTATTTTTTAATAATTAAAGTGAATATGCATGTATTCTGTTAGTGGCTTACTTATGATGGTGCTATTGCAATGATGTGGTGATGTCACAATAATTGATATTAGTTTAACAATGTGAGGTTGGTTTTAGGATGAGATTGGCTTCATGAAAATTAAAATTACACCACAGGGCAATGGGCAATAGACGTCCAGATTTCATGCAAGGAAAATAATAGTTAAATGCCAGAACTCCCAATGAAAGAAAGATGTTAATCATTTTCTTAATTACAGAGTGCATTATTGATGTACCCGAATGTGTCCTCTATTCAAAAGTTTGATGTTTCTACTAAAATATCTGGGTCAAATGAAATAATTTCAGTTATCTGATATTGAACACCATTTGTTTTGAAACTGGTTTTCCTTTTTGTGGAGAGGTGTTCCATTCTTTTAGCATTAAATTCCTCTCTTAAGCTTGAATATTTTTCTGGGTTGTATATTTTATTTGCCACCCGTGTAGCTAGTGAATAAGTTTATGACATTACATTTATACAGTCACAGCTTGATTTGAAATATGTTTGAGGCTTGTATAAAAGCTTTTTAAGATTTTAGATTTTTCCATTTGAATGAAAAATAGTGCAACTGCTATTACAATTCATTATTTTAATAACTAATGATTTACTTACTTTTGAAACACCTTTCATACTCTTCTGATCTGTTGTGTGTGTGCATATGTGTGTGTAAAATTTGGGCTAGTTATTTAAAGGTTTGTTTAAGGTCTTATTCCATGAGGACCCAAAATCGTAAACCTTGGGTACAAACTGACCCTCTTGCTATTCTGCCTTTGTTGGATGTAGACCTTTTGTAATGAGACTCAGTTGGGTAAGATTTTCCTAGTGTCTTTGTAACATGCAGAATAAGTAGTCTGGAAATAGATTTGAGACTAAATAACTTTTTTTTTACTGTGACCTTGACCCAAAGGTTAAAGTCTAAAATCAGCATGTCACACAATGAAATGTGTTCATAAAGTCATGTTTCTTTTATGAATAAAATTCAGCTTTGGGTTAGGAATATAAAAAGCAAATGGAAAACTGAAACTTAGATATTAGCATTGATTTGTGTTTTGTTTTTCTATAGAATGTTCTCGGCAAATATGTGAAGTTTTATTTTTTTAATAAGCAAAAACCTTAGGAGAATATGCATTTGTGGAACTATATATCTTGCAGCTAAATTGTAACTTGATCCATCAAAAAGAAGGACATCCATATATTTGCATGATTGAAACAAAACTCATGAATATTTTATACAAATTTCATAAAATTTGGATAATAATAGGGCTATAAAGACTTGAATATATATGTCTTGTGTAGGAAAATTCTGTCCAAGTGTGACAACCATTTGTATGGCAAATTTTCTTTTATAGTAAATTCTATTTTTTTTTGTAGTAAATTCTTTTTATTTGAATTATTTTGTTGGGTGAACACTTGTCTGACCACGACTACATATAGTAAATGTTCTCTTTAGTTTTCTTACTTGGTGGTACAAATGCTTGTCTGACCACACGCTTACATATAGTAAATGTTATCTTTATTTTTCTAACTTGGTACACTTGTCTGACCAAAAAAATTTATGGCTGGCTGGCAGACTGAATTAGTCATTGGTATATTTAAAATTGCTCTCATTTGATAATTGACCAAGGATACACTGGACCAAAGGGTCAGCTGCAAGAGGATTAGAGAGAAAGAGATCTGTATGGATTTATCTACATTAATCTGTCTAATGATCTGCAAGACTGTTTGTGTTTTTGTTTTTTATTTTTAATGTGGCTTAAAGAATTTTTAAGTCATCACTACGATTTGATAGTCTAGCAGACAAGTGGCATCATGTCTCACCCAGTCACGTTATTCAGACACCAAGCCAACCAGTTCTGACACTAACCTAATGCTGAGTGCTATGCAAAGGCAGCTGCCAGCTCTATTTTTTTAATAATTTTTTAATTTGAAATGGCTGGGATTTATGCCCAGACCTCCTGCATATGAGGTGGACACTCCAACTAGGCCACTGGAGCTGTTCAAAACTATCAAATGTGTACTTCAAAATATGTCAGGGACTTGAGAATTCCATTATATTGATTGGACATTGCTGTTACATTTCAAAAATTTTCAAGAACTGCAAAAATCTATATTTTCTCTCAAAGTTAACCATATATGTGTTCAATATATAAAAGTTAAAATCACTGACTAATTTAATAAAGTAGATCACTACCACCATCTTTTCCCATTCAGTCTGGCTCAGAATAATTCTGGGAACATACAAGCAAAGTTTCATTAAATGTGATGCCTAATACAGAAGGAAGTGGCAGGAAAACTATTACACCACTCTTAAGGTGTGTGTGCATATATATATATATATATATATATATACATATATATACACACACACACACACCTTGTATAGTCATAATAATGACTAACTTGAAATTTAGGGACAATGATTATACTGTGAACATAATGGGCAACAAAACTAATCCCATTTTTGTTCAGATTTGTTTATTTAAAAGATTCTTCAACCAAGTTGGCTTAATAACTTACACTGAAAACCATTATAAATTATTTATGCAAAATACTAAATGAATAATTATTGTAGCCACAAAACATTATGGACACAGACACTCAAATGTTCTCGATCAATTTAAATAAGAATGATTTCATTTTAATGATTACTTGCATTTATGCACATATTTATGCCTTAATTACTGCCCTTGTTTGTAAATAGGTTTATCTCCCCTTCATTTTTTTTACCATCCTCTCGTGAATCATTGCATCAAGCTGAATGACCCACTTAAGCATTTGAAGAAAAATTGAAGAGAATGAATCCAAAGAAATTATTTATATTTACCTGATAAACACCCATGCTTAAGGACAAAAGCACTCGCCCTTTTCATAAAGTTTTAGTTGATACATGTACAAAAAATGAATATTGTTATACAATACTCAAATATAAATGTATAAGGTTATTATCATGGGATAAATACTGCTTTTGCCGATTTTTTTTATGCAATAGTACTTTGCAGTAAAGAACTGAAAATTATGTTAAAGTGACAAAGTATATAGTAAAGAAAATACAAAATTTGCAGATCTACAATGTAGATGTTTATCAGTCAGTAAAAATGCATGCCCTTTATAAAGAACCCCATATAGATAACTGATGCATGTACAATATATGTAGTTTTATGTTTCAATGGCTTATGTTCTTTTAGTGTATGAAGTTTAATATCAGTTTTATTGGGTGATTCATGTACAGTGTATGAAGTTTTATGTTAATTTTCAAATGGGTGATGCATGTACAATGTAAAGTTTTGTCAGTTTTCAATGGGCAATACATGTACAGTGTATGAAGTTTAATTTTCAATGGCTGATGTACATACAGTGTTTAAAATTTTATGTTTCAGTGGGTGATACATGATTAGCGTATCAAGTTTTGTGACAATTTTCAATGGCTGATGCATGTACAATATAAAGTTTTATGTCAGTTTTCAATGGGTGAAGCATGTATAATGTATTAGGTTTATGTACATGTACAGTTATGTTTTGTCAATTTTCAGTGGGTGATGCATGTAAAATGTATTTAGGTTTATGTCAATTTCAGTGGGTGATGCATAAACAATTTAAGTTTTATATCAACTTTCAATAGGTGATGCATGTACAAGGTATGAAGTTCAAAGTCAGTTTCAATGGTTGATGAATCCACAATGCATGAAGTTTAAATAAATATACAGTATACAAACTACTTTAGACAGACAAGTTTATTAATGAAAGCTTTCAACAAATTTTCATAAGTTACAACCATATTCATGTTTGTTCTCTATTTTTTCTTTGAGCAAAAAGAACAGTTCTTAGTTCTTGCAAAAAGGCCCATGAGATCTTGCATTGAAAAAGCATTCTCCAACTTGAATATGTGATAGATAAATTTCGGCCATTTCACCATAAGAACAAAGTCATAAACATTTTCACTCAAAGTGTTAGGCAGAAAATACAAGACAATTTTTAAACACAAAAATTAAAATATTGCTGATAAAAAAAACATGTGAGTAGAAACAGGAATGCTCTTTTTAAGGTTCCACTAAACTGAAAGTTCCACTGAGGAATACACAAAACTAAAAATGATAAACTTTGGCAATTACTGATTTTAAAAACATTTTGAGTAACTTCAATTTTAAAATACATAAATATACATTGTCTTTCTAACCAGCTGCACAATAAATAAAAAAAAAATAGATCAATTAAATAATCCAAGACACATTATTCAGACATTAGAGAGTGGTGATCTCAAACCAGAATCTTGGTTTTAAAAAAAATCTGCAACTCTTGCTGTAAATTATTTGAGTTCTCAAAATCTTGATTTACAATTGGTGAAAAATATTTATTGTTTGCAGTGTAGCATCTTAAATGTAAATGGATATTTCAAACCTGATCAATCATTTAAAATAAAAAAAATTGGAGTTACTCCAATGTTCTCATATGCCATGTGCGCACACACACAAACACACACACACATGCAAAACAGACAGGCATTTGAGTGCTAAAACTCTGATAAATGATGACAAGGAATAAAGGAAATTAAACCTGTTCAAAGAATCATCAACATAATTGTATATATTACCTTTGGCTTTAATTGCAATAATCTCCAAGAGTTATGCTGTGGATATCACAGGTTGTAGAAAAGACAATCAGGGCTCATAACTCTTCCAAATGATAAGATGAAACACTTGAATATAAACTAATACAAGGTCTCCCAAATATAAAACTGCATGTGGCCAAATTTGGTTGAAATCCAACAAAAGCAAGATCAATATCATGGGTAATCAGGGCCAGTAACTCCTTTAAGTAAAGGGAACTTAAGTTTTTCAATCTGAAGCCATTAGAAACTTTTGGTTGAAATTCAATAAAATGAAATTATGGTGAAGTTATCTTGCAGAAACCAAAGTCAGGAGCTGGTCTAAGCTTGTATTGGACCTGCATAACTTGGGTGACAAGTCTGAAGTTCTGCCACCTGCACTATCACAACTCCCACAGGGAACTGGAAATGACCTGATTTTGCAAGAATGAGTGATTATAATACTAACTATAAATCTTCACTAGTGCAACTGAAAAATAAAATTGAACACTGAGCTCCAATAACTGGCAAGGACAGTTTTTATTGGCTAGTGCAAAACTCGTCCAGGCTGATTACCCATCTATGCATATTATTAATAAAACATTTATAAAGAGAAAAATTAACTTTCCAATTGTCAATTATCCTGTTTTAACTGTCATCAAATTTGTACAAATTTAGAAAATTCTGCAAACTTTAAACGGTGAGTAATGACAAAAATAAAATAGTTTCTTTTAAACATTTTGTAATTTAAAGTACAGATTGATCAATAATGTTTATTATAACATCTTTACATAGATTTATATCCTCTTTTTATGAATTTTATATGTAGTTTATAACATGTCAAAGATAGTTATCTTGTTATCAGACACATTTTTTACTCTAGTGATGTTAGTGATATCACTAAGATGATGTATTGACATCTAATTAAGGACAATTATAGTGAAAAAGAATTGGATACATCTCTCTACATACTACCTCCTCCATTTTACTGCAGTGAAGGACTCAACTACAAGAGTAGCAAGATCACCATATTGTATTAAAATGCTTCATATGATATGTGTTTGCAAGATATATCCATCAATATAGAGAAAAAGGTCCATGAAAAAAAAATTCTTCCTTCAATTTCAATTGCCATATCATCTCAGATATTCTTTGAAATTTTACCAACATACCAATCACAGCAGAAATATTTTCTTTTATGTTGAAAAGAAAGCAACATTCTGAGTGCTAACTATCAACACAATTTTTTTTTAAATACTGCAGGTTAAAAGTTCATTTGTAAACATATCTCAGTGAAGAACAATAATTCAAGCATTGACATAAGATTTTATCTAAAAGTCATGTTGGTCTGGTTTTGTTCAAAGTTTTAAGATGGCTATCTCAGTTGTCAAACTAACACCATCTTCATTTTACAGTATCTAAATTTCTTCTTTCAGTGCAAAACCTCATTTCAAATTGGTCATCCATTCCATGCAAGACGCAACTTTTCAAGATGGCCAGCATGGTGTATTTTGGATTTTTTGGGGGCACCATTTTCATTTAGGACCAACCAGACATCAGGATCAAACTGAAGTAGTTTAAGATGTGTAGTGACAACAAGCAACTTATAACTTATGACAAAAGCAGGCTCACTGCAAAAACATATCCTGTCTTTTGACCAGCCAAGCTGAAAAATAATTGTGATACAACTTTAGACTCAGCATGGTACAACTTTAGACTCATTATGGTACAACTTGAGACTCGTTGAAATAATTCTTGTGAAAAGCTTTTTGTGCAAACAGACTACTAGCACATCAGTACATACAAGTTCTGGTTGTAATAAATACAATTTAAGTATAAATACTATATACAGTATGTGAAATCTTAATCCGCACAGGAAGAGAAATGTCAACCCAGACAACACATTTTATCTTAAAAATGCAGACTTTTCTAAATTGTTTGAAAGTAACACACCAGTTACAATCAAACTGCATAATAATAGACTAAACATTATTTACAAAGAATTAAAACGTATTCTTTCTTAAAAAATCTGCCATCTATTAATCACACCTAAATATACAAGTGGGATAAAGTTCCAAACAAATGACTGGGAATATAAGCACTTTGAGACTGGATCCTAACAAGCTAAGATAAAACACAGCCTCCTTTCTTCTGTTCACTCCCCTCAGCTCGAAGTATTGCCATCATAACCATAGAAAAGATCTCTGCTACACTCTGCAATTAAAAGGGTAAAAGACTATTACTTGCTATGATGATTTTTGACATGGTGTACTGTTACACAATTGCAGAATTTAGGTTGATTACTGAACAAGAGGCTTAAGAGGTGCTGATGTTGCTCACTTTATTGATACATGCTTAACAGCAAAATCACAGAGTAGGTGACTAAGAAATCCATGTCTGCATAATTGTTTTTGATTGTAGCTGTTTACTTGATGACACAGTAGAAAGTTTTGTCTTATCAAGTTGTGTAAATGTATTTTCTATGTTTAGTGGAGGCTTGACATCATCTGTACAAATATGAAAGCAAACTATGCCAAAATGCCTTCTTTCAAATTTGGTCAAATTCAAACAGTTGTTACAAAGAGCTTGTTTAAATTTTTCTATTTTTAGCAACAGTGGACCATATCTGATGCCATAGTTACCTCATCCATACGGATCTGAAAAGTCTTCACCCAGGATGATTTCTTTCTAGTTTGGTCAAATTCTATTCAACTATATAGGAGAAGCCATTTCAATAATATTCTATATTTAGTAGCAGTGGTCATAATTGATTGACGAGTGCCATCATTTGTAAAGCTTTTTAAAAATCTTCATTCCAGCAAGCTTTCTGTCAAAATACATCAAATTTCATGAAGCAGTTTTGGCGAAGTCGTTGAAAGATTTTTTTAAAAATTATTTTTAGTAATGGTGACCATACCTGTGGATCAGGAGCATTAGTATAAATTTGAAATTCTTTTTTAACCTGGATGCGTCTTGTTAAATTTTGTTTAGAAATTTTGTTTTAAAAGATATTACTGAAATGGCTTTCCTGTTTATAGCTCTGGCAGTCTATATAATGGACAGACCTCATGATTTGTACAATCCTGAAAGGTCTTCATCGAGTATTTCCTGTCAGTGACCTAGATGTAAAACTTAACCAAATGCAAAGATGGACAGATGGATGGATGCTGGACAAGGGTAAAACCATATGCCCATTTGAAATCAGTGGGGCATAAAACAAGGTTTCCATACCTACCTTAATACAACTTATAGTGAAACTGCTTTATAATGAGGAACATGAATGAAAACACAGGACACATGACAACATTATCATTACACTGAGGGACAATATGGCAAGGACGTGCTTTATATTTAAAATTATTAGCATGGTGTATTCAAACATGCAGCTAATAGATATTAATAAAATACATTTGAAGTTTAAAAATAACCCCACGCTTGATATCAATCACCTACCTTGCATAACAGGTTCACCATTTCACTAAGCAGACTTATGAAGCATTGAATTAATGTAACTCACATAAACTATCTCCAAACTTTATAGCATACTCATTGGATTTTTTTTTACAACAGCTTTGATAAAAACTGATTCTAATGATAAGGGCATAATTAATATGCAGTCATTATCAATATCATCCAAATCTGGATGACAATAAATTCAACAGATCGAAAATGTTACGCCAAAAGAGTAACAAAGTCAACCTATTTGGTAAACAATCGCTTAAGTAATATGCATGGATCCATCAAAAATACCCGAGATCTTGATGTGTCCATATTCAAATTGTTATAAAAGTTTGACCAAAATTTTGGTTTCAAGAGTGGCAATAAGCTCAAACAAGCGCAAGCAAAGATCACCTAATGGACCTTCTCATTACTGACAGTCCAAAATCATGATCATATAAACATACACTCCATGTTTGATTAAAACTGGATCACAAATATGACTTTCAAATTGGTAACAAGTTTAGCTGATATGATCAATATTGCATCATTAATAAGTATTGTACAAATAAGAAATAAACAAGCATTGCTCAAAATATGACCAATGATTCCTTAGTAGATATAATATTTTCAAGATGTCTGCCTTGGTGATTTTATTAGATATCAGACTGGCTCCATTTAACTGAGGACAAACTAGCCATCATAAGAAATCTTTATATGAAAACTGAGGACTAACTAGCCATCATAAGAAGTATTTATATGGAAACCGAGGACCAACTAGCCATCATAAGTCTTTACATGAAAACTGAGGACCAATTAGCCATAAGAAGTCTTTACATGAAACATGAAGACCAACTAGCCATCATAAGAAGTCTTTATATGAAGAGGACCAACTAGCCATCATAAGTCTTTACATGAAAACTGAGGACCAACCTGCCATAATAAGTCTTTACATGAAAACTTTATGCTGATATTACCATCTAGTCAGAAATAGCAGCCATATTATTACTGTTTTTAATAAACATTCTATTCGATAAATGGAGGATAAGACTGATACACTGATGTACAGAACAGATGAAGGTATTAACAAGTTTTGTACTGCTTGATGTTAAAGTATGTTTCTTTTTTGAGAATTCTTAATGAATGACAAGTGCTCATGGATGGGGAATGTTGAGGGCTGACCTTATATACCTGATTTTCCTTGGCAGAGGTCTCTAGGAATGGCACATTCCATGAAGAAGCCAGCTTTTTGCCATCTTCATATTGCACTTCTCTGGAAGGATACATAACAGTTACAGTATAATAATATATTCATTGATTAAAATTTCAAAACTAATAACTGCAACATGTATCAAATGCATTAATACAAAATATTATACTGTTTCTTGGAAGGGTGCAGCAAAATAATATATTTGGATTTTGTACATCAAATGTGCAAAGGGAAAGCATTAATTAGTGAATTTTGGGAAGTCCTACAATGTAAAATATATCACATGTTATTT
Source organism: Potamilus streckersoni (assembly GCA_016746295.1). Taxonomy (NCBI): domain Eukaryota; kingdom Metazoa; phylum Mollusca; class Bivalvia; order Unionida; family Unionidae; genus Potamilus; species Potamilus streckersoni. The sequence goes on from JAEAOA010000102.1 coordinate 293,687, forward strand.
ATGTTTTAGTGCTACAGCTTAGTGTCCAAATAACGACCTTGTATAGACTGTTCTGATGTTAGCTGACACTGGAATGAATATTCAAAGTTTCAGGAATATCTCACACTTGGCAGCCTATATTGACACTCTTCCACAAAATTGATGTGTAATTAATATACTTACCGTGCTGTTTCTATCCTGGTGAAAACAAAGACAACAGCAAATGGATGCATTTTCATGTTCCATTGAAATATATATGAATTTGCTGAAATGCAATGGTAGTTGAGGTATGCCAAAGTATGATCAAGTATGTTCTTGTGGAGAGGGGATATGTTGCTTGAATGAAACAAAACGTTGCTTAGAGTTCCAATAGGCATAATATGCTTTTATTCGTTTCATTGAAGAATAACACTTCAATTTAACCTGATTTTGGCATTCCCAGCTTCCATTGCTTTCCAGCCATACATACATCCACACCACTGTATATAGTGACATAACACTGCCCACATACAATATGTAAATTCCACTATATACAGTGCTATAACACTACCCACATGCAAAATAAAATATTTGATACACTATATGTCATGTATGTGGTTTGTTTTTTTTAAAATGAGAATAACAAAATGATAAATCATTCAAACCTTTCTAATGTTAAGTCTGATTTGTTTCCCACTAAGACAACAGGAACTCGACTGAAAAAGAAAGATAGAGTTTTAATGTTTTAGGCAAACTTACACCTGGACAAAATCAGCAGTGCATACTGTCATTACCAGACAATACTGTATCACGATACAGACAAGCACTACCAGTACAATTCAATGCTGTATCAAGATACACTCATATTTTCAATACAAGAACAGAGTATATCATGATACATTCATGCTATAAATACTGTATCATGATACACTCATATTACCACTTCACCACAAGTCATGATACACTCATACTGCCAATACAGGACAACACTGTATCATGATACATACTCATGCCATCAATAAATGACAATAGTGTATCACGATACACTCAAATTGTTACAGCATATCATTATACACTCACACTGTCAATACAGGACAATATTGTATCATGATTCATAATATCAACACAAGAAATAGTGTATCATGATACACTCAAATTGCTACAGCATATCATGATACACTCACACTGTCAATACAGGACAATATTGTATCATGATTCATAATATCAACACAAGACAATAGTGTATCATGATGCACTCAAATTGTTACAGCATACATGATACACTCACGCTGTTAATACAGGACAATTTTGTATCATGATTCATAATATCAACACAAGACAATAGTGTATCATGATACAGGTTCATAATATCAATACAGGACAATAGTGTCACAATACTGACTCATGTTGTCAATATATGATAATAATGTATCATGATACATATTAACACAAGACAATAGTGTATCATGATACAGGTTCATAATATCAATACAGGACAATAGTGTCACAATACTGACTCATGTTGTCAATATATGATAATAATGTATCATGATACATATTCACAATATCAATATAGGACAATAGTGTATCACAATACAGACACTTGCTATCAATACAGATTCATAACATCAATAAAAGACAATAGTGTATCATGAAACAGACTCATGCTCTCAACACAGGGCAATAGTGTATCATAATACAGATTCAAAAAATTAATACAACAGTGTATCAGACTCATGCTATCAATAAAGAACAATAGTGTATCATGAATTTGAATCATACAATCAATACAGGACAACAGTTGAATGAATGTCATTTACCATTCAAAAATGTCCCCTTATACCTATTGTCTCTGCCTTAATATTTCTTATATGACACTCACATGTACTATATCAAATTTAACACTGCTCAAATCATGTAACTGGGTGCTTTTAAATGTCAGAATGCATGTAATTTGACTGCCCTAAGGCAAAATTACAGCAGCACTCATTGATCAAGGGTAAAAATACTGCATGTACTTATTGTGCAATGAAGCATACCAAACTGACACAAATAACACTGCTTTATTAATTTTTTGCTTTTCTAATACTCACCAACATAGCAGTTTACAAAGCACTTAGGTTGAAATAAGTGAAGTACATTTATGTCAAATCTGCCCCACCTGAGCAAAATTAGTCTGACACCCCTGACATAGATTTCTTGTGCATACAAGTAAAAGCAATGTTTGCATTTCATAAGGACATCTTTAGAAGGATCAGAAAAATACACTATTGTGGTATTGAATAATTATCTACTACAATGTATACATTCTTGAATTATAATTAGTATTTAGAAACTGTCCATAAATAATGGTAATGTAAGGACATGTACCGTATACACTCATATATAATGTATGTCAAACTGCAAAGAACAAAGATCCCAATCTGCCATAGCATAATGTGCCTTCAGGCCAGGGTCTGCATTGTTTGTTCTATTGAGTACTCAAAACAAACTATATTGACCCGGATCTGCAGGTGCATTAGGTGGAGGCAGATCTGGGTCTTTTCAGTTTGTAGTTAGACTCATCCCTCTATGTGAGTACATATGGCATTTTACATGGACAAAACATCACTAAATAAGTTGATCTAGTATTGGTGTCCTAGGCATATCTGAAAAGTACAACAAAACAAAAGGCTTTCAAAAATCGGGAGGGTTAATGGCCTTTTATTTTTGCATAATCCCGATCTAGGGATTGTCCTGGGTTTAAAAATGTTGCTGCCCAAAGAATTGCCAACCTCAATATTTGATCACCAATTTTCAAAACATGTCGCTATTTTCATAAAATAGTATTATACTTTTATCTCATCATCCTTGGGACCAAGTTAATATTGTCAACATATCCAAAATGTTTGGATATTTCTCATACCATTGGAATTTTAAGAGATGACCTGTTGTCAGTGACTAGGATTTATGCAGAGAAAACAAATCAAAATTTTGATCAAAGAACGACAATTAGTCTGAAATAAACTTGTATACTGACTACTTACATCTGTGTAGTACACTCTACAATGTGTTAAATAATATAAATACATATGAAAAATCCATGAATTTGAAGGTTAGAAAATTCATGAATCTGTCAAATCTTGTTTGAAAAAACAAAACATACAGAAAAAATGGAAGTCCTTGTTTGATCTTCATCCCATTGTCAACAAATAAATTTCACAAAACAATTCGCTGATATTATCCAAGTAGCACGTGGCTGTATAGTTGTTTATATGCACATGTGCATGTACTTAAATTGGCCTAGATTTTGCTCAGTCAGAGACAACAACCAAGATGCTGAGGCTACCAAAGGAACGAGGCTATACACAGATTTCAATCTAAAACCTACTGAGTTCTTAATGTTCTTAACATATATGTGCTTTTTGCTACCAATGTGCTTCCTCACATCATCTTTGCCATTTAGTCCCATTTCCTATGACCCATGTCACCCTGTTTACATTATTTGAACATTTATGTTGAGGTGTGGGGTCAGAGTCCATTGCCTATCAAAAAGTTGGAATTTGGTGTCAGCATGGGGTGACCTCTTTAATAGCTGGTCTAGCAAACTTAAATGATCTTTCATCAAATAGTGAGCATAGCAATCATTATATCTTCAATCTGCTGACAGATGAGCCAAAAGTACATTGTTGCCAAAATTGACCGGGATCTGGCTATTTACATTCCTAATCACGTGACTACACAAATCTCGAAACCTACATGTTGGTGTTTGATGGCTGAATGCACAGTTAATTTTTGGTATATTCCAAGCTTAACATCAGTTTTTGTGCAATACACATATTTTTCCTTGGTGGTGAAGACACTGTCAATATCAATGCCGAAATGTAATTCAAACCAGTGTTGGCAGCGCATGCCAAGAGCAAAATTCCGGTTAGACTTCTCTCAAAAGCTACTCTTAAGCTATTCTTAAAATGCTTACTACTGTGCCAACTGTATCAATCGACTATAGTTCTAATATCGCGTCCAACAATACCTGACTGTTTCAGGCCAAACTGGATAGTATTGTATTTTGATGTATTTTAATGAAAATAGATGCATTCACAGTAATAGTGTGAATCTATTTCTTAATTATTTGGAAAATAAATGATGCTGATGTAGAATTGTGCTCAGCTGACTTCCGTGATAACTGATACTGATATGACACTGTGCTCAAACATCTGCAGTGATAATCGACCCACCTGTCACACTGAGCTCAACTGACTTTAGGTCTCACTGGATAGTTTCATATTTTGACTCCCCCCTAATTTTTAAGGTAGAAGGCATGAGCTTAATTATCACAACCCTAGCATTTTTAAATTCACACATAAGTCCGTAGTGCAGTTTATCTTTACCTTTTGAGTTAGGTTTGGAAATGGGTTGGCTTCTTGGTGACTGCCGGTCACAGTTAGACTAGCATTGGAGATCAAATGCCTAACTTGGTCTGCAAATGAGCAACCGACTAGGCTTACATATTTACATGTGTTTGATAGAGGTAAATATCTAAAAATCTACATGGTTGAGGGGTGATGAAAATAGAATGCTAAGTTGTTATAGTACTAATGAACTTTAAAGATGAATAAGGTACACACTGATTCTTTGAGCTGCCTTGTCACAGAAAAATTATCAAAATAGCTTTTTTCTGTTAAAAATGAATGTAAAAAGAATTGGCTGGTGGTAGTATCGGTTCAGTATAAAAGCCACCAGTTGCATAAGGAATTAACCTTAATACGTCAGAAAGAATCTTACAGGCATCTTTTCAACAAGAATCATTAGTTTTTATTTGTATCTTTAATATATTATTATAAATTAATCATTTTTCTGCAATAGGTCATCATCAAGAAAATTTGCGGAAAAAACTATTCTGTGAAAACTCAGCAACTGCTGATATCATGACTACACTTAATGGGAAATCAGTTATTTTATTAATGATTTAAAATAATTGAGAACTGAGAAATTCACCATTTTTTTGCATGCAGTATGAAGCTGTGGATCGCTGAAAAATTCGTGAAATTCACCAAAATCATGACAGTTGGCAGCTGTGCAACTGTAATCAGTTTTCTTTAAAGTTTCAGCAAAACTACTGTTTCTGGTATATTTTTTAAAAAGAAAAAAAATTCAACCAAAAACTAAACTATCATTGTCTGATAGATTGTAGTCATTCCCGTTCCTACCTTCAGAGATGGTTGAATGTAGCTTGTCAGGTAGCATGACTATTTGGGTTATATTACAACACCACGTACTATGGTCAGACATCAGCATAAGTGGATTATGGTATAACAATGTTGTGTTAGAGTGGTTTGTCAGTATAAACAAATGATTTGTTTATGTAACAATAGATTACAGAGCAATTTACATCCAAGTCTGTGGCTTTCTGTCAGGGGCCCAGAGTGGTCTAAAGCGATGGCCTTCACAGATAACTGCCATCTTACCTCTGTCTGTGTGGGTTCAAGTCTAGGATTCAGCAAATGTGGATTTGTGAGAAAACTTGCCAGTAGCTTCTTGTGGGTCGGTGGTTCTTTCTGTTTATTTCCCGGTTTCTTCCTCCACCATTAATACTGGCCACCATGTATAGCCTATCGTGTGCTGAAAAATGGCGTTAAGCCCCACAACAACAAAAAGCTTCCTATCATGTTGCTTTTAAAGTTCTCAACTGCAAACCAAAGACTTTATATACAAAAAGCCTATATGCCCAAAACATCTTCAGATGGAATATTTTGTGGCCAATGAGGGAAAAAAAAATCAGAATTTGTGACATTGGTGAAGCCCAGGGCAATTTCTGCAGATGAGAATGGGCTTAGGCTATTATTCATTTGCTAAAAATGGTGATAAAATCAATGCCTATGAATGTCAACTTAAGTTGCACTTGCCTCTAACATCAAATTTCATGATGCAAAGACTGCCATGTTCTAATGTGTATAATGGAGTTATCCAAAAAATACTCTATACCATCTTTCTTTCATAACCTTGACTGTGACAATTTATTTTGAAATTTGGCTTGAATTCTGAGAATATGAAATTATAGATACTGACATAACCTACAATTAAATAATCAAGGACACATCACACATTCATTTTCGGAATTGATTTTTCCAGCCTGTCATCCACACACACACACACACACACACACACACACACACACACACACACACACACAAACACACACACACATAATTAAAATAAAAGTTTATAGGGTATAATTTGCTGACTCAAACCAAATCTCATGAGTCCATACAACTACCTCTTTGTCTTTGGAATGAAAAGTGACTTTTCTCTAACATTATAATTTAGGTTAAAGCCTGGCATTGTTATTTCTACTATGTCATAACAAGATGACTGGTTCTTCTTCTTTTCATACCCCTGACACTGCAAAATAAGTTAGAAACCAACACATTATATCTAGTAACTCATAACCAGCCAGACTACTGATATAAAAAAAGGTGGCATTTTATAGACTGGATGCTCATCTTCTAAAGTGATAAATCGGTAACAAATCTGAAATTTTCTTTTGCAAATGTATTTAAACAATCATCTGTTTAAAGTAACTACTTACTATTTTTTTAATCAGTTGTTATATTTTTAGAAACTGTTAGAAAAGCTGAATCATGGTGAATTGACAAAAACTATAAATGTTGGCATTACTAACCCACAATACAAATCACCACCATTCTGAGATTTGGTAGTGGGCTCTCAGCGGCTGAAAATGGGCCAAACCACAATGTAAAAAGGCATCAGTCTCAAAGTATTTTATTTTAAAATCTCATATTTTCATTTCAATTAACTTCTGAAAAAGTTATAACCTACAATAAAATTGCACCATACTTGAACAAGCCCAGATCCCATCCATTCCCTATCAACCGGAAATAATCCTTCCCCTAGTGCAAGGCATTTAACCTCATCTGCACAAAGCTGACCCAATTGTAAAGAGATTCCAGGTTCTTTAGGGGAGTTAGCCTCTGAAGGACTGGTATTCCGTCCAGGAGTCATATCTTTTGTGCTATTTTAATGTCACAGTGCTCTTGCCTTGTGAACCAAACTAAAAGCTTGGAAAACTTTAACCATAACATCTTGTACACAAAATTATACTTACTTAATACTGCCTTTCATATCCAGAAGTTTCTCGTAGATTATTTTTACAACCTCAAAACTGAAAATTAGACAAGTGAAAAGAGCAATGCACAATGTATGTAAATTTATCAAAGGACATGAAATGATGATAATGCAGTCTTAGTAACACATGACAAAGCAACCAAAGCCCTTGGCCTCTGACTTTTAAACAACTCCATTCTACTCAACAATCCATATATAGGAACAAATTATAATACTTTCATAAACATCCCAAGTTCATATACAGTGACCTTGAACTCTGAACCTATCTTTCCAAGGGAAACTATGCATTCTGGTGAATCTGGCTCAAGGTCTAATGCTTATATTCAAATATATAAAAAAAAAAAGAAAAAAGAAATTAACAAACTTTCCAGTGTGACCTTGACCAATCTTTTCTCAATTAAAAAAATCTTCAATGTAAGGTGAGATATGTACAATTAGGTCTATAACACCAAGCAATAATTTTTTTTATAAACTGATACTAGTAATTCCCCAAATGACCGGATAAAAGAGAAACACTAATTAAAAAATATAATTCCAAATTCTTATATATAATTTATTATGCATCCCATCCAGTTTAAACGAAATTCAGCTCTGGCCAAAACTAATTTGTTGTATATTTAAACATGTTATAAACAGGATTTTAAGTAAACAAATATTTATATAAAGATGTATCTCAAAAATGAATACAACTATTTAAAAGCTTTAAAATTAAAATCAGCAATTCTCATTCATATTTCCCAGTAAAATAGAATAAAAAAGAATTTTATTTTAACCTTGTTTTGAATGTCACTCACCTTTTAAAAGAGTTCACAGAATAGACAAGTACATATCCATCTATATTCATAAAATATGACTGAGGTAGAATGGAATATTCATCCTGGAATTAAAGAGGAAAATAAGCTCAACAAAAACTGGCAATAGCTTGCAATCACAAATCTCTAATCATTTTCTACAGCATATTCAACCTCATTCACCTCGCCTGAGATACTTTTTGGTCACCTTAGCTCTGAGGTTTTTAGTTTTCTACCAAAACCTTCAGTTGCATTTGTTTCTCGAATCTAGTATTTTGTGAAACTTGTAAAATGATACACTTCAGATATGTGTTTTCTTTGGAACTCAATATGCTTTTCGATGCTAGTTTTTAAGATCTCACCCATAATAGGCTTGACCATTCGATCCGCAAAAAAATATTCTCCTATATAACTGTATCACTGACCAAAATGTTTTTTTTTCAATTACTGCATCTCTCATGTTTGTAGATGATGTAAATATCAAGTTCATTCATTTGCTTGTTTGAAAGTTTCATTTCTGACTCAGAGTACTGGTACAAATTGTTAACTTTATCATCTATACATTCAAATGGATGACACAGCTGCTTCAGTTAAATCACAAATTTAAAAAAAACCAAAAAAAACCTAAAGTATCTACTTCAGAAGTGTAATGGTTTGTTTACGATGTCATTCCCAATACACTATTCTGCCATGCACATGCATACAATATAAAGGTGTTCAGTATCATAAAATACTGCATGATTCTAACAATGTAAAGTTAATGGAGGCAATGTAATAAAGTAATATAAGAGTTACAAGTCTGTAACTAGTAGTCACTATTGGGAAAAGGCAAAACTGTCCATTGCACACAGGTGGCTGCTTTACATGGGTTCATATTTTAAAACTGGTTGTGTTCATGCACCGAATATTGTTGTTGTTATTTTCATTATCATTATCCTATCACAACTATAAATGTTCACTGTGCAACAAAATCATAATTATGGGTATATGTTGTTCTCACATAAATTTATGCTCCAAAAAAGAATACTGTAGTCCATAAATGAAATCCTCAACAACTTAAAAATACTTGCTGATCTTATTTTGTTCATAATATAAAAACAATATCAGGACTGGTCATTGGTCAATTTGCCAAGTTCAAAAGGCAATTGTCTTATGCAAAAAAATGTGATAAACAAAATATCAAAAAAAGAAGCAAATGGCTATTAAGTGTGACCATAAAGTGCAACTTCACCTGCCTTTACAGACATGTTTTGAATACTCAATGGCCCATGAATGCTAATGAAAAGGGATTTAGCTTCTATCTCTGCTCAAAGAGGAACATTTACCTTCATTGAAAGATTTATTTGGACAGGCAAATAGATGATGATATCTAACTATACCTGGCATACAAGATGACTTCCTTTTCTGCTGTGCATACACAATTCCTTTTTCAACCATCCTGCAAATTAATTGCTTTGAACATAAGGATAAAATCTGCCAGGCTTTCAATTATAGCATAGTGACACCTTTGAGTTACATTTTCAACTTGACTGGAGTTGTGAGTACATTGGAGGCAAGAAATGTTTGCTTATCAATTCACATATTCCTTTATCTAAATAATGCCTTCCTCAGTTAGATACAACCTAGTACCTGCTTAAGTTACTGTTAATATCTAGCAGCTGATTGTGGAAGGCAGGGGAACATTGCATATTAGAGGACAATTATATTAGACTTAAGAAATCTGCCTGGGGAGGGGGGAATTAAGATGGTCATTATGGACAGATGACCAGCAACTGACCTGTCAGAATGGTGCCCCCTCCCCTTCCCAGCATCAACTAAAATTGTGACCCTTTTTGTAAAACCTTAAGTAAATCTCACCTCCTAACACCTCTGGCATAAAATAGCAGTGTTATACTTACTTGACCAGCGGTGTCTTTTAATTCTAAATTATAGTCCTGGCCATTTATTCGAATTGCTTTCTGAAAAGCTGGAAAAAAAACAAAAAAATATAAATAAAATATGATTCTAACACTAATAAACTGCAAAATATTAGCAAATAAAAAACTAAACAGAGAAACAATAATGTTCAATTAGTATGTATCATATCATGGAGTTGGTTATTTTTCTTTTTTAAATTGATCTCATAACAAATGAGAATTTGCAATTTTTTTCATGAAGTACCAATCTCTTGGTAACAACAAAAGTTTAAGGACCATATGAATCATTATTCTTTGATTATTCTTCTGTGGAAACTAAAGGACTGTTTATCCAATCTGCAAATTTAACTGTTAACTATCAACAGAAATGCCTTTGCAAAATAATGAGGACTGATATCCACAAAGATACATGAATTCAATGGATCTCTGACTGCCAGACAAAGGGTATACCCACCAGCTTCTTCATGTAGATGTTCAATAACAGCAAATCCTGTGTTTAATGGACATTCATGTGATGGGGTAATTTTGTACTTTTTTTATAAACTAAGTGAATAAAAAGCAATTTATAATTACATTTTAAGTCCAGGTGAAGTTTTTTTTATGTATAAGACCAACATTTTTGTCCAAATGGCATAGTTAAAATAATTTTGTTTGTCCATTCATATTTACAAGTATTGGCTAAGGAAGGAAAAAATATTCACATTTTCAAGATGTTTGGCATTTTAAGAAAATTCAGTATTGTGTACAGTAAAGGACGAGTAAAACTATGTCAGCGACACTGTATGTGTTATTTCATTTAGGACCAACTAGGTATTGTAGAAAGCATTGCTTTTTTCCCAATAAACGATTTCATCAACTTTATCCCCCCCCCAATCAACCGATTTGCATGACTTGGAAGATCTCTGTAGGGTCATTCTAAAAACAGAATTTCCACTATAAGACAGAGAACTTATATCCATGCAAAGACCAAATAATTAACTGGTGTCATCATTACCATATCACATCACTAAGTTTGGGCAAGGTACTTACATGAAAATAAAATCTATTCTACAAATTCTTTTTGAGCCATGACTTTGACTTCCGACCCCAAAATCAATAGACCTCTTCCATTAACTTACGTGCAAGCTCTCTACAAAAATTTTTATCAAGGTGTGTTGTAAATTTAAAATAATTGTCAGGGTTCCCACCACAAATTAGAAAAATTGATTCCAGGCCTTTTTCTGAACAAAAATATAAAAATTTCCAGACCTTCCAAAGAGCTCTGAATCCATATACGAAACTTCCAAAACTCAAAAGAGTGGTCACATTACCAGCTTCTGACTAAGACAGTTGTAATAAAAAAAATGTTAAGACCTTCCCAAGATTATATTACTAAATATTTTTCAATTTTTTCAACACATTTAAGATATGGAAAAGCAAGTTTCAAATTTTAGACCTTTTCCAAATACCAGACCTGTCTGAGAACCCTATATTAAGCCAAAAACAATATTTCCTTTTCTGTAACCTTGACCTTATTACTGATCACAAAATCGAAAGGTTTCTTTCATACTCAATGAATATATGTCATCCACAAATTCTGGTGAAGTTATAGGGTTTATATCTGAATTTTTGGCGCAGAAACCATTTTCATATATTCAGTCTGAGACAATGACCTCTGACATTTGAAGTCAACATCAATAGCTTTCATCCAATTTTTTAATGCAGAACCAATGCTGTATGGAAACCATTTGTATTTTTTTGGTAGAGTTACTGACCTTTGACCTTACCTTCCTTATCCCGAATGCGTGCCATGAACAAAATTTTGCAACTTGCAAATGATGGAGAACTTAAGTTGCTGTAACAAAACCATCCTTCCTTCAGTCATAGTGATTTTGACCTTTCACCTTGAATCAATTGTCTCCATTTTGTTGTAAGTGCATATGATCCAAAATGGCTGTAAATGATGTAGAAAGAGCTACTGCAGAGAAACAATAATTCTTCTGTCAGTCAGTGACCTTGACCTTTGCATGAAACATCAACAGGATTCTTCCTTATTCCATGTGCAAGCCATCAACAAAGTCTGAGTTGCTAAGCAACTTAATGTTACTGTGCAGAAAGCCAGTTCTTCTTTTTTGTAAATTCCATTAATCTGGAAATAACTGCTCAATCAATTTAACATTAGGATTTGTTGAACAGTGAAGGAGAAAACTTACAAAAATATACAAATATACTTTTATCTGTTGATATCATAGCAGATCACAATAATGTTCGGGGCCCCGAGTGGCCAAGTGGTCTAAACCGCTGTCATTTACGGAACATTGCCATCTCACCTCTGTCTGCGTGGGTTCAAGTCTAGGATTTGGCGAATTTGGATATGTGAGAAAGCTTGCCAGTAGCTTCTTATGGGTCGGTAGTTCTTTCCGGTGATTATAGCCTATTGTGTGCTAAAAAATGGTGTTAAGCTCAACAACAACAACAGCAATGTTACAAATGTAATAGGAGGAAATTCTGAGCATCCAGCCTCTACCATCATCACTCTGCATGGGTAGAATGGCTAAATGACCTATATGAAAGATAACCTGCTCTTGGACCCACAAGATTATGTTCCTGGAAAGCTAGATCATGAAGAACAAAATCTGAGATGGTTAGCTGCACATGACAGGCTGCAGCTTCTATTATGTATCAAATGAAATTTTATATTCAAATGTGAGACCTGCTGAAATTGCTCCAAGCTAATAAGCTGAAATGTGCATGACATGCATCTTTGAGTACACCCACCTTTGCAAGCCATGTTCAGGTATCACTAACCCTATATATATATATATATATATATATATATATATATATATATATATATATATATATATATTTATTTATTGGCAGATCAAGCAGATATTTTATTGATTTGTCCTAATGATATCTATTGGATTTCATCAGTTGCCTCCCTTGGCATGTAATTCCAATTATCTTACAGCCTGTAACAGCAAATCATTGTACATCAGCCAAAAATAGTGGAGGCAATTGACTTCAAAAGGATAGTTTGTACCTTTATGTTCAAAAGTTTGACTATGAACCAGAGAGAAGCCATTGGAGGTGTATTGGAGTGAAAGGTATTTTTACAAATACTGACCATAATATATATCTGATAGATCCACCAAGTTATAGATAGAGTACACAGAGTGTTACATCAGCAATGATACTTGGGCTTGAGAAGTTATACCTTCCTTCCCTGTCTTCAACAAAAGACAGAGATATTGCCTTGCCTCGCGACTTGTCATAGTGTGCTTCATGTAATGCTAGTGAGTAACAACAGAGTACATCTGACAGAATGTTTAAAGAGAGGGATTGTAAAACCAATCTTTGACCACCTGCTGATGGCAACTTAAAATTTGGACCTCAAAGATTTCTATACAGCTTTCTGCATGTTAAATGTGTGTGTGATTTAGATTTTTAACATAGCTTTAACAATTTTTCAGTTATATCGCTATGATGTCTGCAGTGCGACAAGTTTATAGTAATGTCTAGCACTGGGGCACCTTGCCACAAACATGTAGCACGATGTCTCACCCAGTCACTGTATCATTACACCAGGTCAACCAGTACTAACACTAACCTCTGAATGCTGAGTGCCAAGCAAGTGTTAGTACCATTCTTTAAAGTCTTTGGTATGACTCCACCAGGGATCAAACCCGTGACCTTCTGCATCTGAGGTATGTGCTCTAACCACCAGGTCACCAGAGCAGTTCTGCATATAGAACAACTCACGCACCACAACAGCCATCAAAAATGTTTGGAGAGATTACTTAATAATAATGAAAAATACACTTACTGGAACCAAGCATGGTGAGTCTTTGGGAAATATTTCAAATCATTATGATAAGTACCACTTTTCTATGTACGTAATTTCTGAAAAGAGTAATCTCATTATGTGTGAAATATAATTGACATTGTGTTTTCACTTACTATTCTCTATTGTTGGATCATACGAGTCCACAAACTGATTATCCACAAACTGTATGGTCAATGAAGATTTTCCTGCAATTGAAAAATAGTATGTAGTGAAGCCAGATATATTTCTCCAGTATTTACATCTTGAGTTTGATGTTAAAATGAGAATGATAATAACTTCAATGAATATGTGCATGTGTGTGGGACAATACACAGATGCATGTACGAATTGCTCAACAATGTGATCTGCAAAAAGTGGTGTAGAAGACAGAGGTTAAGCTAGACTTAAATTGTTGGGAGAAGTGACTTCTCCTTTTGGTCAAAACAGGGAGAAGTGGAAGCTAATGTGAAATATATATATATATATATATATATATATATATATATATATATATATATATATATATTGCTGCATTATATTATTGACCTGAATTATCTTATTTATGTGCTCCATTACTCAGTCTGCTTTTCAGTTTTAAACAATGCCTTATTTTCAAGCTTAAAAAAATATGACATATGTTTCTTATCAACCCATTTTGTACATGTATACAAATTATTATATTCATACCCATTCTATTCATACTTGTAGTATATGTGTTTGGACTGAGACACAGGCAAATTAGTCACATGACTTAAAAGGCTCAGCAGAAGCTAATCATTGTAATTAATTTAAACTGATATCAGTAACAAGGTTAGGGTCTAGTAATTTCAAGTTGGTAAAAATGCATAATAAACTAATGCTTAATTATTTTATTTTTATTTTATAAAAGTTTTGTGTAAAATTGCAGTCAAAAAAGATTTCTAGCATTCTTTGAAACAACCCCTAAATAATGTACATCGGAATAAATGCACAAGCGACTACAAACATACTTTATGTCCTGATTTCCTTGTTCCCAATATAACATTACTGTAACTATTTATAGGCAATACACAGAAGCATTAATGTAAATAGTTAACTAAACTGGACCTTTACCCCCCCCACCACCAAAACACCCAAGAACATATATTGCACAAAGGGAATGCATCTATTTTTAGAAGAGGGTTTTTCTATAAATATAACTATTCACTTTCTTGCTTTGTTACAACCAATTCATTAAAAGGACTGGATATTCATGGTTGAATTATTTGTCTACATACTGGTATTAATGATATAAATCGGTTAAATAGTCTTTGCTACTATATATTTCTTCTGTAATTTGGTGAAAATTAATTATGGTAGGTCAGGAAACAACCTTGACCTAGCAGCATTGTTTCGAATTCCACAAGAGATTGTCACGTGTTTTTTTACCTACATTATTAAATATATAGGCTAAATCTACACTGAAATAATACTTAATTTTTGTTTTCATTATATTATATATTTTACTGAATCCATTTGCCCAATTATTTACGACTACAGACAGTTTAATGATGTGATATATCGTATACGTAGCGATGTCCGCATTTACAAATTCATTTACTGTTTCAAACTGATTTTGTCAAGAAAATACGCAAATATGGCCGTTAAAATCTCCATTTATAAAAACAATACATTAGAAAACACTCTTCATCGATCACATTTTTGAAAGCAAATTACTATTTATATACTGATGCATTTCACTTTGGATTACAACAGTGCCAGAACTTACTTTTTACTGCGAGGGGGCATCTCAAAATTCATAATCTACAGCCATTTTTTGTCCGAAAATTCGAGGGTTAATTAATTTTCACTTTCCTAACAGAATATATCGAAGTTTACAGTTCGCAGGTGATTTTTGTGTCCACTTCGCCTGGTAGCGTGACCATTGCTGTGTGTGTGTGTGTGTGTGTGTGTGTGTGTGTGCGATTCTCTTATTTGAATTATGCCACGTTTTCCAATATGCATATTTGCATTTAACACTAGTTTTAAGTGAAGCCTTATTTTCAAGCAAAAAAATTTCAGTTCTATCTATATTATAAACACATTTGGTTCAAATTTAAAACTATCATATTCATATTCAGAAAAGCTTTACATTGTCATGAATTTTAACTAACTAGATTACAGTATTGTAATTGCAAGTTAGTACAGATGCTTGATCATCTACCCTTAAACAAGATTATTTTTACTTATACTTTCTGAAAGTTAATTACAAAATGGCATTTGAAAAGATTTCTAAACTTTTCTGAAACAACCCTTGCGCCAAGCATGTGACAGAAAATACGTCTTTGAGATTATCATAATTTCTTTGTTGCTTATAAAATGTTACCATGTTATTCATAGACAACACATTGAAGAATTAATGTCAGTACATAAATGAAGTAAAACTTTTCTTTTTCAATGAATTGACACAGCCAACAAGGCATACAAGTGCATTTAATTTTAGAAAGAGGGGTTTTCTTAATGTAACCACTCACTTTATAACTTCGTTACACAAGTCCATTGATAGGATTGCAAGTGTAAGATCTTATTATTTGTCTACGTACTTAGTGTAATATTATGCACTACTTAAATAATGTTTCCTTTGTCATTTTTTTCTTTTTCTTCCTATTTTCAAATAATTTTGTAAACTCAGAATACAACCTTGACATTAGAGCATCTTGTAAAATTCCAAAAAAGATAGTATTGTTCTGTATATTTACAACCTACATACATTTTTAAAAAGGTAGTATCAGTCTCTAGTTTCTTACAAACTGTATATTTTCCTGAATATAATTGCCCAAAGGTTTACAAAAAGAGATAATCTAAAAAAACAGTATTTTCCAGAACAGTGATATCCACCATTATTGTTATGAAGAAAATAATGTACATGCAGCAGTTAAAATACGTTACAGATTCCATTCTTATTACTCAAAATTGCTAGTTACATAAATTTAAGTTTTGAAACAAAAATATGTATATTTAGGATAACTGACAGAAATTGGGCAGTAACTGTTGTTAACTTACTCTGGAATAGTTAATGGTCAATCAGTTATCATAAGCTTGTTAATGTGCATGAGTTTGTCAGTGTAATTTACATCAATCCAAATGAATTATACTTGAGATCAGGTCCTGGAAAAAAATATTACTTTAATATAATGTTTATATGAACTATTTGGAATCTGAATAAACACAAAAGTCAATTTAATGATTTTTTTTTCGTATCTAGAGTAAAACAATTTTAAAGCTGTGACAAGTAATAGTTCTAAAAATATAATCCCTTCCGGGTAAATGGAATTGTTGTTTGGACTTGTGGTATTTGAGTCTGAGATTGTAAGTTTTATTCTTTTCAATCACCATCCTAGTCCTACAATCTAGCACGTTGACCTTGATATTTATGTGTTTGCATCGAGGTCTTACTATCTAAATCACTATCACATGCCATGGCTTAGTCTGACAATGAGAGACGTATTACTTGTTATGTTTTATAGCTAATTCTCTCTGTCCAAATTATGGTCTTGTATAGCATGTTCTGATGTCACTTGACACTGAAATTAGTAGTCCAAATTTCAGAAATGTTCACACACTTGAGAGCCCATGTCAATACAATACACAACATTCATGTGTAATTACAGTCGCACCCACTTATCTCGACCTCAGTTACCTTGCCAACCCTATTAAGTTGACGTTTTTGAAGTGGAACCGCCAAATTCTCTCTTTGTCTTAGCATTTTCTCATCGGTTATGTCGATTCTTTTATGTCAACGAACCTTAATATCTGGAGCACAAAAGAGTGCCAAATTTGCCATTTAATGTCAGTTATCCCCATAACCAATCGCCAGCGATTTTTTTCCCCTTATTGGTGATGAAAATGTCCCATCTAGTGACAGACTTTTTGGTTATTTAATTTGTACAAACAATCTTGGCTTTTGACTGGATAAATAAAAGAGAGAATGGAAGGAAGCTACAAACTTAACTAAGTAATGCATTGGAATCAATCAGTACACAAATGATCCTTTGTTTGTATTGACAACCCCATCTTAGCAGTGCATTGTTACATCATAATCTGCTTATGCTGACATAGGCAGAGTACTGTATGCTTTGACAGCCAAAACAGATAAAATTAATGGAATAGCTAAATCCTTCTGTTTGTTGGTTGTTAGAGACTCAGCAAGAAGAGCAAACAACAAATAAGTTTAACTTTTGCATGACTAAAAACAATTATTTATTTCTCAAAAATACAGGAGTGAAAGAATTCCTATATTGGGTGTTAACTACAGTAATATATACAGTCCAATATTGCCAGGTGTTGATTCTTGTAAGTTTCATTTGTGAGTATGGAGATACTATTTTGCAAGAATACGGTCTTTGGATTTTTTAATTTACATGTACTTATTGCGAACAGTTACGTTTATGCTAGCTTATGTCTTATCACTCTTGTTGATCTTATCTGAAGGATAACATGTTGTAGCTATTCTGTTTACGATACATTTCAGAGCTGTCAGTGAAATTACTCGAGAATTTAATTTTGACACTGGTTAGTTTTTGTAAAAACGAACTACACCCTGCACAATTTTTTGGTTATTTTGTGAACTATCTTTGTGTTTGCAATATTCGAGAATATAATAAAGGTTTATATCGAGAATCAATGGTGGTTTGTATTGTATACTGGTAAATATCTGCTGTTAGTTGGTGCACATATGCTTTTTGTTAACAAACATGTATTTATATTTTTTATAGCATGCAGATTACATCATAAAACAAAGCGCAACAATGCTGTTGTGTAAAAAACCATCCAAAAATGTGTGCATGTACATACATTCTCATTTATTAATGCACATCATGTACATACTGAAATTTCAAGCACATTTTATTATATTGATGCCATATTGGTTTTCGTTTATCTCGATCATCGGTTATCTCGATGCTTTTTGGCACACCCCTAGGCCGGCAACATAACCGGGTTCGACTAATATATTTACTGTGCTGTTTTTATCTTGGTGGAATCAAAATCTGTCACTAGCAAATGAATGCATTTTCATGTTCCATTGACATACATTTTGATTTTGATTCTTCATTTTGATTTGCAGAAATGGGACGGTAGATAAAGTATACCAAAGTATGTTCATGTAGGTTCATGTGGGGAGATACGTTTCTTGAATGAAGAAAAATGTTTGTTACATTTCCAATAGACATAATATATTTTTTTTTGTTTTGTTAAAGAATACTACTTCAACTTAACATGATGTCAGCATTCTTTGCTTCCACTGCTTTCGATGAAATGAAATGTAGGCCAACAAAACTTGAAAAAAGGTTCATTTGCTTGTGTGAGAACTTGAATTTCTTAAAAAAGACATCAAAGTAAGTAAAGTCTGACTAATAAATTCATTACGACTTTAATTTGTAGAAAAGCACCTACATGGGCTGCCATTTGTGTGAGACGTTCCTCAAAACTTTACCTTCGTTATATCAGTTGACACCAAAACATACAAATAAACTGTATCATCATTTAGGCAGTATGACCTCAACGCCCAAAACATAAATATCATGGAAGAGTTCTTACAATGAATGACTAGCCCTGGTCACATGAGCTTGTATCTTTGCTTAATTTACCTGTCATGCACATACTATATAATAAGTACAAGGGAGGACACTTCTCTCCTTCCTTGTGCGACCTATTTTATAATAAATGCTGATATTTCAAGCTAAGCTTTGCAAAGCTTAATAAATTTGGTACCGATGATTAACTTAGGCATTCAACTCTAAAGTTTGACTTAATATCAAACCTTTAAGTAATGCCAGACCATTTTCCCATGCTACTGCTCTACATAACCCTGATCGTGCCCACTAAAAAAAACTGTCCTCTCCTTGTTTAAAATAAAGGACGTCCTGCATTCATTTTTAACTTATTTTCAGTTGGCCAATGAGAAGGCATTATTAGATTCAGCGTGTTATTATTGCGTATTAGGTCTTGTCGAGCAGTAGCACGGGAAAATGGTCTGGCTATGATTGTAAGCCAAACTTCGGACATGCATACAAAGTCGAATGTCTGGGCTGAACATGGGTACCAAATTTATGCACTAGGCGAAATTTAGCTTGAAACATCATCGTTGTTTCTCAAATAGGTCGCAATGAGAAAGGACATAAGTGTCCTCTCTTGTCGTTATGGTATAGTACATGTATGACAGGTAAATACTAAGCCCGTGGCCCTGGCCACGTGTCTAAAAAAAATCTCAGATTTCTGCATCATATTATTTGAAAAACTGTGTACGCTATCAAAATAATTTCCATGTAAATTAAAAGCTTATTAGTTGAATGCAGTCAACACAAAATCTGCACCCCACCCCCGCACTTGTATACAACCACGCCTAGTAAAGACGTTACAAAAGTACACTGACCCAATTCTAGTGTCAAATGAATCCACTTTAATAGTTCTTACCGACTGATCGAAAGCCCATCAAGGCTACTTTTCTTTCTTTCGTGGACATGTTTTGATTAAACTGGGAAAACTGTACACATATTGATGACAAATTTTCTTTTATAACAAATTTGTTTTGCTTTGTAAGTGGTAAAGTGTTCTTAACATCCGGTTTACGACCTTCAACTATTCAATTTAGGTTTACGTGGTGACGCTACCAGTCATATGACTGGTCATTCGCACCAAAGCGATTGGAACCATATTCATTCATTTCCGTCAATTCGAGAACTGTATTAAGAACAGTTTTCCGCTCACGTGGCACAACATACCTGCAATGTGAGCAAATTGCTGTATTTGTCGCAACACGTTGAGAATTCTGCCGGAGGACGAGCAATGTTCTGCACGTGTTATTCTTGACTGGAATTTTTGGGCAATCCGACATCTTTCTTTAGTTGGAAGAGGACGAAAATGAAGAATATACTAAAAAGCGAGTTTTAAAACAAAATGTTAAGAAAGTCACTTTAAACTTATCTTTTTATAAGTTCATGTCAGATGATTAAAAAATACTTAAATGCATTAAAACTTTATTTTAAAAATATACACTTTTTATGTTACTTTATTACAGCGTATGCATAACCTAAAAAGGTAAAATCGAATTTAGGTACAGTTAATAAGTTATGAATTGATAATTTCCACACGCCGGTTACAAAAGTTTTGACACTCGTATCCGGTAGGCGAAACCATTTGGTTTACTAAGGTTTTATCATTCATCTTGCCTTTCAAAAGCTAATTTCATCATCGTAAAATTTCAACCAAAAAAAAAATTCTGGGGAAATCTTGGAAATACATTTCATAATGTTGGTTATAAACATTTAGTTTTTAAACAAAACAAAAAGGTCATCGCTGTCAGAGATAAAGGTATTAGAAAGATAAAATCTATCACCACTCGAGTGATTTGGTTTGTGGTGTTTGGTTGAATGCCAATAATAACCTCAGCGTGAAATTATCGACCGGTAACAGTTTTTATAGGTCACTAGCAGACGATATTCTGGCAATTTTATCTGGACCACCGAAACTGACCATTCTAAACCAGGCACACTGAAGCAAAATCAACTTATAACTTACAAATATAGATAATATCAGAAAGCCCGATTAGCGTTATGTGTATGTATTTTTAAAACAGCATCTTAAGGTTCACTGAATTTATTTTAACTTCCAAACACAATGCACTCAACGGTAAATCGGCCAGCATACCATAAATATGTCTGCTGATGGCGTAATTCGAGAACTGTGTTGATATAAGTCCACTTTTCGTATGTTCATTCGATTAAATAGTGGATACAATTAAGACTTGATTCATAATAGACATGAATATGTCTACTTAGTCATAAATGCAAGTGTTCGCCGCGTTCATCTTTTCAACGAGCAGAAACAGAGATATTTGCCAGGAAATCCGTTGTAAGCAATGCAGGTTATGGCATTTACGTTGCCGTGAATTTGATTATTAATGCATGTACCAAACCAAAGGTGTTAGGAAAATGTGAAATCGTTGCTCGCGAAGTGAGCTGTTCCGCCAAGTTAGGCAAAATGACAGAATGTTCCTACTATTTTTCCTGGATCCCTTCCCCCCTGGGCTTGGATCATGTACTATTTAAAACTTTCATATACAAGAAACCTTATTTTGTCAGTTTTTATGTATTATCAGAGTAAAATGTTCGAAAATTTCCCAAATGACCTTTTCCACATGTAAAATTTCCATATTCCGTGAACGTAGACCCTACATTGAAAATAGTAGATAATAATCCAGGTAAGTATATATCTTTAAGTTATGATACTTGGAGAGAAATCGAATTTCTATGCAATAACATTCGCAAAAAAACAGCTCGCTTTCGAATGATAAAAATTAAGAAGAAATTCTAATTTAGATTTCTGTTGAATTAATTAGTAGCAAATGTTACACAAATTCTAACTATTTCACAGCAACTTTGGGTGCACATCTTAAGCTTGTTTAATTCTCTTGCATCACGACCTCAATGGTCAGGTTTAGTATTGAAATGTAACGATATAAGGTTACATAGAGTCTAATGTTAAATTTTGTCAATTTCACTATTAGGCAAAAATTAAAGGGGTCACGTAGGCTTCTATGTTAAAATTGATCGTTTGCATTATGGGGTCAAATGGACTTTAACATGGCCACTCTAGGGTCAATGGGAATTGATGTCGCGGTACGGAACACTGGCAACAATATTACCGGTGGCTGACCTCAATCAGGCGGAACACTGTCAACAACATTGCAAGTGGCTGACTTCGATCAGGCGGAACACTGGCAACAACATTGCAAGTGGCTGAACCGAAATACGCGCTGCCCTAGGTAGGGACAAATACAATAGAGACATCGATATAGAAAGTTGTATGGAGACAAAGACATAGACAAACAAATATGGCAAGAGAGAATATATATTTGTTATAGACAATGGAGTAGCCCTGAAAAGGGCCGTCTAACGTTCTTGTAATTTCTCTCCTCCCTTTTTCTTTCTCCATCATCCATTCATCTTCTCCATTATATACTTTATCGTTTTCACCATTCTCTTTCTTCTCCTCAGTCATCTCCTCTTGTTTCCTTTTTCATTCTCCTCTTCTTTTTTTAATCTTGTCATTAATCTTCTTATCTCTTCTTTTTCCTCTTTCTCCTTCTTTTCTTTTCCTATTTGATTAGTTCTTACAAATATTTATTTCCCTTTCTTTAAATTATTAATCTCCACTTTCAGTCTGTGCGGGCTATAAGCCCCATGCTCTATTCTGATGAGCATTTCTTCGACCATGCATAATGTAACACCCCGTGTGTTAAAAAACGAAAAGACAGAGTTTGGGACTTAAAATGATTTTAACTTTAATAAATAAATATACAAGTGAGATAGAACATGCTTTTCAATCCCGCTTAGTGACTTTACATAAACCTTGTCCGTCACAAGACTATCAATTTCAGTTAAAATGGAATCGACTTGTTTGTCTAAATGCCCAAGAGACAATATTATATCAGGGTGAAATTAATCCTATTACAATATTCTTGTGTATATTAACAGCTAAATGTATTATATTGACTGTAACACATTCTGGCATGGTAGCGTGAATTCAATGAAAAGAAATAACAATTTTAGCACAAGTGTACTGGAGAAATGTGGTGGGAGATATAAGCGGCTTTATAAAGAATTTTAAGGCATTTAAATTCAATAGCAATCGTGTAATATATCTACTTAAAATTTCTCATAACAATATGATTCAGATTTGTGATTTTAAAGTTCCAAAGCTAATATCGGTTATGTAAAAATAAATTATGGGTTTCGATTGGATTTGGAATATATGGCCAAAATCCTTTTCTACTTAGATGTTTATACTGCTGATTTATTATAGTCGTGTACGCTCGTAGGCTTACGACTGATTACAGACCCTGGTGGGGCCATTAGTCATTGGCTGGGAGATAGCCTCCTTGGGTGGTCTATAACCCGAGCCGGATGTCGCCTTTAGGTGACATTGCTCACCAAGGATGCCCTTAGCCGTGGTGCTTGGCTTTTGACCCTGGCGCTGGGCCTTTCGTTTTCTTAAGACCTTTGACCGAATTCAGTGGATATTCACAGAACGCCGCCCCAGCCAGTAAAGCGCGCATAGGAGGCCGCCCTCCAAGACGGGGCTGTGAAGAAGCATTATTTGGATCTAATCGTGTCCAGTTTTTGTTGTTGGACGGCCCTATGTCAATGTTGTGTTAGCCACCTATGCATATGGTCTCGCCTTAGATTTGGTTGTGAATTTTGAATAAGTGTTAGTTTGAATTTTGTGTACAGGGCGTACTTATATAACGAAAGTGGTAGCTAATCTGATAAGAGGTAGGCCCTCTTAATTTATTTAGAGTAATTAGTCTGCGATTTGGGTTGTTTTGAGTTTTATACTGGGATCTAATGGGTTGTGTAAGGCTTGTGGCCCAGGTCCTCTTATGCCAAACCGCGACCCTAGAGTTGATTAGTTGGGGGGAGGCTTTTCGTCGAAAAGGACATCGTTGTCTGGAAGGGTCTTGTGCGACAGCAACCAGGGCCGCCTGGACTACCACTTGAATTGAGGGGGTGGGTGACTTTTCTTTGAAAATGGCTCTGTCGTCTGGTAGAATCTTGTGGGGCAGAAGGGGAAACCTTTCCTGGCTTCCCCTTGACGTGATTGATTGGCAATATGTTGGTTAGATAAATCTTTTTTAAATGGCAATTGAAGTTATTACTTCTTTTCTGTGTGGTAATTGATGTTGATGACGTCGACGTCGATCTCTGCTACTGTGTCTTCTGTATTTTCTTTAAATCTTCTAGTGCGCTGTTTGCACTCATATTTATAGATTCCTATTCAAGTCACATGACCTTAGTTCGCCAATCAATGTTTGTCCTTCTCCGGGCTAGCCATGGCGATAACCATATCAGCTGTTCAAACTGCTTGGAAAAAAATCCCTCTGAATACATAATTGAGATAGAATTAAGTTGCTCTTTCAATACCCGTGGTGTGCGTTTTTACTTCTATCCTTATCAGTGTATTCGTACCTATTATTACGTAACTGAACGAAACGGACAAGTGAATATCGATGCGAATCATGCGAGAGTATAATGTGCTGGTAATGTAATGAGGCATAATAAAGTTAGAAATAGTCCCTATCAATTGCATACTAGTTTGTACATTAAAGTAAAATAGAAAGTTCTACAAAACCACGAACTTATAGCTTATTCCTTGACGAATTCATTTATATTCGTGACAAGATCGTGACATTACGAAGAGCAGAACAAGGTTTCATACTCACTTTTAGTATAAACCACAAAGTACACATCTTAAAAGATGCAGAGATCTAAACAACGGTGGGTGGGTGGCATATGTTCAGGAAAGTCACACATGGTAGACGTTTTCGGTGACAGACAAAAATGATAGGATCAAATATGCCATAGTCTCGAAGGTCAAACATCATCTCACGTCTCAACGTTTAACACCAGATAATCTTCACACATTAACTGGACAATATCTATGCATGCAAAAACTCCATTCATAATACCATTACAACACAGTGGTCTTTTGACGTTGTTTCATGTTTTTACATTGTGATTGTTAGCATTATTATTCGAAAAGGAATGTAGTTCTTAATAGTACATAACATTTTGGTTTGTTGAGTTAGGGATTACACCCTCACCACCTAAAATGGTGAACCTCCAGATCACATACTATATTTATTATTGATGCCTGTGAGCTAATTCTCAAAATCTTTGGACGACACCAGCTATTACAATCAATTTGATTAGGAGGTCACTAATTGTTTCCCTCCTGCCAGTTGCAAATTCATACATTTTCAAAAAGTTGCCATCATTTGGAAGAAGGGAGACCATTATATATGTAAAATAACAAGACAAGATGTTTGTGTTTCTCTGATAACATCATTCTCATCTATCTGCCGCGAACCATTATTGTTATTAAAATGCTGATATTTTTTTTCCAACCACATATTGCAACTGCCAACTACACCAACAGACCAATACAGCTAGATCCCTGAGTCCTTATTCAAACCAAAACCCCTTATGAAATTCCCATTTCAGGACTCAGGGCTAGCCCGTATGCTTCAGTCATTATCCATCATGCTGTCATCCTACGTCGACTTTCTACCAGACCTTCAACGCAGCTACGTCCTGGCGTCACACCCACTCTAACAAAGATTACAAAATTGCTATAATCTCAAATTGCCTAATAGTGGTGCGTGACTCTGGGGCAAACTCTACAACAACTCCAATCCACTAGACCTTCAATGCAGCTACGTCCTGGGGTCGTGCCCGCTTTGAAAAGATTACAAAATTGCCATAATTTCAAGTTGCCTAATAACGGTGCACGACTCTGGGGCAAACTATACAACAACTAGAGTTCTCAAGATCTACAGGCTAGAATACAAGTAACAGACACCACTACTATGACTTCCTTCAAATATCCCCGGTGGGCAGAGCTACACACTCCACATTTCCTTGTGGCCATTCCAACAGGTGCTAGGGAAAACATACTAGCATACATCTGGGTGGGATCCGTGTCCTTGACAGAAATATTGGGGTCGCGCTCTCCCCACCATGGCTTGTCTTGTTTTCATGTTAATTTGTCTTGTACTGTATGACGATGTGTATTACAAACAGGCGCTAGGGAAAACATACTAGCATAGTCCTGGGTGGACTCTTGAATTCTATAAGCTCAAGTAGAATTCAGATTTCCTGCCGTGATCCATATTTTCCTTGTTGTTTGTCCTGTCCTGTCTTTACGCTTTCATTGTTGTGTGGCTCTGCGGGCTTTGCTTTGGTGGTGGCTTTCCTGGAGCTCTTCTTCCTGCTGTTGGCTTGGGTGCTGTTCTTCCACAGATTGTATCGAGTAATGTACTTGTCAGGGTCTTAGGGTCATGTCAGATGCGAAAAGGCCTAGCCTAGGCCCAAGTGCCCCCATGTGCGTCCGGACCGATGGTCAACCGCATGAAGGGTTATGGGAGTTCTCTACCTTCGGGTAGGGAATCTCTGGCCACGTTAGAGGTTTTTAA
This sequence comes from Potamilus streckersoni, assembly GCA_016746295.1. Classification (NCBI taxonomy): domain Eukaryota; kingdom Metazoa; phylum Mollusca; class Bivalvia; order Unionida; family Unionidae; genus Potamilus; species Potamilus streckersoni. The sequence continues at coordinate 320,276 of JAEAOA010000102.1, forward strand.
TAGTCGTCAAGCCTGGAGTTGCATATATGACTATAATTGTTGGAAGTCGAAGAAGGGATCCAGTGATTTGGTAGCGAGGAGTGGTCTGAGATTTATAGCAGGGCGAAACTTTGTACAAAGGATACCAAGTTGATCTCTTTTAGCTTTAGATTAATCCACAGAAAAAAAATCTACTAATGTTTTTTTATTAAAAAAAAAGAATTAACATATTGGACGACAACAAATGTACGTTTTGCAAGAGAGAGAATGAAAGTACTGAACATCTCTTCTATGATTGCAATATTACTACACAGTTCTGGTACAGTTTTAATGAAGATATTGCACCATCTTTCCCAAATATTGCACATTTGTCCAAAAAAGAAACACTTTTAGGAAGTGAACAACTAGACAGTTGCTTGCTTAATTTGGAAAAATATTAAATTTATACTTACACATTCAATATGCAAAATCCTTCCATCTATGCTTTTAAGCAGAGTTGTAATGTATAAGATCGTTGAAAAATATGTTGCTAAGGTAAACAAAAAAGAGGACCAATTCTTAAGAAATGGACCTCAGCAGATGATTAGGTAACTTTTGTCTGATTGGATGATAAACAGGAACAAAACACTATTATCAAAAGCCTATGTCACTACATGGGTATCTAAAGAGTCTAAATAGATTGTGTGCCATATGCATGAGTGTGTGCATGTGTGTGTGTATTGTCTTTTTTTTTCTTTTCTTTTAATATAGATTATATTTACTATCCCTAGTTTATCTGGAAACAAGAAATTTTGATTGTAAGGTGACCTTGGGATTGTTCACCTACCCTATTACGGTGATAATAAAGTAAAAACGAAAAGGTTTTATGAAAGTCAACAATGTCAAAGCAAAATATGCATTAAAAGAGATAAATGTCGATACCTGTTATCATTTTCAAGAGAAAGGACCTTGGTTTTTAGAGGTTTCTTCCATAAAGGAAGAATCCAGACAGAGAAAAAAAAAAGAAGACGAGAAGAAGGTTCGGAAGAAAAAGAGGAAACCTGCGACAGTTAAGATATTTAAACAAGAGAGAGAGAGAGAGAGAGAGAGAGAGAGAGAGAGAGAGAGAGAGAGAGAGAGAGAGAGAGAGAGAGAGAGAGAGAGAGAGAGAGAGAGAGAGAGAGAGTGAAAAGAAAATGAAGAAGAAATTTATCATTTTAAAGTGATTCGTTTCAAATTGGATTGTACATTTGTACCAGAGAATGTGCCAGAGAGAAAGACGGAAGTGTTTCTTGGTTTTGATATTTATAACAAGGACTAACACTCGCGCAATTGTTTGGGGTTTTATTTATTAAAAATAAAACCCTCACCAATGGGAAGTAATGAGCTCCAACCGCTTTATTCCTTTGCATGGATCTACCTCTGGACCTGCTACTGTAGATGATTTGGTAGAGATCAATAGTTGTTGTTGTTGTTGGGCTTAACGCCATTTTTCAGCACATGATAGGCTATTCATGGCGGCCAGTATTAATGGTGGAGGAAGAAACCGGGAAATCACCGGAAAGAACCACCGACCCACGAGAAGCTACTGGCAAGCTTTCTCACATATCCACATTCACCGAATCCTAGACTCGAACACACGCAGACAGAGGTGAGATGGCAGATCAATAGTCTTAGTATCTCAGACGTAGTAGGTTTGTGGACCGGGATGGGCTGTTTGGCTCAGGAAGGCCTTTTTCTCCTGTGTCGTTTTAAAGAAGTCTAATACGTTTGTTTGAGACACCTTAACTATGCCAAAATGTCTAAGGATACCGTCACCGTTTGACTTACACCATCCTCCTTCTCTCCTAGACATTGTTTCTTCTCTGCTTCTTCTTCTTCCTGTCGTTTTTTTCTTATTGTCTCTTCTTCTCGCTGTTGCTGTTTGATGAGAAAAGCTTATTCTGCTCCTTTCTGCTGTTGCAAAAATTTTTCCAGTTGTTTCTTATGTCTCTGTTTAAAATCCTTAACGTACGGTAAAACGAAGAAGGTGGCGAAGGTGCTGGTACCGGAACAAATTCTTGTGACGAAGAGAGCAAATACACTAAATCCCAATTAAAATCTTTCTCTTCTTGGAAGTAGGACTGTGTTTGCTTTGGTAGCCGCTACTATGCCATCACTTTTCGTCTCCACGACGGGTTCACCCCAATTCATCGTCTTCTTAGTTTCCTTGATGTTCTGACTCTATCGTATTTATTCATTGCGCACAGACGCTAGCGCACCTATGCGACGTCACATACAGCTATTTTCGGATTGGTAAACAGACTCAGCACTGTGACTGAATTTTGAAACTTGTGTTACGATTGATGAAGGAACTCAATCCGTTTCGATCCGCTCTTTCATTATAAATAATCTATGCTCACCTAATTGGATTCATATGTTCTCGTTACAAAGATGTGGTCTAACGTAGAATCGTTTACCCTCCTATCGTCAGTGCTATTCCACTTGGACTACCCCATGTATGTCAAATGCATGTTTTTATGTCGTTGTCTCCTTTGTATTTGTCCCTACCTAAAGTAGTGCGTATTCAAGTCAACCACTTGGAACAGTGTTGCGAATGTTCCGCCCGATTGAGGTCAGCCACTTGCAACATTGTTGCCAATAATAATATCTGATTACGATGTAACGCAGAGAAGTAGATATACATGAATATTATAAACGCTACGCTTACAGGCAGTTTTAATATATTCTGATTAAAATAATGGCTGACCAATACATCATTACAATACCATTTACATGCATACCAATTTTAAAGATACAACACGAACAGACTATGCAAATATACTATGCACGCATATATACATGTTTGATAATGTATCAGAAACATATAATTAATAAAAGTTTTTTTTCTGAAAAGGATGAAACTCCACCATATCCATGTGAAAGCGATAAAAGCCAGCATTTTGTAGATCAATAGCTACAGGTATATCTACAACATTTAGGCCAATCACATAGTTACAAGAATATATGAAACACTGGAATTTAATTATTCTGAACATTTTTTGCTTGAACACATCAAGTGCCATGGTTTTCGTATTACGAATGTGGAGAGTTGCACTTTTTCCAAATCCAAAGATTCTTTGTAAGGTATTCTTGAAACTATTGCAGACAAATTTCAGAGCTTTTTATAAAACGTTTGTTCATATTTACCAGGCTGGTGAAATGCCATGTTGAAGTTGAAGTTTCTCATGATGAAAAAGTGGTGCCCGGCCAATCTTCCTTTGGTTGTGCGGTATTTTCCAATTCCTTTGTTTGTTTAGATACTTCCTGACAAATTTATGTTACTTGCAGATTAAAGATTATCATAAAATCCAAAGTGGCTGCAAGACGTTTTATCGAATCTCACAAGATATTTTAGCTTCAGTGGAGGAGAAAGTTTCAAGTTGTTTGTTGGTTTTCTATCCAAATGCAGCGTGATTATGATTCGGTGTGAATATGATTTTTAACAATTATTTCGTCATATTGCTATGACGTCTGCAGTGTGGCATTTTATAGTGATGTCTAGCACTTGGACATCATGCCACAGACGTGTAGCATGATGTCCCACCCAGTCACATTATCCTGAATGACACCAGGCCCACTTTTGTAAGTCTTTGGTATGGCTCGACCGGGATAGAACCCACGACATCCCACATCCGAGGCGGACGCTCTAACCACTAGGACACAGGAACGGTTTCCAAATGCAATAGTGTGGCACCTAGTAGTGTTTGTTTTTATTTCATTGTTGGTAAACTTCGTTATCAAAGCATTGTACTCTAGATTTATTTATAGTAAAACCGTGAAGCTCGTAGACAAGTCTGTTGTAGTTAGCATAGTTGTATAGATCAGACTTTCATATGAAAAAGATGTTATTAATAAGGATATTAAAAAGTAGGTTTCCAAAAACACAGAACTCTGGCATACCCCTTTATGGATATCTGTCCGTGAACTAGTTGAGTTCCTATTTTGACACATTGTCTTATGTTGGAAGGGTAATCTGCCATAGCATTTACTGCCGAATATGAAAGAACGTATGCTGCCAGTTTCGGGATGATGATTTTGTAGAGTAAACAATGTAGTGTCTGTGACTACTCTATCAAAATAGCCGAAGCATTTCTGCTTTAGTCTAGGGCTACGCGCAAGTCATCTGATAGTCGCATTAGTGTTATCTGACAGAAGAAACCTTTTCTGAAAGCAGAAAGGCGTGAGTGTAAGATATTTTCATAGTGTAATTATCGATGTGGTTGCAGATAGCACGTTCAAAATGTTTCGATGTAATATAGAGAATATTGAATGACGATATCTGTTTATCAAGTGGATCGTTTTTCTTACATATCCGGACAACATTGGTTTCTTGAGTTTTTTAGTGAATAGGTTTTTGTCAAGGTTGTAGTTTATGAATTTGGTTATAGGACTAGTCAGAAGTTAGGTCCACGTTTTTACAGTATTGTTGACATAAGGTCTATTCCAGTTGCATTTCTTACACTGATATTTGACATGGCTTTAGCCGTAGAGTATTCAGTGACGTGAGAGAAATAAAATTTGTGAACATTCTTAAATTTCTTTTTAATAGCCTGTACGCTTGGGGTTTCATCGCATGTTTTTTGCCTATGTGTTTAGCAACATTGATGAAGAAATCATTGAAGATCTCAGCCACGCAGGCCTGATTAAAGATAATATCGTGATTGTGTTGGAGTATAATTGAGTTCTACCATAAATACCTTTGTTTACATTGAAGGGTATAATGGTTTCTTTTATTCCGCCGGAGCAGCGTTCGAAAAAAGTCAACATTTATGGTTTCACATCTGAGTTTGGTCACCGAATTATCTTGTTGTTTGCAGCTGTTCCACTTTTTGGATGATACAAATCTCCGGTAGGTATGTCTGAAGCACTTAAGCGTTCATGTGTAATTACTTCTATAACTTTGTCAATGATAAAGGGAACCGATTGCTTTTGTAACCTTGTAAATGATAAAGAGAGCAGATTTCTTTACAATGTTGTCATTGATAAAGGGAGCGGATTGCTTGGTAACGTTTTCATTGAGGGGGCCCCTAGGGGCTGAGTGGTCTAAAGCGCTCTCTGTTACGGATCACTGCCATCTCACCGCCGCGTGGGTTCGAGTCTAAAATTCGGCGAAGGTGGATATGCGAGAAAGATTGCCTGCCAATAGCTTCTCGTGGTCGGTGGTTCTTTCCGCAAATTTCCCGGTTTCTTCCCCCACCATTAATACTGGCCGCCATGTATAGCCTATAGTGTGCTGAAAAATTGCGTTAAGCCCCTGAACAACAACAACAACAACAACAACAACGTTTTCATTGATAAAGGGAGGGGATTGCTTTGTAACGTTTTCATTGATAAAGGGAGCTGATTGCTTTCTTTGTGCTTAAGAGGAGCATCATCCTCAGTCACATTAGTTGCTCTAAGGACGACCAATAGAGTCATCGAGATCATGAAATATATAAAATGCATTAAATGGTGTAAACTGTAGGTCGTCATTTAAGTTTTTCTGATTATAATCATTAAAACTGCGGTTTGTAAATTTTACTTCGTTCTATTGTTGTTGGTACCCTTCTTTTGTTCTGTGTGGAAATTATATTATGAAAGTCACTGATACAAGAGTTAAAACTTCCGGAGTTAAATAGATACTGGTTTTTATTTGCTTAAATAATATCTGAATGTGATGGAATTATCCTGATGGCTGAAACAGACTGGTCCAGAATTATTTTTATCATGTCCGAGATAACAAAAATATCGATAAGAGGTGACATTGCCTAAGAGGAAAAAAAATTAGGTCATCAAACAAAATGAAATTGACTTTACACAAGATGATAGATCGCTTAGACAACCAAATCACGTGACATGACGCCATCTAACCTCTGACAAATATGAATAAATTATACTTCAATATACATATTTATATTTGTAGCTCATGTTAGTATAGTAATAATCTAAAAGGGGTTTTTTTAATTAAAAAAAAATAAATATTTTTTTTTTAAATCTGCTCGAGAACTTGTTCATGTACAAGGAACTTCGATAAAAAAAAAATAAATAATAAAAGTTTTTAAAATCTGCTCGAGAACTTGTTCATGTACAAGGAACTTCGATAAAAAAAAATACTAATGTAGTTTGTATATAATCTTATCCTTAATAATTTTATCGGGCATATGTTCATGCTGCTTTCGATGTAAATTAATTAAAAACTAATAACAAGATCGTAAATAAGTACTGTTTAAAAAGTATACTGTTGTACATAATTTTAAAGTTCTGCTATGTTCGTCAGATTTAATTTTGATCAATGATGTATGATGATGTAAACATGTAAATGCTTCCTGAATATATCGGTCAATTATCAGAAACCACTGTTTTTTGTTTTTTTTTTTCGTTATTTGATTATTACATTATTCCATTTTTGTATTCTCACCCCTTCCAGCAGCCCATTGAAAAAGTTAAGAATCGCTAAAGTATCTGAAAGATCGAGACGATAAATCAATAAAAAAAAGTAAAGAGTCACTCAAGTGTGTGAAAGATCGAGACGATAAATCATTGTTTTTCGGACAAGCCAACATTAAAGTGTAAATTTTAAAACTTTCAAATAATGCAGTCTGGGGTTCAGAGTTTCCTACACAAGATAAATTATATACATCGAAGCCAGAAAGTTGGTGTGGTGGGGGTCTCCAACCATATTCTTGAAACGTTTCTTTTTAAATATATTTTTCAATTTAATTTTCTTTCCTTCAACCCATAGACGGAATATGCTTTTCTACATACTTTTATGAAAACAAACATGCTGTAATTGTCATCAATTGTTTCCATATTCAGCTGATCGTACACGCGACTACAAAACAAGTATTTTATTCATCCAAGTTTTGTCTTTTTTGGAAAAGGAATTCATATAGTTCCTCTATTTATACGATCTGGATATCGAGAGTCTGTGTTATTTATAAGGCTCCCTCTGCCTTCTTTTCGCCCTTAGCGATCGAGAAATCAACAAATCATAGCAAAAATTGTAAATACTTGTCATATTCATTATTTACACAGGCAGCATGTCGGAGGAAAATGGCGGACGTAAGCAATCCCTGGAGGTGTGCCTAATTTACGCTCGCTGATTGGTTAATTGATCAACATGCTTGACAAGCGGCGATTGTAATGGATAGCAATTTTTATCTAATAACGAGGGGGCATGATACCCCGTACTATAACGACTATAAGCTGTCACAGTGCACACATCGTAGCGATATGACTGAACATCTCTCTCTCTCTCTCTCTCTCTCTCTCTCTCTCTCTCTCTCTCTCTCTCTCTCTCTCTCTCTCTCTCTCTCTCTCTCTCTCTCTCTCTCTCTCTCTCTCTTTGTTTTCATAGACACAGCTGCATAGATGCTCATGCAATTTCATGTGCGCATTTATATTTACCGCATACGTTAACCCATATAAATTCAAGTATAAATCACCTACGTTTATTGCTAAACTGGTTGTGTCAAGCTTTTGTATTATGTACTATATACAGGCGAAGCTGGCAAAACATCAGCAAAGTTTACTGGTGATCGTATTGGGTATTTCTGATATATATATTTAGGTATAAGCGTGAATGAAGAGAAAGATGTTTCATTTGGTTTGAATTTATGTTTCATAATTGAAGTATTTCACTTTATTGCTTTTAAAGAGTATTAATGAAGTTATTGTGAAATTTCCCAATATGACAAGGGAATTACTTCATCAAGGGGGTGGGGATGGTCGGATATTTTCTTTCCAGCTCGTACATTTTTTATTCTTTTGCTTAAAGATAATTTATTGTGCAGAGTAATATATTGCTTGGCCTTTTGTTTCAACTACAAAGCCGTGCAAGAATATATTTTCAAGCTATTTTCATACACCCTGCTCTCACCCAACAAATTAACTGGGCGGTCCCAAAGTTAAAAAAAAAAACAACAACAAACAAATTCTTATAAACACGATAAAGAAAAGTACGAACGTGAAATATTACATGAAACATTAAATCAATGTTTATGAAAGATTTTTTTTTCATATCACAACTGCGTCCAGATCTGAAATTGGAAGGTCTGTTTTAAGAATACACCAATAGGAAATTTATATTGACTGGAGTCTAGCATGCATAGCATGTATTGTACATAATTCCAAAACTTGACGTAGGCATGTTAACAGAAAAAGACTGTCATTATACTTTATATGTGTATACCCATGCATTGGGCATATTACTCTTAGTCATGCTCCATTTTTAGATCATGAAACCCTTACGAACGTCTAAATTGATCTTCTTTACACGTAGTATTCTGTTTTTTTTTTTTTTTGTTATTTACCCGAACACACGTTTTATCGGTATTTTGGAACAGAGATAAATTTAAATGTAAAAACATACGGAAATTAACACGATCCCTCCCGTACTCCCTGAATTGTGTATTTGTGCAGACAGTATACTGTCCATGTCGGACCGAAGAAAGAGGTCCGTGGATAAAATAAGAATAATCAGTTTGAAACGAATTATAACTAGTTTCATGTCAGATAATTTATTTGCTTTAATGCTGGTGTTGGATGGGTAGGGAAATTTTGTCTGGTACCCGAACAAATCTGTAGTAGCTTACCAGAGTTCCCAAAAAAACTCAAGGACATCCTAGTAAGGGCAAAGCTAACGCCAATCACTAGTGAAGACCAACCTAGTTAATCTGGACCATGTGGCGATAAAAGATGCAAAACCTGTCAACATATGATAGAGACCAGGACATTCACTTGCACATTGATTAGAGAAAAAACTAAACATACATGATCCAAACAAAACGTGCAAAACAAAGAATGCTATTTATTTCATCACATGTAAGATCTGTAGCCTTTAGTACGTCGGAGAAACTGAAAAGCTACACAAAAGGATAAACCTTCATAGATCTGATTGGATGACAAAGAAGCTGTACGAAAACCCGGTCGCAGAACACTTCTCCTCCCCTGGCCACACCTTCCGTATTATAACACTTATCGCAGTTGCTAACAACCACAGCTGGAGTTTTGAAACTAGGAAGGAAAAGGAATACGCCGCCTCAGAACATTGAAACCGAGTGGTCTAAACCAAAAAGACCAGAAAAAGAAAGTTATGCATTAGAAGAATTAGTCTTTGCAGCAGACACAGTTTCTTTTCAAGCTTTTCTAAATCTTCTTAGTATTCATTAATTACTACTATAAGAATAAAATATCTGGTATAGAATCAAATATCCGGGATATAATCTGCATACAAAAATGTACACAAAGTTATAAATATCGCTTTGGCACATAGACTTTTAGGGAATTATAAACATTTTTCAGTATTCGCAGCTAGACTATACAGGCTGGTTGAGACAATGTATCTACAGGTTTAATTCATGTAGAGACAGCCATGTAGAGTGTAACAAGCACAACGTTTTTTTTTATATTTTTGTTTGTTTGTTTTGTATTGTTTTGTACATGCCTTTGAAAAAGAATCATTAAGATTCGAAGAAATTAGGCTTGTTAGTTACTAGTTTCGCACTGTTCGTCGTCAGTTTATTGCATCTATCTTACTTAATCCCTGACACACGTGATCCTTTACTTTATCCAGTGCTCTTGAAAGGGTTGTTATTCGTCCTATGATATATATATATATATATATATATATATATATATATATATATATATATATATATATATATATATATATATATATATATATATATATATATATGTATGTATGTATGTATGTATGTATGTATGTATGTATGTATGTATGTATGTATGTATGTATGTATGTATGTATGTATGTATGTATGTATGTATGTATGTATGTATGTATGTATGTATGTATGTATGTATGTATGTGTGTGTGTGTGTGTGTGTGTGTGTGTGTCACGTTCTGCAAAATAAATATGACAGCATACAGTCATACTCAGGTAAAAAAACATTTATATACACACATATACACAGTGACATATACATGGATACAAATGTGCATAAATGCCCTCATACACATGCGAGATAATATATTTGGCTAGTAATAATACTGGAAAACATGATTGGCAAAATTCATTTAAATCTCCAAATAAAATACGATTTTCAGAAATCTCGACATTCACATCAAACTCCGTTCTAAGGAAATGTAAAACCCGACCCCAACAATATATCATAACAACACAGTTACAAAAAAAAAATTTCATCGTTTATTCCACACTATGACAGAAAGAAAACCTTTTATCAGCTACAAAATCTATTTTGAATGTGAGGAGAACACTCTAGTTTTAGTCAGTATGTTTTGGTTAATTCTAAAACGGATTCACCATAATGTTGTATCTAAATCGATTTCTTTACGGAATCGAATATACCTTATTCCATCAAATCATGTCTTTTGGAATGTAAATTTAATTTATAAAAGATTTCTTGAGCTTTGGGATACTGTAATATTGACTTTATCAAACTAACACACGCACACACACAGACACACACACACATGAGGTGGGGGTAAATATTCTCACATTTCACGCAATTTTACTTACAGGACCAGGAAACTGTTATTTCATATGAATGAGTTCTTTTTTGTTAGACAAGTAACAATGATATATACTCCAGATTATCAGCGGCATATTGTTGTACGTTAGAAAACACACACACACACACACACACACACACACACACACACACACACACACACACACACACACACACACATGATCTCTCAGCACTTACCACGCTGGGGAATGGGACTAACTTTGTACATGTACATTATTTGTACTTTATTGGATATGAGTTTGAATTTCGCTCATGCTTTAGAACATTGTAAACATACTGCTATATCTAAAATGGTGACCTGTACCATACCCTGGTTAAAAAGTTAGACCATTGAACCTCATTTCATACTTCAATAACTTTGGTTGGTTGAGAAGCTTTAAGCATATTCATAAGACACGAGGAAATCTGGGCTCAGACGGTTATCTTTGTGCTTTAATGTTATAAGACCTTTACAACCTAAATTTATCGGATTCTCTCTCTCTCTGTGTCTGTCTGTCTGTCTGTCTGTCTGAATGTATTTATGTATATATATATATATATATATATATATATATATATATATATATATATACATACACACACACACACACACATTCTCTTGCAAAAAAAAAAAGAGGTTCAGAAAGGTTTTATACCATGATGTAACTTTTAAATATATTTAAATAGTTACTAATAATGGATACTATCGAATGTGTAAAACATCGGCTAATTTCTTTCTACAAGAAACAATAAGATACCGTTAAGTAATTTCTCTCTCGCTTTTTTAAATATTAGACTAGAGAAAGAAAGAAAGAAAGAAAGAAAGAAAGAAAGAAAGAAAGAAAGAAAGAAAGAAAGAAAGAAAGGTGTCTGTTATGGTCAGTTGAGACCAATGTTTTGACCAAAGACGGAGGATTCCAACAGAGTGAAGAAATATTGACTTCGTTAGTCGCTACTATATACTTTTGAGAATGTTCTCTCTGTATATTTTTAAATCTAAAGCGAGAGTACGTCGATCGATCGAGATCGAGATCGAGATCGAGAGAGAGAGAGAGAGAGATCCCACCCCACCCGAAAATATTTGCATATAAAGGGCGTCGAGTGTATACTTTTTGACCTTTCTGTAATTATTGATCTCTTTTTTTTTTTTTTTTGCCACTGTTGCATGCATCTGTACCGAAAGGTCATTGCCTCGTTTTGATAACGCAGTAAAAATAGTACAATGCACATGCGCAATCGGATATACTTGGTATAAGGCAATATTTATGGTCGCGAAACCCTCAGGATTCTAAAACAAATTCGCTTTTTTCTGGGACATAAAATTCACAAAATGTAGTTCTACACAAAATAGACAATGTTGTTGTTGTAGTAAAAGGTAAGATTTTATTACTAATGGTGTCCAGCATGTCTAAGGACCTGTCGACACTACCTAGAACAAGAAAATGATTCTTATATTATCCTCCATTGACCCCATATTTCGGCCTTTTGTCCAGTCTTGTTTAAACATGGAAAAACGTGGTTACAGCTAATGAATTGTAAAATTGCGCAAATTGTAAAATAAAACGTTTTTCACATTCCATTTAGAACGAAATTTTACTGGAAGTTCTAAACGGAAGTTACATGGGACTCTTGGGCAAGCAGACGAAACCAATACAAAACGGGCTTTCGACCACACCATAGAATATTTCCGTGTACACTGACGTCAATTTTAATTCATTCACGAGTCGACCCGTACAGCAAACAATTCCTCTTGTGCTTCAGAAGCTGACTTGAATGGAAAGGTTGTAGTATATTTTCTTCTTAATAGGAATCACTTATCAGTATATATCTCGTATAGTCTCGGCAAGAGAATCGTTTTACTTTTAGAGAAATTAGCTTGTCAATAATCAGGTGGGATGGCCAGTAGACAAGCATGAGCTCATCCTAGGTAATGAGGTACACATTTCTCTTATTTAGCAGTTGGCATGTAATTATTGGTCTGTGTCTTTAACCTGAAATAACTTTTGGTTGTGTACTTTGACTTGGTGTTGACTTCTGAAGCACCTGCTCTTTATATGGTTTTAAATATGTGTACATGTCAGAGTGTGTATGTGTCACCTTGGGTATGGTGCCATGCATACAGGTGGATAAATGATCATAATTCTCATATAGATAAAGTTAACACCTGGAATTATGTGCACAGATTGAAGCAATGGGTAGAATCACTTAGGTCCTTCCCATTCATAGTGTGTGTGTGTGTGTGTGTGTGTGTGTGGGCAGTCGGGGATGAAGTGTTATAGAGTTGTTTTTTATAGAAGAGCTTACCTATTGCATGACTTTTATAGTGAATTTCTACCTTATGTTGCAGAGTTTTGAACCAGCCACAGTCATCAGAATTAAGTTCGTCTTTACCCTATTTGTCGTCACTTTTAAGCGCCAAGCTGTCGTCCGAAGCATTAGAACGTGAAACAGCCTCTACATCGGACCATTCTAGGATGGCCGTGTCGAGAGTATCGACACCGCCACCACCAGAAATGACATGTCCGGTGGCAGAGAACTGGTGTTACACACAGGTTAGTATTGGCATCTCAGTCTGTTCAGAAAACAGTTACTACAAGCTGAAAGGTGTATCAACAGTATTCAAGTTAATAAATGATAATAGTTAATCTTTATTTTACATGTTTTGATGATTTTGTTGTGCATGTTTTTGATTACTGGTGAAATTCTTCACTTTGCACTTGCCCTAAAGATGCATGGAAAATTTTCAGGTGTTTTGGAAGGAGACTGTTTTCATCCCTGTAAAGATATAAGTGATCATACGTCATAATAAAATACCAGTATAGCATATAGTCAGAAGAGTCATCCTCACACAGTAATAGATCTTGCCTGAATGAGGATAAAGAAGAAATATTTCTGTATATGTAATGAAATGGCACAAAGAGGTACCATGATTCTCCTGGAGAATATAATGACTATACCTTTGTCCACAGTGTGCTTTCAGCAAGTGTGTAAGTGGCCACAATAGTAAAGGAACTGATGAATAAAATAAGCTTTGGTTTTATGTTTGGAAATTATTGTGCACATGCATTTCACAGATTTTATGTACTTAAGTGGTTTTACTGATTTTTTTTCTGTATCCCATTGAAAAATTTAGTACCTAATGTGTGAAAGTTAAACAGGTAGTGGCTTACTGCATAATAAACATGACATCATTTAGATTTATTTAAGGCCACATCTGTAAAGAAATTACAACATACAGTAAGAGTCAAACATCAAAACCCAATGCAACTGTTTGCGTACTAGTTCATATTGGAAAAATCTCTCATTCTGTATGCAAGAATCATAAATATAATTAACAAAATAAAGTCAGAGATATTATGTTATATTAGTTTGGTAGACACAACAGAAGAGGATGTGTTAAATTTAGTTATTTTTTAATTTTTGTAATATGCTTAATGAGGTTTAATTTCCAGTGCAGCTGACTACATTTAGAAAGTTAGTTCCTGTTTCAGGATTTCAGGAACCCATAAATTAAAACCTTGGATTAGTTGCAATATAATGGTGTGGTAAATAAACTTGTCTGATAACAAAGTCCCTGTAGAAATTATTGCTGTACTTTAACTACATATATACTTCAAGGAACTATATATATCTCACAAAGTAGATAGACAGAAGAAAAAAACAGAAAATAATAAACGATTTATACAACTCTTTTATACATATGTGTGTGTGTGTGTGTGTGTGTGTGTGTGTTAAAAAAAACAGAATTTAAATTGTATTTTATTATGTTTAATCTCTTTCTTGGCCTGTCATAACCAATAGTTTCAACAACTTGTATTAAATAACAGTTCACAAGCGATTCAATATTAAGATTTAAGAGTATTTGTAGGAGCAACATTAAAGATCCAATAACAAACAAAAAAATCCAATTGTTGTGTGAAATACATAAATATTTTTAAAACAATTTTTAAGTCGTACATGTGTACAGCAATATCATAAGTATAATAGAGGCCCAGTACCCCTATGTACAATTATTCAATGCTATAATATCTTTGGCTTTGATTTTATTTAGTACAGAAGTTTACTAAATATTTCTATTCCAGACATTATTTCCTATTTTGAGATTTAATTACTGTTCAGGGAATGATAGAATTCCTTACCACTTTTGGAAGCTGATCTGCAGTATGTATTGTAATTTCACATGAGCTAGATGCTGGTCAGAATAAAAACTGACACCCTTATTTATAACTTTTGGTTGTACTACATTATAAAACCCTCTTTCAAAATTAAATTCTAAAAAAATTATATCAACAATAAATATTAACCACTGTTACAAATTTTGATTCAAAACATCTTGAATGTTAATTATAAATAATCTGTCCCAATAAGTAGTTTGATTTTGTGTAAAATTTGAAACATTGGTGCTTTTTAAAGTAGATTTAACATTTAGTATGTAGATATAATCTTTTTATTGGAAACTTGCATCTTTCACCATTTGGCTAAATGAAATTAGAATTTATTTTTAATTATTTAATATTAAAAAATATAAATTAATGACCACAGCTAAGTTAAAATGCTTATATTGGATATTGGTGATACTGTAAGTTTGCTGTTGAGATGCTGTAATCACACAAGTTTGAAGCTGTGAAAGTGCCAGCTGATTATGGATGATATGAAAACATGGTCAATATTTATACCAGATTTTTTGTTTTTAATTACACCTTTCACATGACACACAATTTTTATATGTTGGATTGATTTAATTTAAAAATAAAGCTCAAATTTGAAAGTACAAAATAATTGTTGATTTTAGTGGATTCAGTTTGTTTATCATTTAGTCATACCCCTTTGTCCCACAGTTGGCTTAACCCTTTAACTATGACTATCGCATCTGAGCATCACCTGTAAATAGCTCCTGAACCCCACTGACGCATATATGCAGTGTCAATAAGCCTTGTTTAAAACCCCAGTGTCGCTTATGAGCGCGTAGTTCTGCTGTACTCAAAACCCCAGTGTCGCATATATGCGGACGTAACTGCTATGTTAACTAAACGTTGATTGGTTGAAAGTACAGATATTTACTTATTTTTCATTATCATAACCAATGAGAAGACTGGTTACTGAACATTTTGATACCAGTTGGACAGCTGAGAGGTTAAATTTAGACACGCGGGAAGGAAATTTCCGGCAATGTACAAAACACATGTAGTTGAGATAAACAAAAATGGATTCCTAGTCAGATATTTGTGACTTTAAAGGGTTCAGTGCAAGCAATATCGAAGAGTTTAATGGATCATTCTTAGTAAATGGATCAGATAATGATGTTAGTCCCGTTTCAACACTAGATGTATGTGATTTTGATTCAAATGACGATAATTTATTTTGTGCGATTCAAAACAGTTTACGCGATGGGGATTTCTTGTCTGATTGTTGTAGGAGTAAATAAAATGGAAATATATGAATAACAGACACTATACAAGGTAAGCTGCTTTTTATTTCACTGAAATCCAGCAAAAATTAATGAAATAATGAATATAAACGTAACCAAGTTTTTATTGTCAGTTTCCGTAGTTAGCCATGACAATGCTCTAGTATTTAGCCTAGCAAACAGTATCAGTGGTCTCAGTAACTGATACGCTATCACTCAGCAGTAGCGAAACTGCAGAACAGCTGTAGTAGTTAAAGGGTTAATCAGACATTGTTATATATTGCTACTTTCATCACATTGGCTGTATTAAGTCGGGGAAATGGGAACTAAGCATCTTTCTCATAACAAATTGAGACAGCCTTCCTGGCATGATTTGGGTGGGTATTGAACCCACAACCCTTGGATTGTAAGTCAGATACTTTACAGTGGCTCCTTGAATGATACTTTACTGAACTACTGTTGGCTCCCTGAATAAACAAGAATGCATTTGAATGCAATTATTTATATTTTAAAACTATCCTAAATAGTTATACCTAGACAAAACAAGTGATACATAATTATGTGATTTTTTTTTCTCCTTCAAGGTGAAGGTTGTAAAATTCTCCTACATCTGGACCATCAACAACTTCAGCTTCTGTAGGGAAGAGATGGGGGAAGTTTTGAAGAGTTCTACTTTCTCTGCAGGAGCTAATGATAAATTAAAATGGTAAGACTTCTTTTTATTGTTCTAATGCTATACTCATTTTCTTTTTAATTTGAATTTTCATTAATGCAGTGTTGGCTCTTTTCTATATATGCTGGCATATGTGCCACCTGGGAAATTCTTTAAGACTCCTATACCCAGTATGTTACATGTGTTAGGTAGAGAGAAAAAAAGTTGGATTGAAAGGCCATTTACTTACTTTAAAGTATTTCACTTGAAAACAAGATTAAATTTACTTGCCAGTAGGCAAGTCAAAGAAAATAGTGGCAGAGGTCTGACTAGGATTTTAAAACTTAGGAGTCCAGGACTCCTAACTTAGCAAAAATAGGTGTCCCACCAGCAAAAGTTGCAATCCCACCAGCAAAAGTTGCAGTCCTGTTCCCAAAGCATGTTGAAGTGGCTGAATATCCATTAAAAAGCCAGAAATAAATAAAGACAAAACGTCAGTTATATTTATTGGTACTTTTTTATTATTCTCTAAAAAAGTATTAAATTGACATCATGTAAAAATATCTTATTGTTAACTACAATATAGTTCACTTTCTTCTATGTCGCATATCACAAAAAAATTTTATGCTTGGCTTTGGATCGTATTCCTACACACTAGGTCTCTTTTCTTTGACTTGCATCAATTGTGCTAAGGTCTCTCGTTTAATTCTAGACCTTCCCTTCATCTTGATTTTGTTCTGCAAACTGAAGCCTCTCTTGCATGCCACGGATATCACTGGTTTATTATTGAAACAAATGTTAAACTATCACTTGTTTTGTATACATTGCAAGATGTCGGTAAAAGTGTTAATTTTTGTAAAAGGTATTTTTCCAATACTTTTCATTAATGCTTAACTAATTTAATTAAAGCAGAAAATTGTTATTGGAGCCAATATTAAAATTTTTAAAAAAATGAGTGTGCTCATTACAACATGATGATGTACGTACAAAATATAATTTTTTGGAAAAAGAATTATGCCTATCACTTTAATTACTTAGTATGTTAATTTATAATTATGGAAAATTATAAATGTTCTTGAATTAACTGTAATGAATGAGTGCTTAAAACAAGAATTACTGACTGACTTGACATATTATTATTAGTAACTGTATATCCCATTGAAGTTGGAGGTCATTTACCCTTTGTCTGGGTGCAGTTTAAAAAGTAAATGCGCACATATACCCCTTTCTTAACAGAAGTTATAATACTTTCTATAGTAATGAAAGCTAGAAAGAAAGAGAAAACTATTACTCACATGTTGAACTGTTGATTTGTGTTGTGTTGCATGATGAGCCTCAGCAGTAGGTCGGTGGTCTCCAGATGTCTTGTGCCTAGAAAATGTAGAACTTAACAGATTTGAAGAACCAGTAGTTGTCATCGAGTTTAATTTCCCACATTTTTTACACCAGTGGCATTTAGCTCTTGTTTGTCCATCAGAATGAATTTTGTCAATCCAAGGAAAGTTTTGATTCCCAACACTAAGACAGGCATCCTATACTTTCTTACACTTACCTACTGTCGCATCCGAACTATCAGTTTTAGCAACTTTGGCAGTTCTGAATCTTATTGCAGTCTTCGTCATTTTTCAGTTTAGCTCCAAAATACTTTTCTAAACTTGCAAACAGCATTTTGCCTGGTCTCATGATATTAAGTTTGCAATATTTATACGGCTACAATCGGAAATGAAATTAATAATATTGATTGCTCTGGGCTTCACCAATGTTGCAAATTGCGATTTTGTTTTCCTTATTGGTGACAAAATATACCATCTGGCGATGTTTTTAACGACAAAATTTTTGGATGATAAAAACTATATATACAGTATTGGGTTTGGAGTGGAGAAATTCAAAGGCAACATGACAGGAAACCACAAACTTGGATATATAAATGCACTGGAATCTGTTACAAATCCAGTTTCATGTTGACAAACCACCTCAACAGTGCTCTGTTATATCATAATATTCTTATGTTGATTCCTGGCCTTGATACTGTATGCTGTAATATCATCAAAATAACCATGCAACTGACTAGCTACAATTGACCACCTCTGAGGACGGAAACGTGAAATGACTAGTCATACAACGGCAATTAAGAAAACAGAAAAATAGTTTTGCTGCAATTTCAATGAACACTGATTACCTCTGATGCAACGATATATACTCAGGAAATTTTGTTTTACAAAATTGTCTCAAGGTTTTACAGTTATTGATGTTGGCGCTGCAATAACAAAAGGGTATTTGGTTGTTCAAAGAGAACCGTTAGTGGCGTCTTCAATGACATATGCACCTTCATCAAAGCAAGACAGCGACATTTGATCAAAAATATCAGCAACAAATCAAATAAAAGCATTGCTTAAGTTTTCATAGGGATTAGAACATATTTATTTCGCCTTAAAACATTCGTTTTTGCAAAAGAAACGTGCATACGGAGGACTCTAGTGTCGGCAATTTTATGCATCCCAAATCAAAAGTTTGCATCCAAATACGCGTAATTAAGCATTTCCAAGATCCCTGAGTGGGATACAAGATACAAGAAAGTTTATTTAACATCAGTGATCTGGGTAAAATGTATAAACACTAGCTCTGTGTGTGGTTTTACCAACAAGGTGTTGTGATCAGTCATTAATACTTTTATGTTCAGCAAGTTTTATTCCATGTGAGCTATAGTGGTACCTTTGCTTGGAATATATATGTAGCACATTGTTCTTCAGTGTAACTGGCCACAGAATCTTTTGTATGTTGTATGTCTTTCCCATCTTGTAGTCATTGTCAAGGTCAGCCTCACATTTTCTCATGCAGGCTTGATAATGTGAATATTTACTAATTAAAGCAAGTTTTGACAAATGAGGGATAAATCTGTATTTTAACTTAAGAGTACATTTTATTTGGAAGATTTGAATTTATTTGAAATTCAGCGACTTTCAGGTCCAAAGTTAATCTTGGGTAGTTTGTTGTTGTTGTTGTTGGGCTTAACACCATTTTTCAGCACACGATAGGCTATTCATGGCGGTCAGTATTAGTAGTTTGTCAGTGAATAGTTGTTAATAGTTAATAATGCAAATCTTGAAGTTTGTTGTACAAATGTATTTTGAAATTATAGGCAGCCATATCTAATGAATGACCACCAGGAGGATTTTGTTTTAAAAAATGATATTTATGATCTGTTACTTACATGATATTTGCAGGAGACCATGACATACTTGCTGGTTGGCAGATAATTAAATGGAATGAATAAGTTTCAAATCATTCTCAGATGTGTGATTGTCAGATATTTTGATGCATGTAGCCTTTTTCAGAGTCACTAGATGATAATTATTAAGCAAATGGAAAAAAATACATGTTAATAAATCCTTCAGTTGTAAATATAAATAAATAATTACTAAGTCCAGCTTTCATTTTGTCAATTTCTCTCATAAATCTATTTCCAAGCCCTTTTTATTTTCCATTTGTCTGTCCAGATACATATAACTGTCTGATTATCTGTATCTAAGTAAGTTTAAGTAAATAAGTGATTTCCTTAAAATATTTCATATTTTATCTTATTGTTTTACACATTTTCTGGTATTATGTTTAGGGCAAAGTCTGAGTTTCCAAGGGAAAATTAACTTTTTCAGTCAACTGCCCTGGGAAAACTGATGTTTATAAAATATGTCAATTCCTCTAGACTACATTGTATACACATTATATAATCATCTGGTAATTAGTTCCTTGTCTTAAATAAGATTAACTTATTCATGTATCAAAATGTTTTGATTTTTTTTAGAGGTGTGATTACTGGAACATGAAAATCAAAAGATTTTGTACCATTGTACATAGATTTATCCTGTAGGTAGCTTGCAAGGCTTTCATTTGTGCAAATTTAAGTACTAATGTTTGATCAGTTTGATTTGTAACCTTGCCCTTTCAATTCATTGATCAATGATGCCTCATTCTGGATGCTTACAGAGGTTGCTTAATTGGGCAGCATTGTCATTCAGAAGGCATTGACTTTTAAGATTTAAGGCACATCATGCCCCGCATGATATTTCCTTCTTCAAAAACTTTGGTTTTCTTTGTTTTAAGTTTATTTCGCAAGCATTGTTCATGCTGGAGTCATCAAACCTGATGATAGTATGTATTCCATGACACCATCATAACAAAAGACTTACTTTGAAATGTATTTCACTTTGTACTTGCTTAAAATACTTTAATATAGTTCATGACTACATGTTTGTACACTGCATACATGCCGATATACTTAGATTCATGAAACTTTGTGGGAGGATATTTCTTGATGAGCTACACATTATTTACAAAAGTAGATCACCGTGACCCATATTTTTGGGGGTTAATAACTTTGGTCAGATGTTATCTGCTCATAACAGAATCATTAAACATGATAAATATATACCTCCTTGCTAGTAAAACACCTGACAAATCATTGGATTGTATTAAAATGTTTGTTCAGTTAATGACTTAAAGTTTCTCTTTTCTTCATACTGTGTATGCATGCACTATCCTATATAGAATTGTGAAATTTGGTGATGGGATGAATTAGTTCTTCATTGCAGAAGTACTCTTTATGGCTGGTACTTTATGCATTGTGACATGGATTAGGATTTGTGCTAAAATGAAGAAGTTGATATTGACAGGCACCCCATTTACATTTATAACAAACTTAAGCTCAGCTTGAACAGTATTTCTTTTGTTAGCTCATGACATGATTTTTCAGCATGCTATAAACCTACTATTCTATTTACAAGACATGGTGAGGGGAGTTCATCTTACTTTGCCCATATTCCAGAAGGATTTCAGACTATTTCTTACATTTACATCATGCATCAGCAGTTTTGGTCATTTTTTTACATTTAAAGGTCATTTATTGTTTTTTTTTTTAATTTAAATGAAACTTGATAATTGGATTAATTCTTTATAAGGATGCAACTTTGCAACCAAATAGTGTCACTGTGACCTCTGGTTTATGCCATTATTAACATTGGTTATGCATTTGTGTTCAGCTCCATATAGAATTGTGTGTGTGTGTGTGGATGCACGCGCGCCATCAGATACCATCACAACTAAGAGCACATCACCAAAAAGTGATTGTGCAAAGTCAGTATTATATGGATTGGTGCATGTAGGCATGTTGTATGGCTGCTGTTTACCTGTGGATCTAGGTTTTAATCTCAGTAGAGTATGAGTAAAAAATTGTCTGATTTATATATTATTCGTATTAAATATTATTCTGCCTAGTATTTTATTAAGCATTCTTCTGTAGAATCTGATATAAAAGTACTTTCTGGTCTGTTTGTTTTATATTTGTATCTATATATTCCATGGAAAGCCCTTTCTGACCAGAATATTTTGGAAGTAGGAATAAATATGAGTATAGAGTGATAAACTTTTTATATTAAGGAGGGTACATTTTATATTGCATAGATTACATTTAACAGATTAAAGGTGTTGCACATTTGAATGATTATAGGAATTAGATGAGTGGAATTCATGCATTTCATTTGAGACATAGACTAGTGGAGCAGCAAAGTAAATAATGATCATAACATAATGGCTATCACTTTAAGCATGTGACCTGGTCTGGTACTAATTTTGGTGTAACTGGCAAGTTTTCAAAACTCAATCTTTAAATGGTTTGAGATACTTTCACCTGAGTTGTTGTTCAGATACTCCTGTGTACTTTATCTTTTGTGAGTGCTTTACCTTTTGTGAGTACTTTACCTTTTGTGAGTACTTTATCATTTGTAAGAAGTACATTAGGTGAGCATCATACAGCCCTGCTTAAAAATATTTTTAAAAAATGGTTGGACAGCTTTTTACTTTACTATTATTAATATTGTTGTTGTTCTTGTTTTTATTACAGGTGTCTGAGGGTGAATCCAAAAGGATTGGATGAAGAAAGTAAAGACTATTTGTCGCTATATTTATTACTAGTCTCCTGCAACAAAAGTGAGGTTCGAGCCAAGTTCAAGTTTTCCATTCTCAATGCAAAGAGGGAAGAAACCAAAGCTATGGGTACATTATTTCTGACAATGAATCTAATCATTTTGATTTCAGTAACACCATAACTGTTGCATAGCTGGTACTTTTGTGGGAGCTATATGCCCCATACTTTACGACAAGAATTCATCCCCCATTAGGCTCAAATTAATAGTGGGCCACATGAAGACTTGTACCTTGACCAAAGGCTGCATCACTGAAAATGTTTGGTACAGTAAAAGTGGCTCATATAAATTATAGCCACTTAAAATGTTGGAAATAACAATGTAACAATAAAAAAAAAATATTAAAAATTGGTTCGAGGTGAAGAAAATGTGCATTATTATTTTGAAAATTCCTGGTGTCTTTGCAGGCTGCAGGAAATAATTATATGGGCCACATTTGTGTTCCATGTCTTATGATGACCCAGAAAATTCTAGAACACTGAATTTGCCTAAGGAGCACCCAATACTTTAATGTTTTTTTTTTCAGCTGCTAATGCTGTATTGTCAACATTATTTGTGTTGAAGACTATTTGCCTTCACTGTATGGGCCAACAAGTGTATTTAATTCATCTCTTGTGTGTATATCCTTTGTAACTGTTTGGATTATATCCCTGGCTGAGTTGTATTTCTTTCAATTTAAACTCACTTGAGAGTTATTAGCATTTGTTCCATGCATACAGAGGGCATTAGTGATTCAGTTTGGTTGTGGATTTTTCTAGCGTGATGTAGACAGTTTGTTTAAATTTCCATACTGTTGGATAATTGCAATCTGTGGACTCACTTTGATGCATTTAATCGTTCATTGCAATTATTTCATTCACATTACTTATCGCTCTTATACGGCCACCCCTTCTGCACCTGGAAAGTGGTCTTATAAGACAGCTGACCTTTCATGAGGGGGACTAAATTTTTTGTGAGAAGTAAATGTAGTGTATGTAATAGGAAAGCTACAGACTTCAGATCATTTAATATCGTCATTTAAAATCTTTGTTTAAAAGTAACATTAATTATTAAAAGGTTTTTCTTGTTTTAAGAATAGAACTTATTTTAACTGAATATGCATTAGTAGTTCGTGTACTTGATGTAAGCATGATAAGTGAGTTGATATTGTTGTCATTAAAAAAGATTTTCCAAAAAAGTCATTTAAATCTTGATACATAATTCTCTTTACATTTGCTGCTGAATAATCTCCTTGTCAGTTATGATGTGTATTCGAGTCTTCAGTGTAAAATTATTTTATACGAGTCATTTCTACATAAATTTGTTCAGTAAGTTCCTCCACTCCATCCGATGTCATCAAGTAGAATAACCATCTTAATTCTAAAGTAATACATCCCATTTACGTGATGACATGTTAATGTTTGGTTATGATTTATTCGGATGTTGCTAACTGTATGCGATCTAATTATGAAACTTTTTTAGAGTTGACAAAATGCCTTCTTATTAGAGGAATCAATAAACATATTGTCACATGATTTTTTGGTTTTTGTCTTGTACCCAGTTTTGGTAAAGGTTCATTTCTAGGGGCTTAGTGGATAGAGCATCCACCTCAGATGCGGGAGGTCATTGGTTCGATCCCCAGTCAAGTCATACCAAAGACTTAAAAAATGATATTAACAGCTGCCTCGCTTGGCACTCAGCATTAAGAGGTTAGTGTTAGGAATGGTCAACCTGGTGTCAGGATAAAGTGACTGGGTGGGACATCATGCTACATGTCTGTGGCATGATGCTTCAGTGCTAGATATCAATATAAACTGTCACACTGCAGACATTGTATGACTATATATATTATATATATATGACTAAATGACTATATAATATATATATATATATATATATATATATATATATATATATATATGTCTATATATATATATATATATATATATATATATATATATATATATATATATATATGACTAAATAGTTGTTAGAAGCTACATTAAAAATCATAATCACATCACATCACTTCTCTTTCATTTCAAAGAGAATCAATTCTTAGTTTCTATTATTAAGGGCTATTGAGTCAACAATCTGTTTTCCTAACGGATTGGCCATTGGGACAAATTCTCACTTGACAGATCTGATCAAGTATTTTGAGCTACAAAGACTCACTAATACTTAATGGCATCTTTCTTTTGTCTTGTGGTAAATAAATTCCTCTTTGGCCCTTTGGATGAAGCTTTGAAAACCTTACCCTCAAAACAGTCTTCTAGCTTGCCATAGCATCTATGAGAAAAAGGAGCAAGCTTCATGCACTATCCATAGAGCAGTGGTGTACAAAGATCAGTGGAAATTATGAATCTTTCTCTACTTTGCCAACCAGTTTGTTTTTTTTTTGTTGTTAAATAAAAGGTCAGCACCTGTTGCTCCAATCCCATCTGAACTCCCTAATGTCATCCATATTTGTACTGGGGATGATCTAGATAAACTTTTATATCCGTTTAGATTTTTATTTGACAAGCTTTATGTCGAGAAGGAAGGATATAAAGCATCTATCCCTCCCCATTAAAGATTCAGCTAGTATTTTAGCCTCTACCTTTTCTAGCTGGATTGCATTAACTATCAACCAGTCCATTACTAATAAGATCCAGTCGTTAATGAATGTTAAAGTCCATGAGACTCTAACTTGATTATTTTCAAGGCATGTAATCAAAGCTGTATTTTGGAACTGTTGCACTACTTTCTCATTTTAATTTCTCTTTTTGGCTCAATATTGTGAAAGCATTTTTCATACTGGGCATATTAGTGGTCACTCATAATTTGGCCCAGGCAGATTTCATCTCACAGTAGTATCCTATTCTTCAATGAGGGTGAATATTCTTTGTGTTTTTTTTTTTGTTTTGTTTACCATTTGAGAGATGATTAGCCTTCCACCAAACTGATAATTTCAGGTATGCAATAGAAACAGGAATTTCTGATAGTAAAATGTTACATTTGGGTGGAGGTGTGGTAAAGTAATTTTAATAATGTAAAACTTGCCTGTTGCTGTTGCCAGATTACCTCACATTTCCATTCATCAATGTCCTGCCAAGTTACATTGCCCTCTAGGAAAAGAAAGGAGTGTGTATGGCAGAGTAAGTGGGTGGTACCCCAGGTGTGTTCCAGTGTACTGGAATCTTATGGGTCACACTAATGGGAGGTGACATTCTTGACCTACAGGCAAACAAACAATCCAGTAGGAACAGACAAGTATTACATCATTAAAATTCGTTTAACCTGGCCTTTCCTCTTACATTTTAATGGCACATTTTTGTTGGCTAGTTGATTGTGTGGATAGTTGGTTGTTAATGGCACTTTCAGAACATTGTTGTCATTATCAGGTAGAGGAAATTGGAGCAAAGTGTTTTTTTCAGGCAGAGTTAACTGACCCATGCTGACCTGTGTGGCACGACTGATGCTGTTGTAAAAGAGCGACCATTGCACTTTGAGTGGACAATATTGTACCATATGCTAGTGAAAAAATTTGACCAAAAACTTTTTATCCAAGAAAAATTGCACAATTGTATACTGATGTTTGAAATGAAGTTTGAAACTTTGAAATGAATATGATATTGCTCTATTTGCATTGAAGCTTGTCATTGATTTGCTGATAATATCATTTATATGAATTTAAATTTTGTTTATATATTTGCAGTATTATGTCCCTCTACTTGCAACAAAACAATTATGAAATTCTTGATATACGATTTAATCCTTGTGCTTCCCACAATTTTGGCCCAGAATTCCCCAAATATTGACTCCTGCACATCAATTTTGAAATTATTTACCTCTTTCTAATCATAGATGAACCCACCAAGATTTGAGAGACAATAGTACACTGTCCTTCATTGGCTGAATCCTAGGTTTAACACTCCTCTAAATTGTGCAATTAATGTTCTTGTAAATTAAATGATTGTGCGCATCTAAAGAAGGGAATCTTGCTTTATGAGCAAGACATAAAGTACAAAATAAGCATCATTAGCATTTGACTTTTTTGCCTGGTAATCTCCCATTTTGTAAACTTATCTTATTGCAGTAATCAAACGTGTACATGTATATACATTTCAGAGAGTCAAAGGGCATACAGATTTGTGCAGGGAAAAGACTGGGGCTTCAAAAAGTTCATACGTAGAGATTTTCTTATGGACGAAGCAAATGGTTTGTTACCTGATGACAAATTGACCATATTTTGTGAGGTGAGACAGCAGCATTATAATATATTTACTGCATCACTCAGTCTGTATAGCCTGATTAGTAAACCAGCCTTCATTTACTTGAGTATTGTTTTAATATCACAGCATAGATAAACATGACAACAAAATTAGTCTGATCCAAGTATCTCAGTTTTTAATGGGGATGATTTGAGATAGGGGTTAGCAATTCATGACTACATCTAGCGTAACACTTCTTTTCTGTTCATCCAGTCCCTCTTTCTTTGGCCTGCATGATTTCAGTAATATAGGTGTTTAGATATGTTCTAGTTTAGGTGTTAAGATTTACTCAAAACTTGTAAATGTTTGTTATGCCCCCACTGTTTGCAGCAGAGGTATGTCAGTATAGTTCTATCTGCTGTCTATCCATTTAAAGAGGCTTGTTAGCAGAATTGTACAGAAGCTACTCAATACTGGCAAATAAAATATGTGTAGCATGTTTTTTATGCATATGTAGGAGATATGAAAAGATTTTGGGTTTATAACAGAAAATGTTAATTTTAAAAAAAATTTGAAACCTATTTTAGAGTTAGACATTATCGACAAAAACTTTCAGCATGATTAAGCAAATTCCACTTGAGGTACACAATTTTTTAGGCTTATTTGTATTTATATGTAGATAATATCTGGATTTTCAGGCCATTGCAATATCTTTTCAGGTTTTTGCTTTTATAAAAAATAAATTTGGGATACATTATTGTACTTTTTGGACTTTTTTGATGAAGATTTTTTTACCAAGATTAAGGGGTGTTCTGTTAAAAAAAACATGGGACCTAGGGAAGGCATTTTCAATTATAAATGTTAACCAGTGATTACAATTTCGGTTTTTGTATTTTGATAAAAACTTGTAGAGTAATCAGAGTATACTGGCATATATTTAACCCTCTTTTTTTCTCCTATGCCGTCCCCCCTAAGTACTATGTTTGTTTAAATGTAACAGCTCTAAGCATAAACCACATGATATTGTGTTCATCTATGTGTATATGTTTATTTACATGGCCTGATTAGATCTGAATGTCAATTTAGCAATCTTTCAAACTTTTGTAAAATTTTCAGTTTGTTGGAAACTTGACTGTTTTAGCCTGAATTAGGGACATGTGTGCTTTACAAACTTCATCTAGTTTATCTATCAGGTATGTGCTACATTATGCACTTATATCTCCTACTAAGGCTGTTTTATGCAACTGTAGAATAACAAATGTTACCTGAGTAACTTGTACAAGACATTTTCATATGTTTTCATAATCAGAGAAGAGACCACTAATTAGGTTAGATCAATTATTGGAAAGATGACTGAAAATATTTCATATTGCATTGGGTATATTTTCATTTATCCCTCTTTGTCACAGTTCAGAGCTTGATGACAGGATAGCTTCATATATCATAAATGACTTTGCAGTTGATAATGTAGGGTAAATGCATACATTGCAAACCTTTGGAATCCAAAGACAGACATTGGAGATGGAACATAAAGCTTTTACTTGTATTAGTAGCTTTAGATAAGTACTTTTTAAATGTGTACAGGTGTGTTAGTATTAAATTGAGGTCAGCTAAAGTAATATGATGAGCTGGTCAAATAATTTATAAAGTAACACCAAACTATGAGATGAAAGCTAAAATAATTCATATATTGCTTTACATCAGTATATCATTTCTGTTTAACAGGTCAGCGTTGTTGGAGATACAGTCAATGTATCAGGCCAGTCAAACTGTACACCGGTAAAAGTTCCAGAGTGTAAACTCAGTGATGATCTTGGAACATTGTTTGAGCGGTCGTCTTTCAATGATGTAACACTTTGTGTTGGGGGAAGAGAATTTCAGGCCCATAAAGCCATCTTAGCAGGTATGAATTTATGTGTGGCTTCTTTAGCCCATGGCCTTCTTAAAACTTGAAATTATTTTCTTTCCTCAACTAAGATGAATATATGTCTAACTGCAGAGGAAGAATGGTCCCTTCTTGTGTGAAAATCTGGAGAAATTACTGAATATTGATAATATACCCACAACTGTATCAATGTTTGTTGGTGTGGATTTGACAAAGATTCCCAGAGACATTTTGTTTAACTTTTGTATGGGTTGTCTGATTGAGGAATGAGTATCTCAGCATTAACCATTTTTGTGAAGGAAATGTCATTATTGATATCTGCCATGTGATAAAGAATGTCTGTATTTGGAAGTCACCAGATCAAAGATCCAAAGACAAAGTGGTTAGTTTGTTTTAGGATTTTTTAGGAATGTGGGAGGTGGAAGAGGAAGTTCTTGAATTTTTATCCAAGGATATGAACATTGGAAACCTACTATGTTGATATCAGTGTCCTGAATGTCAGCCAATTTCTTTCAAGATATTGACTAGACAGTGCCTTTTGTTGTGCAATACGCACCAAATATTCCCAACTAGATACTTCTGGAGTGAGTTCGTCTTCTTTGTAATTTTTTTTAGCTGTCCTGGCCAAAGTAATGCATACTTAAAGAATGACCCAGCATCCATTGTGTGGTGTCCATCATGTGACCCTCAATCATTGCTATTTTAAATTTTTAAAAAAATCATGGAACCATTTTTGACCAAATTTGGTATAGATTATTCTGGCATGAAAAGCTTTTAAAATTTGTACAAATGAATCAGAAGTAGTAAAGCCATTAACAACAACCTTGTCATAGGAAGGCTGAACAGTTTTAAAAAACGAATTGCACAATGTATCTTGGCAGGAAGCTATTTCAAATTCATACAAATGATACAGATCTGCCCTCAAATATGGTAACTGTTACTGTATATTCCTCATTCTCCCCTTTTAAAACAATTCTTTTCCAAAACTACTAGATAGAATTGGACTGAGCAGTAAAGATATAATCCTGGTATTAAGACCATTTGTGCTTGTACAAATTATGCCAAATCACCACAAATTGCCACTTTTGCTAGAAACACAGGAAAACCTTGCAATTGCTTCTTAAAACCACTCAATAGAATTTGACCAGATTTAACAGAAAGCATCCTGGCAGAGGAAACATTAAAGTGCATACAGATTGAGCAAAATAGTTTAAAGTGGACTCGGTCAACCAGAATTATTTTGGGGATTGGCCCAGACAACAATAAGTTTAGCACATGTTTCAAGACATACACCAATAATGCAAAACAGAAACAACAAAAGTACTTACCATGTATGAATATTAGTGACATATTTTAATATCAAAAATGTTTTTTTTTTATGTTTTCATTTTATTACATATAGATGCATTATTTCATACAATTTCATCTACTTTTTTCCCCATTAATCACAGGTTAGTTTGAATTTTTTGTCATTAATTCAGATAACTGGACCTTCCAAATTTCTGGATTATTAGAACAATTTTCTGTCCACACACAAAATTAATTTAAATAAATGCAGAATAAACAAATTCTTGATTTTGTAAATGTTTTCACCACTTTGTATTTGATAATGTTTATTGGGTAGTAGTTTTGGTTTGGTGCTTTATGGTACAGCAGTACAAGTAGGTTAAATAGTGCCCTGATTATTGGAGTAAAGTTCCAAGCCCAATGCCAAGCCGTGAGATGTAGTGAGTATTATGTGCATTAATATGCATTTTCTCTGAATAGTTTTAGGTTCCTACTTACATAGAATAGAAAACATGATTTAGTATTGGCAATCATGGTAAAAAGTTTACTAGTCATTATTTACATCAAGCAGAAAATTTTTAATTAACTCAATTGAAAGTGTAAATACCACCATTGGATAACATCTTGTTGAGAAATATTGTTGGTCTTCTATAGGGAATAAAATTAGAACATGCAAGCTTGGTTCAATTTTGTTATATGCAGGGGGATAAATGAGTTTTAAAAAAATGAACTTTTATATTTACTGTCCAGTGCAGTTTTGTTCAGCATGAACCTGGAAATATGTTAATTTTAGGCTTTACAGAGAGTTTGGCACCTGTGCTCTGAACTTTATTTCCACTTCGCAGTTTCAGTATATGTTTGAATATGCTTTTATAAAATATAAGTGTAAATTGGGTTTTGTGCATAAATCAGTGGGAAATATGTTTGCTCATTTGGACAAACATATAATCCTTGTCTGTTTGGATCAGTGTTCTATGATATGGAAGTTAACTTCACCTTGCCATAGGTCAGCATCTACAACTGCCATTCCACATATAAACCCATTGATTTTATGCCCCAAACAGAAGACATTGCAAGAATTGTTGTAAAACTATTAAATTGTTCTTTTGTGCTGATTTAGAAAACTCTTTTGCTGTCAAATATACAGGGAATTTACATTTTTACTGCCAGACCACTCTTCTGATCTAGTGGTTAGATCATCTGTCTCAGAAGCAGGAGATTGCTAGTTTGAACCCCAGCCAAGTCATATCACAGACTTATAAAAATGGTATTTGCAGCTGCATCATTAGGCACTCAGCATTAAGAAGTTAATGTTAGGAATGGTCAGCTTGGTGTCAGGATAATGTGACTGGATGGGACATCATGCTGCTACATGTCTGTATCATGATGCCTCAGTAGTAGACATCACAATAAACTGTCACACTGCAAACATTGTATTGATATGACTTAAAAATTGTTAAAGCTACATGAAAAATCCAAATCACACACAAATTTTTATTGCCAATGTTTTTTTAAGAAAATACTTGCAATTGTAGTCTATCAATCTCAAAAGGAAATATTATAATGTCTTAGATGCTCTTGTATTAAACTTTATGAAGAGCTCAATGAATTTATCCAGTATTTCACCTGAACTGAGATATTTGCTCTTGACAAGTATCTGTACACTATATTCAAGAACATTCCCCTCGTTTAGGGACTAAATTTTTTTTAATTTGGCTACTTGTAATGCAGGGCATGTGACTTAAAAAAACATTTGCATGTCATGCATAAGATTTTGTCATCAATCTCTGTACATGATACTAAGTATGCTTAAAATGTTGAACAAGCATCTTGACAAAGTAACTTGGTCTTCAACTTGGTATTCAAGTAAGTATGAGTGGAATTTCCAGGATTTCTTTACAAGGGTACAGTATAATGCTATTACAGTAACTGAAATCATGCAGATTTTCAGATTCGAGGCATATTTTTATTGTGTATATGAAATTTAGTGAGTGTTATGTGCATTTTAATACCATTTAACTTGCAGAACCAGTAAAACACCTGAGTTGTTGAAGAATTTATTTTGCCATTGCCAAATTTATCCTTTGAATCACTTTTTGCTGATTTCTCATTAATTTACCCTTTCACATTGTTTATACCAGAGGAGGAAGACACATTGCTGAAGACTTTTAGTTCAGGATTTTTCCTGATGAACTTGATTATCTTCCATTGTAGATGAGTTACTAAATGCTGAGTATGATGTATCTTCTCCCTCAATATGAAAAGCAGCCAGAAATCTCATCATTACTCATATTGCATTTAAAAAAAATGTGACCTTTCTTTTAGGGTCCGAATCTGGAAATTTTACAGAGAAAACCCCACCTCTTCCATTTTGAAAGAAGGGATTGATTATTTAACTATATGTGATATTTGAAACAGTAAATTATGGTAGGGTCTGGAACTGGAAATTTTACAGAGAAAACCCCATCTCTTCCATTTGGAAAGAAGGGATTGATTGTTTAAATATGTTGGATATTTGTAATGGTGAATTATGGTAGGGTTTGCGAATTTGATGCATAATTTTTTATTCATTAAATGAGAAGGTAGCATGAATCCTGCAATGAAGTGACCTAGACTAGATCCTGAATTGCGATACAGGCATGTGTCTGTTAAATCATAATGCAGTTTGGGATACATTTGTGAAAAAATTGATTTAATAAATGTAATGAACTTTATCCAGCCAGTTCTAGAATGTGTTTTAAAAAAATAGGTTATATTTTAGAAATTTGTTTGACTGAAGTTGAGAATAAACTGTCCACATCATAGATGTAATATGTAAATGTCAGTCTGGGCTTTTCCAGTAAAACATATATTACCGGGGATGGCACTTCAAAAAAACTTCTGTAGGAGGTTGTGATTCAAACTATTTTGATTTTAACAGTTGAAGGTTGATTAGAAAAATCACATTTGTTGTGGGTTGTATTAACAAAATGAGAAATTGCTGATGGAGTTGTAAGAAAAAAAACCCGAATATATATTTAAAATCACATATAAACCCCCTCCTAGCAGTCTAATGTGAATAAAACATCGGGTCAGAAAATGATGTCAGTACATGCAAGCGCACCTAAATAGTATGAATTCATGTATATTTAATGCATTGATATGTGATCTGCAAATTACGTCAACATCGCGGGTATAAAATGGGCTCTTTGCATTATGCAATTTTTATTCAACTTTTAACTTTAAAAGTGCATATTGCATTATAATTCTTGCTCCCAGTAGCATTATGATAGCGCTTGATGTGACATTTAGTTTCAGAAGGCAAACGTTAAAAAAGCTGGATGAATTTCATGTATATCAGTCTGTTGGACATTGGGAAATGTCACTGGAAATACCAGTGTGTGATTTTGAGCCCAAAATTGATGTTGTGTGAGTGCGACGTACCTGTTGGATGGACATGATGCCAGATACTCGTGTCTGAACAAGTAGACTATGGGAATGTTGGACTTAAACCCCTAATGCAGCATTATGGAAGAGAAAATCTGGCATAAGAGGTACCAAAGCACTGAGTCAAGGAAGTGAATTTTTGGCAGAGTTCATGTTAGTGAAAACTTTTATTTTTGGAACAGAGATATCAAGAGAGAATACCATGGGGCCATACCTATGAGATGTTGAAAATCATGCAACCATATAGAACAGTAACTTGTTCAAGCAAGTTATGCATATGCATTTCAGACAGCAGGCAATGAAAGGGAGTTCTCTGCACAATAATATTCATATATAGAGGAGAAGGATCATAGTCATAAACAATCAATATATTAATGCTCATAGGGAACATCAGAGAATCCCAATACAACATAGTTAAGTGTGTATAGATCTCTAGTTGGCAGAACCAAAATGGCAAAAAATGAATAAGGAGACTAACTTTCATATCATGTGTATGTATTACCAGATGAAGTACATGCTCTCTGTGTGCAAAACTTAAATGGCATGAAACATAAGAAACTGACTGAAATGTGTAAACTCAAAGCAAGATGGATAAAATTTTGTCCTGTTTGTGTTTGGTTATTCCTATGTATATTTTGAGGATGTTGATATGTCCTGCAGACATTTTGGCACTTAGATCCATGCCATCATTTGATATTTTTATTACAAATTGGATTACTGTTATCTAGTACACAATATTTTGTCATTAACTAATGATGAAATTGATGAAAAAATACTTCCAGTCATTCTGTTATATGGATTCTTTACTACACTACTAATCTGTTCATCCTGATTCTTTTTTACCATCTTTAGTTTTACTGGTACAAATACTTTTAATAAAATTATAATTTAAAATATTTGTGACCCTGTACTAAAGGTGTGATAAAGGCAAAATGTGCTTAGTTTTGTTGTAAGATCTAAAACTGTTAATTAGCAAGGGACTAAAGTAAAAATGTGTGCAAATATTATTGCCATATTACAGTGTTGTCAGAAAAAAACAATAGTTGTACAAGATGTATTTTGCAAAGTTGTAGAACCAGCATTTGTATTGTAACCACATGTTCTATTTAAATAATCTTATAATTATTTCTGCATATTCCTACCAGTTTTTCCCAAGTAGTATCAATTACCTGATCTGATATTCATTTCTTGTGCAATTTTTACACATTAAGAATGTTCAGTATCATTAAAAAACAAATGTTAACTGCACCAAATTGAGTTGTTTGGGATGAAATTCATGTTTAACCCCAAAATCACTGAAGCTATGAGTTCTGACATTAAAGTCTCACATTAAATAACATTTAAAGTAGCCTAATTTAGGGTGCAACTGTTCTAAGTTCATCTTTGGTATATTCAGATCTTGAATGTAATGGAGAAACATGGCTTCAAAATAAACACATCAAATGTTGAACATTGTCATTGACTATGAATCAAGCATATAATCGGAGTCCAACTGAAATATTTCAATTCTTTTGACAACATCATAATTAGCTGTAAAATATGGAGCAAGCCTATAGTCTTTCTTATAATGAATGAATACAAATAAAAGTATGCATTAGATTATATGATCTATAAGAATTAAGTAGATTACCTCCAGCTAGCTGTCATTTAAATACACCCTACCCAATATTAAAATTGCTTCTACCACTTACTAACACTTAGCCAGAAAATATATATAAAAATATGCTTCTGTAGGGGACACTATTTTTCTGTTAAAACATGATGGTGGATCATAATTTTTTTTTTAATGCTTCTGTTGCGTGTTGGTTGAATTTGAAAGTGCCTTCCCCCTGGGGTTATATGTTTTACTGGAACAGCCCTCATAGAGAAAAGAGTTTTAATTGAAGCTGCTTTTTTTGTAATGTGAGTATGTCTATCAAAGACCCTCAGATGACTATAATTTTGTCTGTAATATGGACAGATATCTTTATGCATAGTTGGAATGTGGAAGCATTGATGGAAAAGGTTGAGTGAATGTTGAAATTTATAAATAGGTATACTATATATAAAGGTCTCTGTTAAGATAGGTTTCATTGTACCCCATTGAATGCATCATGTGTTCTGGTGAGATAATATTGGCAAATAATATAGACTGGCATTATCATATAGAATTGAGGTAACTCTTTTTCCACAAATCCATTTCTAGTTGCAATACACGAATTCAGAGTAGCATCTTGAGGCAAAACAAAGGTGTGCTTCCAGTAACCCACCCTGCCCAATTTTAATGGCCCCAACCTATTCTTTTTATTGTGCATTCAGAAACAAATTTGTGCATCCAATAACCCAGCCTGCCCTATTTTAATGGTCCCTACTCTATATCTTTTATGTGTTAAAAAAAACAAATGTCAGTACTGACTATGATCTTTTTTTCACTCTTGGTTTGACAATTTAGACTGGAATCTGACATGAATTAACACTGGCTGGATAGGAAAAAAGTAATAAAAATTAGTGTTGATTTTCCTACTTTTTCAAATCATTGGCATAGAATTGTTTTCTAACTGTAATCATCTTTGCCCTCATCATTAGTACTTTGCAATTAATGCTTAATTAATTCAAAAGAACAGGGGACCTTTGTATGATAATGCAATGTAGGCCAAATTTTATTGAGCTGAAATGAGTAAACATTTTGATACTGTCATGACAGTATTGTAAATTAATGGCAGTATAGCAGTAGAACATTTAGCTGATAATGTCAGTGGATTTGTACACACCTAAGTATTGGCACTTTATAAAGGAATGATATTGTGAATATATTCTTGATAACAAAGAAATTATATTTCTATTACAGCTCGATCATTAGTTTTTAATGCAATGTTTGAACATGAAATGGAAGAAAAGAAACAGGTGAGTGCCATTAATTATTCCTTTGCATTGAAAAGTGTTTGGAACATTATGAAACTATTTGCCATACTGTTTGTCCATCTGTTGCTTCCTGTGTTAAAAAAATTATACACTAAAATTGCTAAACGTGGTTGTTGACTGGCACATAGGAAAGTAGTTTGAAGAAGATTTATTAGACTGTATTTTATCTTCTGCTTTGATTTTTCTTCCATTTCCTCACCCTTTGTTAGGTCTTTGGACAGTTATATTAGGGTGAGGCGTGGGGATCAGAACACATCCCATATTGAAAACTTGGAACTCACTGAAATCCATGTGGTAGCTGAGTGGTGCAACAAAACGTTAATTGACTTTACGCCTGCATGAAATTGTGAAGGAGAGTTATTTTCTTAAATTTAAGTTGTCTCATTATAATTAGCACCCACTTGAGCTAAAAAGATGGTTACAGATTGGACCTCATCCTTGGTTATTTCTCACATTGCTTTCTTATGAGTTTTAAAAATGTAAAGAAATTATAATCTATGATATTGGGATTTAAATGATCACATGGTATAAGTAATATATGAATAGAAAGGCTTCATAATGTTGAAATTTTTTTCAAAATAAGCATCACAATGCAAAATATTTGACTGACGTTTTATGTGCAGCATTGATTTCATTTTCATCTTGTGGTGCTTACAATCCCAAATGAGATATAGTACTAATGAGAGTACAAAGTGACCTAATGGAAAGTCTAAATGAATACAAAAGTCACCCAACATTGAATTAAATTTGATTTAATTTCAATATGTTGAACATGAGACTTATAAATTATTTAACTAAATAAATGCTGTATCATGCTCTAGAATCTCAAGTACGGGATTACTAGCTCAAATTTTGGCATATTCAGGATTCATGTGTTTGAAGTGGTATGTCCAACATAATAAATATGGTACTCGCTTAATAGATATGTTAGACACTTGAACACTGTACAGGCCAAACAAAATTTCAGATATACTTTTATACAAGATATACTCTTCCATCAAAACCTCTGACATGCTGCATACATTCTGTTACTAAGAATAGTTTATGCTTCTAGCAATGATGCATTTTCATTATTTAGCACTACTTTTCTTTAGACCTTGAACAAAAAGCCAGGATATAAAAAGGGACATAACTCCATTTCTAATCCATTCGAGGAAATAATTAGTTTGTAGTTATATCCCTTGATATAGTTGGCCAGTTTCTCAGTGGCATTTGAAAAACTACAGAGAATCATTTCAGTTGAAAATGTATCTCAAAGGTAATTGCTTAAATATAAGTCTCAAAATATGTAATGAAGCATTTTAAATACTAGTTCTCAGTTAAGGATTAAAGAAATCAACAATTGTGAAATATTTATATTTACGATTTTTACAATTTGTGGGTTTTTTTTGTTTTTTTTTTTAAAGAAATTTGATTAGATACTTAAATTAGTGAATTTTCCTGTTTTACTTATGAGTGCTTAACATCAAAAATGAGCAAATCCTGCGAACAAGATTAAGTTATTCAGTTATTGAAGGTAAATGTTCATGATCTGTCTTTTTTATTTAAAAAAAAAAACAGTCCATAAAGTTGCACCCAGAGTATTTTCTGATGACCATGGCATTAACACTGGGCTTAAGATTGGCAAAATTCAGGCCCCAGTTGGTTTGGATAGTGTCATCATTCCACATGTAAACTTAACACATGATAAATTGTCCTTTGCTCAGTGCACTTATCAGATAGTGTAAATATATATGTTCAGAACCCTTGAAAATGTGAACATGCTAACTATTGAAAGAATATGTTAATGCCCCTATGATTTAGCTCACTTCATGTCAGAACAAACTTCAACCACTAGACTTGAAAACAAGTAAAGTCTACAGAGAAGAATTTAAATCTTACACTGCCGAAGATCCTATTTAATGTGGACCTTAGAACATTGCCAATTGATCCAATTCATGCTGAATGGATTATTGCACCTCACATGAAAATGAGAAAGATTGGATTTGACTGTGGTTTTGTTAAAGCTAAACCTGTTTAATGAAAGAATTTAAGGTTTATTTACCTGGCAAACATACTTATGAACCAAAAAACTAGATTAGCATAATGTTGGTTCAGTTATGTCAAAAACACTGTAATTAGTGAATATACATAGTTTGCCTTTAGTAATTGTGCTTCAAGAAACAGTTATACTATTTTAGTCATATTCATTTGGATTAAACTTGCATGAATAAAAATCAGACATGCTTTTAGTAGGATTTAAATTCTTCTACAACATTTTACTTGAACAAGGAATTGATTTTAAAATTAAAACCAGTTTTCATCTCCTAGTACCAATTTATTTCAATAATACCAGTGTTTGAATACCCAATGCTTGTTCTCTTTTCTCTTTTTCCTCATCACATTATGTACTGATTTAAAATTATGGCTACATGTGCATTTAAACAATATAACATGCTTCATAATCCTCTTGTTTAGTAAAGGGTTAAAATCAAACACATGTGAAAACTGTTATTTTATTATCAGATTACAGCAGCAAAGTTCATATATTCATTAACTTTGTTGGTCTCCAGGAATGTTTCAGAAAGAAAATGGGAGGTGGGGGCATCTTCATCATATTTAGCAGATTTTCCATTGATTCTTGGAATGTGAGGAAACTTAAGTATTAAGAGAGAATTTGCTTATGAAAGAAAATAATTATCGGTGTAGCAAGTTATTTTGATCATGTCAATTGTAGTGTTTGGCATGATTCTTTTCCTGCAATACATCTTCTGACTTTGTAAAATTCCACACCATATTTGTAAACTTTTTAAATGTCGGGTGTCTTATATTTTCAGAATCGAGTAGAAATCTCAGATGTAGATCATGAAGTGATGCGAGAAATGTTGAGGTTTATTTATACAGGCAAGGCACCAAATTTAGAGAAAATGGCAGATGACCTTCTTGCTGCAGCAGATAAGGTGGGACTTGACAGTTGTCAAAATTTCTTTTGTGGTTTCTTCCAGCTTTTACAATATTTATCGTCATTTCATAAAAAAATATTACCCACTTCTTAATATATTGTGACTGTTATATAATTTGGTTGGAAACCATTTTCAAAATGGTGTAAATATCAGTGGGAAAGTATACAACAATATCTAGTATATATAACTTAAAAATCATCCATCCAGTTTTGCTTCAGTTTTAAAATTCTAAATAGTTTTAAAAAAAAGGGATGCCAACTTTTAAAATTTTATTACAGTAGTCCCCCCTCTGACCAATGGCCACCTGCTTCTTACATCTGGAATCCCATGTCATCACGTAAACAGAGATGTATTACTTTAGAAGAAAGTCGGTTATTCTACTCAATGACATTGGGTGAGGTGGGGAGGGGGTACTTGCTGAACAATTAGAAAAGTCTCGAATAAAACAAATAACCAATTAGGAGGTTATTCAGCAGCAGTGGGACAATTGAGCAAATGGAAAGAGAATTATGTATGTACCAAGATTTAAATGACATTTTTGAATGGTTTGCAATGGTCATGACAAAACCTCGCTCAAATATCACACTTACATGAAGAATAGGTACTGTTAATATATATTCAGTTGAAATAAGTTTATTATAATATGAAAAACCTTTTAACAATTAGTGTTACTTTTAAACGAAGATATTAAATGCTTTGAAGTAGGTAGCTATCTTACTAATTACATTAGATATACTTCTCACAAAAAATTTAGTCCTTCTTTGGAAAGGCCACCCGTCTTATAAGACCTCTTACACTGTGTAAAAGGGATAGCCGTCTAAGAGGGGAACAACTGTATCCCTGAATAAGCATGGTTGTTGTATCTACATAAACATTTCATGCAGAGAAGACAACCATTCCAACTTTGGTGGAATCATTCATGCTGTTAACCTCAAGTTTAGCTGCTATAATCACTTGTCTTAGAGTCAGATTTTCTGCTCATAAAAAATGTGATATACTTAGAATGCTCATAATGTTTTTTAGTGAAAGTGTACCTGACAGCTTGTGTCCCAAAAGCAGGTGAATAGTAATTGGTTAGAAAATCACTTAAGCTTGGCACCCAGATTCTGATAAGAAAGTTCAGGAAGGTTGTCAAAACTAAAGGCACTCAGTGAGGATTATACCTTCATTTAAAAAAGAATGTGGTAATTAAAATCCAAATAGGATAGAACATATGAAAGATGATTATGGGAGGCTCATTTTAGCAAAGAAATACTTTAACCAGCAAGGTTTGTATCTTAAGATATGTTTGTGGGATACAAATTCTTAAGTACATTCTCCTGCATTTTGTTACGTTTTAAATATTTGAAGTCTCTATACATGATAGTTTAATTTGCAGTTTAATTCCATTTCAGTATGCCTTGGACAGATTAAAAGTGATGTGTGAAGAGGCTTTATGCCAAAATTTGACAATAGAAAATGTCTGTGAAATTTTAGTCCTTGCAGATTTACACAGTGCCGATCAATTGAAAACACATGCAATCGATTTTATTAATAGGTAAGTTGACAAACATTTATGGTCATAAAAAGACAATATTTAGAGTGAATTTTAAGTGTTATCCCTAAGATCCTAGTAAACAATTGCCAGCAGTAGCCACAACTTTATGTACAAAAGCTAAATTACATAAGTATTCACAGCACAGTGGCCTTTTTTTTACAGCAGGCAAAAAAGTGAAAAGCAGCTAAATTGATTAGTGTAAAAAATGAGTAATGACTGGATATTTTGGCTACTATTAACGGGAATATAGCTGTTTATGTAGAAAACATTTGCCTGATATTGAAAGCTAATTATCTGTAGCATATCTGCAAATCTTTGTGCTTTTTGCAATATTATGCTTATTTCTAGTCTCTGGAAGTTGCCCCTTTCCATGAAAACACAGCTGTCTGGATTTACTAAATTATAAAATCTCTTGTTGGCATTTATAGATGACTGTCTACGGTTTTTGCCATCATGAATTGTTGCTTATGTCTCTTTAGAGAAATAGCTACCAGTGTCTGTCTTACGTTTTATCCATCCATTTTCAAACAAATTTACCTTCACCAAATTGCCATTATTACCTTCCTTACAAAAATAGTTTAGTGGAAGTTAATCATCTGTATAATGAGTTATAAATTAAAGAATCACTTCTGTCATTTAATCAGTTCAAAAAGGAAACCGACACTGATGTCAGTAAAAACCCTATCATTAATTTAATGACACTGATTTGCTGGATTAAAATCATAGTGAGTCGCTCATTATGATGTAGTCCGAGTTTCATGTGACCCTTGCCACCCCAGTTTTGATATTTGGACATTTATGTTTTTGAGTAGGGTCAGAGTCCATTCCTTATTGAAATCTTGGAATTCGCCGACACCATTTGGTGTCTGCATAAGGTAGCCACTAACATAGTGGCCTAGCAAACTTAAACGACCTTTCATTCAGATATACCTGCATGAAATGAATAGGAACACGATTTATTTTCTCAGATATTGTGAGTATAGCATTTGTTAAAGCTTTAACCTGCTGACAGACTAGCTGAAACAATAGTGTTGATGAAATTTTACCTGGAACTCGTCATTTGAATTCAGAGTCAAATGACTACGCAAATCTCGTGACCCACTTGTCAATAATTTGAGGGTTCAAATTATCATGTGATATCAACAATTAACCATTTCTAATGTTGCTGTGGGAAAATAAATTGAACATATAAATGAAAGTCACGTAATATTTACAACATTGCTAATTGATCATTTTGGCTTTCTTTTGTTTGATGTGTTTTGATTTTCCATAATTTGGTCGCTTAGCTCAATATGCAGTCAAGTGGTAATAGGATGTAAATGTATACACAAAGAGGGGCTAAAATCAAGTATTTAGTATGCCCGGAGGGCATGATTAGCCAAATAAAGGTAGATATAATGAGAAAAGCACAAAAATAAGGACTAGCCATACTTTTTTAAAAAAAGCACTTGTCCCAGACTATCAACTTGGAAAATTTTAATTGCCCTACTTAAAATATGACTATTCTGGGACATCAAGCTATGGGATTTGCTCAGCCCTGCAGTAGCTTGTGGTTTGGATTATATGAGAGTTGCCAGCTTTTAAAACAATTTTTTATGGTTTCAAAGTTTTTGCATACATATAACATGCTGATTATTTTTATTTCAGCCATGCAACAGATGTGATGGAAACAGCAGGATGGAAAACATTAATAATGAATCATCCCCATTTAATAGCTGATGCTTTTCGGGCCCTTGCAAGCCAACAGAGTCCCCCTTTAGGGCCGCCACGAAAAAGAGTCAAACAATCATAGAAAACAGACAGCTTATTTAATTTATCAGTCAGCTTACTTTAATTGGATGTCTTTCTGTGTTGATGTCTTTCTCTGATTCATCAAGCATTGTGCAGACATACGAGCACAATTTATACAGTTCCCATGCATTTTTCTGATTCATCAAACATTTTGTGGACATGTGAGTTCATATTACACAGTACCTGTGTCTTTGCTGTGACTTTTTCTATTCATGCATCATGATGTTTGCCATCTGCAAAATGTTTTTGTAATATTGCATACTCTGTACAATTTTTTTACCAAAGTGAGGGTTTCAGATATGCTAATAGTGTACTTATTGAGAGTGCTCATGTGTTACTGCATTCAGACCAAGGAAGGAAGGAAAATGTGAAAAAAGTGAAATTGTTATTATTGTAAAACCACCTGAACAAAAAATGTAGTGACTTTTATTGGAGAAGTTCTGTTGCTTACTTGCATAATTAGAGATTGCTGTCAGCCCTGGAATTAAAAGAAACTGAATGTTGAGTTAATT
Source organism: Potamilus streckersoni (assembly GCA_016746295.1). NCBI lineage: Eukaryota > Metazoa > Mollusca > Bivalvia > Unionida > Unionidae > Potamilus > Potamilus streckersoni. The sequence continues at coordinate 363,239 of JAEAOA010000102.1, forward strand.
TTCTTACTATTAAATCTACATCCAAATGATACAGAACTTGTCAAGAAGCTCTTGTCAATTAAAAGTTTTCTTACAATGTTTCAAAAAAGATGCAAATTTTCTTGCCATATCTCTTCAGCTTTTGAAAAGTGTTGATGCTGCTTATGTTACTGTTTCTTTAAAAATAATGATACCATGTAAAGTTGATTCAGCTGTAATTAGGAAATCTGAATGTTACATGTTTTCATTTTGGGTTAAATTTAGATGTATGGAATTAAAAAGTTTTTGTTTAAATTGTTGAGTACAGGCTGGACAGTTATCAATTTATGAAATTCGTTGCTGTTAATGTGTACATATTGTACAGTTTTTGCATTTAATCTGACACAGTTGTATTAGGTGTATGCTGCCATACAACCTTTCAATTTTTGCATTATTTATATTTTTCACACCCACAGCTAATCTTACTAATGGAAGTAACACATCACATCAAGTCAGAATTTTAGGTCAGTTTTTATCTTGTCCCAGTATTATTTTCAGAAATAGCAGCATGATTATTGTTGAGATATATATATATATACATTTTGATATCTTAGGTATGTTAGATCAGTCGACACTGGTACAGCAAAAGTATTGATATATTTGGAAATAAAACACTTAACACACAATACTCAAACTGGTGCAAACACTTGACATTAGGAAGTATGCTCTTGTGTCCATGTGTAGCATTTTCTTGACATTTTCTGTAGAACCACTGTGACAGCATATAAGTAACAGTACTACTGCTATCAATGTTTTATTCATTTTGATGAAATTGCATGTCCCCCACCTCCGTGTCCATGATCAACTGGCATTGGTGAACAATAAAGGTCATATACCCACATCATAAGGTGGAATTTTGTTGAGACGGGATGATGTCAGCAATCGTGTGCACAAATTTTATGGTCATCAACATGGGCATGATGAATTTACATTTTGTAGTTTGTTTACATTTTGTTTAGTATCAATTTAAGTTGGTAATTATTAAATGTATCCATGCTCTCTCACTGTGTAATAATGTCAGTATAAATAATATGCTTATTCAGTGCCAACACTTCACTGAGATTACTTATGGCTGTTCCATTTAAACATATAAGGAATCCAGGTAATGCATTTTTAAAAACAATGTATGCCAGGGTACTTTGATTGGATGAGAAAGTTCTAAATTGCATCTATGGATGAGTACCCTACATTAAAAGTGCCTTTGCTGGGTCCCAGGTATGTTTTACTAGAACAGTCCCTATGATTCACTAAGAACAGTAATAAATGGATGGTATACATTCAGATAAGTAATGTTCCAACTCCATCTGAAAATCAAAACTTGGATTTTAATGAGATTGTTCATATCATGGTATAAATTGGCTATTTTAACTTTGAAGTATTTCAGTATCTCATCTCTGTGGCAACATAGCCATTGTTTATTCAAATATAGTCTAATAATAGTAATCAACTGAATAGTCTCAGAAAAATTATTAAGATTTACAGGCCTTTCAGGTCAGTTTTACTTCAAAGTAAATGATTAGACCTTGTTGTAATTTGTCAGTTTTACATCAAAGTAAGTAAATGATTAGACATTGTTGTAATTTGTCCCTTTAATAAGCTCCATATTACTATTTAAATAAAGAACAGAAGAACTCGCAAGTCCGACATGACCTTGTGTACAGTAGCCCCAGTTGGAGTTGGAAATGGAGTAGGCGAATTCTTACTGGAACAGTAATATTAATCTATTATAATTCAATCTGCTTTTTGTTGCTTTATGAAGTCCAAAAGTTTGTCATCTAAATCAGATGGAAATCCAAGTGTGCACTAATATATTGGGGAAAACTGCACACCTTTTGTGTCTTTGTGTTTTTGGATTGATTCTGAATTTTAGATACATGTATGCTATTACATTTCTCCAACAAGAAACCTATTTGTGATAGAATTACATTTTTGTTTGCTTTTCATCACATTCATTTGAAGTGCCATGCATGCATAAAGTTATTACTCTTAAAATTACTCAGTCTACCATGATACACCACTGCAAGTTATAGCTGGGTAGTTTGTCATGTCATACAAAACTATATACAGTCTCAGCCATTTATATGGAGAAACTCGATGTTTGGTTATTTTGGAAATAAGAAATGAAAAATTGGATAGGGAGGAATCATGCAAGTACTTTTTAAAAAATTTACATGTGCATATTTACATTTTGTTCATAGGCAAAAATTTACATAATTTAAATAAAAAATATGGTTGTTTATAAAAGATTAAAGAGAAGATAAGACATATTTGGGGCTGGGAGCTAACTAAGAAATGTAATTTCCATCAGCAACTTTGTCATTAAATTATTTTATGAAAAAAAAATTTTGTCGTTTTTCTGAACAGAAGTGGGAGACGAAGGGATGCTGATATTGGCTAGATTGTTGTCAGATTCAAACCAGCATTTAATTTCTAGCTATGCTGGTCATAGCCCAGAACAGCTTAGATGGCCTGTTGTCTTTTGTCCCTCCTTCCATAAGAATGAGTTTTTAAAGCTAATTCTTCAGAACTATGGGGAAGATCCCCATGAAACTTTACAAGCACATTTATTGGAAGGTCTAGTTGGTCCCAAATGAAGATAGTGCTGTTCATTTGTCCAATGTGACCACTACAGCAGCCATCTTAAAAATTGTGCTATCACCACACCTCCAGAATGAATGGTTATTATGAGTAGTTTGGCCTAAATGAAAATCTGTGCCATTATGTCAGATATGGCCACCACAGTTACTATCACTATGGGATTTGAACTAAAAAACTTGTCTTGTTGGGCTTAAAAACAATTGTACCAAGCTGATATCCATTATGGCCACAGTAGTGACCATCTCAAAAGTCATTGCTACTCATTCCAGATTGAAAGTCATGTCAATATTGGCATTTGACCAGAAAACTTCTTGTGATGTCAAGTTAGTACTGAATAAAAAAATATGCCTATTTGACATACAGAGTGACCACCAATCTTCAAATTCCATCTTTGGGTGATTAACCTGCATGGAAAGTGCCTTCCTTGGGTCCTGAGTGTTTTACTGAAACATCCCTAATGGTGTCTAGTTTGCCAAAAATGAAAATGGTGCCAATCCTACTTGCATTATTGTCTGCCTCAGTTGTCGATTTGAAAATCTTGTCACTCAGTAAAACTGGATTTTATTTCAACACAAAGCAGTTGTAAGGAAAAAAACAAACACAAAGCAGTTGTAAGGAAAAAAACAATCTTGAATTCATGACAGTTATTTATATACAGTAGAATGTCAGTTCTGTCAAGAACCAAATGTTTTTATGATCCAAAAAACTAAAAAAAGCCATCTACCCAAAGATTTTTCATGACATGTTTAGTCTACTGAATATTGCTTTTCTTCATCAAAGTGAATTCTCCAACAAAGCCGGCCCCCCACCTCCTCTCCCATATTTCTGCATATTGTTTTGTAGAATTAAATCCGCATTTGATAAGTTTGATTTTTTTTGCAATATTGCATAAGGAAACAAAAAACATTCTTTTCAATTCACATTGGTTCAAAATAATTACCTTGTCCTTGCTTACCTCCCTGGAAACCAGCTCCCAGGTTACAACTTAAAAACTTCTGAGATATCCACCTAGTTGACCACATACACTTTCTCTGCATGAAAAAGCCAAGACAATCATGCCTTTTGCTTTTTGCATGAAGAAGCCAAGTTATTTAGGCAGACAGCATCATTGTTCCTTGGGTGTCTCCTTACAGTCTGGGAACTAGCATTTTGTTATAACTTTAAAATTATTCATCTATTAACTTTAACCTAATTGAAATTAAAAGAGAATTCATTTTACAGGAATAGGAGTGTGGCAGACTTGGGGAAAAATGGAGAGACATACTATTCCCTGAAACTTAATGTGTTTTATTTGCTTGGAATGTAACATTTTGATATATCACTATATAATGAAACCAATGAAGCAGTTCTTTATTTTTTATATTTTTGTCATAAGATGACACAAAAAGATAAAGTATCAAATTCATACCTATTGACTTGAAACAACCAACTGTCATCTAATTACATGTAACCTGGCCATTATATAGAACAACATAACTTTTGTAACAGTTGATAGTATGTACATGTTCACTACAGGCTTAGAATGTTCATCCATCATCGTCTTGAACTGTCATGTGTAATAAGTCATGGTGATTGTTGTAATTGTTCTCTCTTGTATGCCACATGAGATTCAGGTTCAACAAGATAGCCAAATTTTGTATGATGGAAAAAAAATTGTCAGAATGAAAACGGTGTATTTTGTGTCATAATGAACATTTTCTTGTGGCTTTTTTAAAAAATCAGTATCTTATCCTGTGTTTAGGAACTTACAAAATGTCTTTCTGTTCAGGACTAATCACAATGTATTTAAATTTTGAGGAAAAATTAATGTTGTATAAATAGGAATTTTTTTAAAATTTGCACTTGTATGCATTTTTTCAGTGTCCATTAGTTACCTTTGAGAGAATACTTTGGCAGAACAATAAAATAATTGTTAATGTTGAATCACTTAGTGGTCTTTGAACAAATCAAAGGTGTCAGTTCTTGTATCTTCGAATTCCAGCAGATCCAGATAACTGTGTCTGTCATACAATAATGCGGTAATGTTGAAGTAAAACTGCAGTTCTACTAATATCTTTATTCATATTTTGTCAAGATCAGTTAATGTATAAAATATTTGTGAGCAGTTTCTCATTTCATGTATAGAATCTCATGTTATCTATGTCTGTGAGACACAATAATGGATGCGTGTAGACATATTTTGATTGATGTGATTGGATTCTTTTACATAGTTGCTGTTTGAAATAAGTGAGTGTACATGCCAGTTACCAGCTAATCTGGTTGTATCAATATGGGCAATTCCATTGAAAATGTGTGTAAAATAGCATAATTTATACAGATTTTCTGTTAGATTCAGTGAAATACATATACTTAATTTCTAGTTAATGCATTCACTCAAATTTGGGGAAACACTATTTCTGAAACTTTCATATTCACTGGATATGTCCAAAGGGTCTGATTTATCATTGAAAGTAAAATGCATAAATCAGACATGGGGAATTTCTAATGAGAAACTTGTATTTAGACTTGAATATGCTTTAACTGAGCTCAAAGGTATGAACCTCATAATGTACTTTAAACACCTGAACAGTTGTTTATATTTGCTGGATCCAGTATGGGAGTAAACCATTGAATTTCATGTCAAAAGAGTTATCTCCATAGCAACAGTTGTCAATCTCTAAAAGAAAGGTATAATTAAATAAAATAATATCAATATTAATTGAAAACATTATTTATAAATATGACATTGCACTTCTGCGGATGAAAAAAGGGGTGGTATGGATAATTTTAATAGCAAATCCCTCTACAATTTACATAGTTCTGTTTCAGTCAGTGGTTAACAACAGTACAAGCTCTGTAACTTAATCATTGGAGTGGGTTGTGTATATACATGATTTTGGAATTAATAAATTTCTGCTTTTCTCACTGAAAAATAAAATGGAAACAAGATTGAAAGGGTGGGAATATGGCAATGTTGAAACTGCTCCTGATAGTTTGGGTGTTAGATAAAAGCTTCTCAACAGGCATATATGGTAGATGCAGCAGGCATTGGTGCTGTAATTTTTCTATCTTCTACAGGTGGTTGAAGACCAGAACATTGTCTCAAGTATGCTTAATGACTCTGTAACCATTTGTTGGTTATTCTTTACCCTTGATTGAACAACAGTTTTTGATAATGTATAGAAGAAATACACAAAATGACATAATGGCCTTATTTTTAATTGTTCATTAATAATTTGAGTAACAGTCAGTTTGTTAAGAAGCTGATGTCGTTTCAGAAATAAGAAATTTTCGTTTCTTTAAATATACACTATTAGATCAAACTCTTGTTTCTTTTTGGTAGTAAAGTTTTGTAGTACTTTTTTAAGAAATGGGCAAAATTATTGCAGAATTTTGGTAGCCATTCCATGATCATGCCATAACCAAATTCATGCTGTACTGATGTGTATTATTCCAGGGTTTCACTATATGTGTGGTGTATTTTTAATAACTTTCATCATCATTTAAAAAATGATACAAATTGAGCATTGTAGAAACTGAAGAAACAAGACTAATGTCCCTATCTTCTTAAATTGCAAACATTTTTATCACTTGGAATATTGAATTTGTTTTAAACATTGTGTATATATAACAGCATGGAAAATTTGTGATGTCCAGTGTTTATTCTTAGTCTATTTTTGAAAAGACACACAAGTCCTAAGTTGTACATCATCACCAAAAAATGGTTAATGTAAGACCTTCAGATGTTGATTTTTCTATTGCTGCACAGGATGTGACAAATATCAGTTTTTGGCGAAAAGGTTTTTTGCAGGTTATGTTTGATTTTATCAGGTTATGTCAACTTAAATGTATATCGATATATGCAAATGAAAATGGCCTTTTGAAATGTATTGGGCTTTACATGTATTTGATAATGAATCTTATATTAGCATCAGAGAAAACTGAAAGGAAAATTACAAGAGACAAACATCTTTAATGACTTTGGAGGAGCTTAAACATTCAGAAAGGATAGCTCCATGTTGTTTTTCATAAACCGATGTACAGGATCATAGGGTTTATTTATCAGTTGATTAATTCTTTAAAATAACAATAGCAGGCATTGATGTTATTGTGAGAAAAGCCTATTTTTTAATAATGTTATTAGCCAAAAATATTTTTGAACAACTGTTCATATTGTACATCAGTCAGTTTTAGCAAAGTCTTTCATTAAGTTATCATTATTTAACAAAATGGTAAAAAGTTCTAATTGCAATCAGTAATTATTTTTAAAATAGGGTAGTCTCCAGAAAGGGTCTTTCTATCTCACTGTTAGGAACACCTGAAATATGCAATGGTATTGTATATTGATAAACCTTGAACATTGCTCTGAAATATTAATTTGAATGGGAATACTTAAGTTATTTCAGTGTTTTCTAATGTTGACAAATGTATCTATTGAAAACATGCTTAAATATACAAAAGTAGTAAAAATCATTTTTTTTCAGTGTAAACAAAATACATGCAGTTTGTATCAAAGATTCAGCATGCAATCTGTATAGATGTTAACATTTACTGCTATGTACACAGATTTTCAGTCTGCTTAATGAATTTGTATTGCATTCTTTTGAGATATATATTCTTGGTCACTTGCATGGAATATATTTCATTTCTTGAAATAAGTCAATTTAAATCTATTGCACACCCTATATAGGCTCTGTTAGTACAATGGAATCAATATCTAATATATATTATAACCAGAAAGTCAGCCTTTTGACCTGCAGATCGGAGTGTCAGGTTGATTTCTACATATGGATGCATGTATTGGCAGAGTGAATTGGCCAACAGAGTAATACATTTCCTCAGTAAAAGGCTTTTAATTATAACAATTTCTTTTATATGGTGGGTATGGTCATAGATCCCATTTCATTAATTGGTTGTAAAATTACATGTCTCGTGTACTTCACTATCTGATGGTCTCCTTTTCAGATAGTAAACGCCACTGGCTTCCAGGAAAAAATTATAATGAATTCATTATCATGTACTTCATTAAAAGGTGGTCTTGCTTTAATACAGTAAACTGTATGGCTTCGAAGGAAAATATAATAATGGCTAATTACTGTATCCTGTACTTCATTATACATTGGTTTTACTGAAAGAGAGTCTATGACTTCCAGGAGAGCATTATAATGACTGAGTACTCCATTGTATACATCATTATAAAGAAGTCTCACTATAAAACAGTATACTCAATGACTTTCATGGAGAGCATTATAATGACTGAGTACTCCATTGTATACATCATTATAAAGAAGTCTTGCTATAAAACAGTATACTCAATGACTTTCATGGAGAGCATTATAATGACTGAGTACTCCATTGTATACATCATTATAAAGTCTCGCTATAAAACAGTATACTCAATAACTTTCATGGAGAGCATTATAATAAGCAAGTGCCTCATTGTGTACTTCATTATAAGTTGGTGTCCCTATAAGACATTGTACTCTATGAGGTCAGTATAAAAACTGAGTACTGCATCATGTGCTTCACTTAAAGGTGGTCTCACTGTACGATAGTACACACCATGATTTCCATGTCTAGCATTATAATAACCAAGTGCTGCATTGTAGACTTCATTATAAGTTAGTTTCACTGTAAGATGATATACTTTGGTTTCCACAGCCATAATTTTAATGACTAATCAATTATTGTGTACTTCATTATAAAGTGGTTTCACTATGAGACATTATACTTGATGGTTTTTATGGAGATCATAATAAAAACTTGCTACTGAATTTTGTACTTCATTATAAGGCTTCCATGATTATAATAACTGACTTCTGTACAGGGTGGTTTTGCTATATGCATTGTACTAGATGGCTTCCATGTATAGAATTCTAATGACCGAGTACAGCATCATGTTATTCATGATAAGGTGGTTTCACTGTGAGACAATATACTCTTTGGCTTCCAAGGACAGCATTCTAATTGAGGAAGTGCTGTAGTGTTGGAACAATTTTCTGTGTCGTGGTAAAGAATGTTTGATTCATCAGTGAGCATACTTCTTACTGCAGAAAAAATATCCATGTAAGTGAACCTAGAACATGTATTGAAAACTTGCCTCCACACTAGCTTTTGCATCACTATTTTCATCATAGGAGGTTTCTCCTGAAAACACAAGAGGGATACATAGTTCATCCAAGGTGGAGCACAATTAGCAAAGTTTTAAAATGTGTCACTTTTTGCCATTTTTAAAATGAGAATTTTATGCACTGGTTTTGCCTGTTTAATTGGCAATTAGTGCAGGTTTATAGCATTGCCTGTTTAACTCACTGAATATATCATATCCTGCACAAGGCTTTATTTTTCATCATAATTTTCAGAACCTAGTTTTCTCACTAATCATAATTTATTCATTCGTGTGTGTCATCAGTCCAATGATGTTTATCATAATTAAACTATTATGACTGTGCTAATGGTCATTTGAGTACAGTGTATATGTATGTATGACTTATTACAGTAGTTGAATACATACATTGAAAAGAATAAAAAGTAACAAACTACTTGCCTGTTCTTTTGTTTGGTCACATTTTGCACTTTGGACATACAGCCAAGGAAGAAAGCACAATTCAGTATTAGTTCCTATCTTATAATCATTCCGTCTGCATTCTGTAATGTTGCGTAGTACTTACCTATCCATCTGTCAAGTCAGATCCTATCTGTATTCATTCTGTCTACATCCTGTAATTTTAAGTACAAATGTTGTATATTACTTTCCTATCCATCTGTCACTCAGATCCTATCTGTATTCATTTTGTCTACATCCTGTAATTTAAAGTACAAATGTTGCATATTAATTTCCTATCCATCTGTCAAGTCAGATCCTATCTGTATTCATTTTGTCTACATCCTGTAATTTTAAGTACAAATGTTGCATATTACTTTCTATCCATCTGTCACTCAGATCCTATCTGTATTCATTTTGTCTACATCCTGTAATTTTAAGTACAAATGTTGCATATTACTTTCTATCCATCTGTCACTCAGATCCTATCTGTATTCATTCTGTCTACATCCTGTAATTTTAAGTACAAATGTTGCATATTACATTCCTATCCATCTGGCAAGTCAAATCCTATCTGTATTCATTCTGTCTACATCTTGTAATTTTAAGTACAAATGTTGCATATTAATTTCCTATCCATCTGTCAAGTCAGATCCTATCTGTATTCATTTTGTCTACATCCTGTAATTTTAAGTACAAACGTTGCATATTACTTTCTATCCATCTGTCACTCAGATCCTATCTGTATTCATTTTGTCTACATCCTGTAATTTTAAGTGCAAATGTTGCATATTACTTTCTATCCATCTGGCAAGTCAGATCCTATCTGTATTCATTTTGTCTACATCCTGTAATTTTAAGTACAAATGTTGCATATTAATTTCCTATCCATCTGTCAAGTCAGATCCTATTTGTATTCATTTTGTATACATCCTGTAATTTTAAGTACAAATGTTGCATATTACTTTCTATCCATCTGTCACTCAGATCCTATCTGTATTCATTTTGTCTACATCCTGTAATTTTAAGTACAAATGTTGCATATTACTTTCTATCCATCTGTCACTCAGATCCTATCTGTATTCATTCTGTCTACATCCTGTAATTTTAAGTACAAATGTTGCATATTAATTTCCTATCCATCTGTCAAGTCAGATCCTATTTGTATTCATTCTGTCTACATCCTGTAATGTTTGGTAAAAAAATAATGCATATTTGCAATACAGATCTATATAAATTGATAATCTTGTTAATTCCATTTCCTTTGCGTGCCACATTTGGTTCAGTGATTTGTCGAAGTTTCCATTTATTCTACTAAATGACAATATTATGAAAGACAGCTGCTTGTTACAAAATCGAGAAGTATTTTTCTCTGCAAAAGGCATGACTTGTAGTACTTTTCCATCGTGACTTACAGCAATATTGTTTTTATAGTCGGTGTGTTAACAGCTTTTGCTTTTAAGTCCTTTGTTTTCAATAGTTACATGACATGTCATATAACTGGATTCTGGCAGAGGATGTTGAGCAGGCTCAAGGGTTAGCTATATAAAAGTTGATAATCTTATTAATTCCGTTTATTTTGCCTGCTGCATTGGATAAGTGATTTGTCTGAGTTTACATTTATTCTGCTGATGAAGATTTTATGAAAGCTGCTGGTTACAAGATCGGGTAGTGTTTTTCTCAGCAAAAGGCACGACATTGTAGTACTTTTTCATTGCGACTGATAGTGATTTTTTTATAGTCAGTGTATTAAAATCTTTTGCATATAGATCCTTTATGTACAATTCATACATGACATTTCATATAAATTGATTCTTGCTTAGTGTTTAGCTAGCTCATGAGTTAGCATGCCAGACTTCTGACCTAAAGGGTCCAAATTAAATCTGGTCCAGACCATGGTGTGTCATTGAAAGAGGCAGTTTGCTCACATTGTCTATGCACTATGAAATCTATGGTTTACTTACATCGTCTTTGCACTACGAAATCTATGTCATTGTCTATAAATATGTTGATGCAGTCACTCTTTGACTATTAAGCAACGGGTGGTGCATAGTCAAAGAGTAGGGATGGAAGTGATACATCGGTCAGAAGAGTAATAATAAAAAAGGTAGAAATAAGTATAAAAAATAAGAGTGTCAGTGTACGTTTTCGTTTCTTCATACTCAGACCAATCCAGCTACCATAGTGGCAATGAGAGATAAAACCTCAACCCGCATAGCCCTGAGAATCACTAGGTCTTACTTGTAGCTGACTAGTTCATTAGTGTATGATTTTGGAAAGCTGCTGCTTGTGAGATACCAAGTCAGAAGCTTCTGCCATTATTGCTGGTAATTTGTTCCAAGTCCATACTGTGCATGGTAAGAAGCTAAACCTTTAACAATTTGTCGATGCTGCCTTTAATTGGAACTTTTTTTCCTGTGGTTTGCCCTAATTTGGCTATATGCCAGGGTCAGGTATTTGTCCACTGGTATGTGCACTAGGTTCTTGGTCAGCTGTGCATTGGTTCACATGAATTCGAATGATTCCCACTGGAGATGGAACAACATTGCACTGACACTGATAGTGTTAGGATATTTATTTGTGATGAATCTAGCAGCTCTCCTCTGAACCATCTCTATTTTATTTATTTGATTTGTATTGTTTGGGTTCCACACAGTCGAACAATACTCAAGATTTGGTTGAACCAGAGTGAAATATGCTGCGCTTTTTACCTCTTCATTGTTGATTTGGAGGTTGCGGCGCAGGAAACTAAGGTTACAGTTTCCTTTTTTCACTATCTTGTCTATGTGTCTTTTCCAAGGGACGTTTCTGGACAGTTCGACAACGAGATATTTTGTCGCATGCTCATTTGCTAACTTGTGCCTCTTGAGAGAATATTCGTACAAGATTGGTGATTTCTTCCTGTAAACTCTTAGGATGCTGTATTTGTCTGGGTGGAACATCATACCGTAAGTCCTTTCCCAGGAGGCAAGTTGGTTCAGGTCTTCTTGAAGAACTCCTCAGTTCTTGGCGGCATTTATTTCCTGTTAGACTGTCCAGTCATACGCAAACAGTCTCGTATTGAATCTGACTCTCGCAGGTAGATCATTAATGAACACAAGGAAGAGGACGGGACCCCACTAACAACCGGTACTGTTTCCTATATTGTTCCGTCTACTATAACTCTGCGATCTGTCCGATAGAAAATCTCTGATTCATTCCTGGGCGTAACCCCTGATGTCACAGTCGTCCAATTTAGGAGTTTTTCATGGAGGACACGATCGAAAGCCTTACTAATGTCAAGGATAGCAAGGTCATACTGCTTCCCTGTGTCCAAGGATTTGGCAAACTCATCCACTAGTGCTATGAGCTATGTTTCACAGCTTCGTCTTGCATGGAAACCATGCTGGCAGTCTGTTAGAATGTTGTAGCGATCTAGATGTTTCATTATGTTGCTTACTATAATGTAAGCAAGACCGGTCATTAATTGATACCTTGAATCTTTCTTCATTTTTAAAGATAGCTGTAACGTTTGCTGTTTTCCACACATCAGGGACATAACCTGTTGAGAGGCACTTCTGGTAAATATAACTTGAGTATGGTGCACACTCTTCTGCTAGATCTTTCAGGATCCTTGCTGGAATCATGTCTGGTCCTGTGGCCTTAAGTGGGTTAATTTTCCACAACAAGCTTTATACACCTTCTTCAGTGACTTGGATATCAGGTATTGGTGGGTACCAGTCTCCGTGTATGCTTGATAGTTCACTCTTATCCTTTTGTGGGACGACTGACTGGTATTGACAGTTCAGTATGTTACCCTTGTCGGATGCCTCTGAATGTAGTTTACCGTGTTCCTTGAGTGGGGCCACACCACAGTTGTCTCTATGTAAGGACTTAATGTAATTCCAAAATATTTTCTGCTTGTTTGATTGTTGTTATTGATTTGGATTACTAATTTCTATAAAGTTTTCAATATATCTCCAGTAGGCCTGGCTTTCAAAACGTTGTGATTTTGCTTTTGGTTCGTTGCATAGTTTTCGATATCTTGTTTTTCCTTTGTTTTCTGTCTTGCAAACAATTTGTTCCGCCTTCTGTGTTGGGCTCTAATGGATAGGATTTGTCTATCCAAGGCTTGTTTATTTTGTTCCCAGATATAGTCTTAGATGTTATGACAAGAATCCAGGAATAAGATGTTAAGAATAAGATAGCGAGACTCAGGGTAGTGTAGCCGATGGAGTTTAAACTACAAAATGGTGTCAGCGCTTGGATAGGTCGTGGGGTAGAAGACATAATAAAGATGGCTTACGGAGGATAAACATTCGACGACTGCATGCGTACTCCCGAAACAGAAGTACTGACAGCGATTCCTTTCAAATATGAGTTTTGGCGCTTAACGAAAGAATGCAACGATTTGGTAAAAAAGACTGAGAGAAAGGGGACTATGGACAGGAATACAGAATCAACCATGAAGGCAGGTAGGGGGGGGGTCGTCAAGAGAAAGAGTCGATTTCAGACGACAATTCACTTTAGTGGACAAGCGATGTTGACAACCTCGGAGTTGCCGAAGATCAAGAAGATAGCTGATATCACATCCGCAAGGGAGCGTTTACAGACTGATTGATGTCTGAAAGCAAGTGGGTCAATTCAAAAGTACAAAGGAAAAACTACTGATGTTCTGCGGAGAGCGTTGAATAGGCCGGTAGTTACTCTGATGTTGTACGAGCCGGTAGTTACTCTGAGGGGACAACACCCTTGATGGATTTTAATGTTTACCCATAAATTCGTGGATAGAAAGAGAATAAATACTGTATTTTGGGTGCTGTACTGAGAAATCAGCACAACTTTTGCTGACAGCGCTTGAGTAAAAGTTTTACGGTGACTTGGTTGAGACTCTGAAACATAAATCCCCACTTACCAAACCAGTCCAAGTTAAAGGTATAAAGTTCTCAAGAATGTGGAAGAATTACCAGACCTTACGCAGGCTGTACGGCGGCTTGCGACTTTAGAATACCCGAGGAGTTTTCGTTTAGTCAACACGCTCGCTAAAGAACAATTCATGGATGCTCTAGACGATTCTGGCATGCGCTTAAATATACAACAGGTTTGACCCACTACGATTAAACGTGCGATACATATAGCTGTCGAGTTAGCGTGGTTCGATACAGCTGAGCTACAACCACATGGAGGGAATAGGCATGTCTGTGGCGTGTCGGCTCTGGAAGAAAGACAATGGCCAGCGATCAGAGAAATGAGAGATCAATGATGGAGCCGAGAAGATTGGTCGCTCATTTTAGGACTGAAGTAAGGAGTATCAAACAATCAAGACAAGTTGTACTTTGACGCAGAAACAGAAACCATGAAGAAATTGTTTGTTACGGGTGCGGATAGCTGGGGCATTAAAAAAAGACTGTCCTGCAAAAAGTCGTGTAACAATATCACAAATGTAACAAAATCACAAACAACCCGGCTTTCGACGGATCGCTTGAGATATGGTAAAAAGGAAAGGCAAAGACGCAGGAGTAACAAAGTTAGTTATCGACTCAGAAACCGATTGCTGGATGCCGACATCGGGTTGTGTAAAACTGGCACCATCGAAGGGAATGGCTTCGATCTAATGATTGATATAGGTGTTACCGTACCTATTCAGATCTTGAGAAGTCTTTAGGAGAATCAAATCGGTGAAACGTTTAACCCCGATTTCTGTGAGAGGAAAAGTCAGACTCGCAGACGGCAGAGCTATGTCGCTCAACGGAATGGGTCATTTCAAAATAAGTCGTTTGTTGACGCCATAAAATGATATTTGCTGACATCCATGCAAAGAGAATATGTAGTGTTGCCCCTCTTGGTAAAGAGGGATGGTTAATTAGATTTGACTGTCGTTATCTAGAGGATGACATCCTCCGATCTTGCTACACGTTGTGAGTGGATAGATAAAACATCAACAGAGAACAGATCAAGGCTTTTGAGAAGAAATAATACAACACGAGCCCTTACACAAAAAAACCTTTTGTTTTTAAATAATAGTGGCAACATCAATTCAGTCGAACTTACGTTAGCAGAATTTAATAACAATCTTCTATTTTGGATTAATTTCGCCATGATAACGAGTGGTGGAAAGAACACATTGTCAACGCCTGATTTGCATCACTTAGCGTCGCTTTCTGTATATACGTTGATCTTCCTCTGATCTTCTAAACTGAACGCTTTATTTCTTTCCGGACTTCCGTCTTCGGACTGTCCCCGTCTGTTCCTGGGATTTCTTTCCTTGAGTAACAAGATTACCACTAAATTTATATATGCAACATCTTCTACACGTGTATAAAATTCTCTCACTTTCGTTACTCAGAAAACTTGCTATCATAACACGGCATAAATTCTGACATTATGTGACCTGAACGATTAATGGTCCTTACAAATTTAGACTGTATTTCGAATAAGGCACAACAATTATCTCTAGTTATAAAAGACCACTGTAATATACACCCAAGACTGACCAAATTCGAGAGATCATAACTCTTGCCACACAGTGATATACCATAAATTACTACGTGCATCTAACATTCCCGTATTTCTCTGCATACGCTAAGACATGAGTCCTTTGACCTCCAACCTAGTCGGTTCCACTCAATAAGATACATGCTCGATTCCTGTTGCATAAGATTTACTAAATTCTAGCTCACAGCAATCCCTAACCAACAAGATTATTTAATCGTTACAAAATCATATATAACTATGCAATTATCGTTAGCTCACGATAGTCAGTATCGTTCTAATATATAAAGGAAATAAATTCATATAACCCTATGAAATCCTGCACCTGAAAATTTGGATCGTATGCAATGTCAATTATATCAATGAACTAGTAAACTGTAAAATTAAAGAGACAAATTGCAGAACAACTGCAGCATATCAACAGACTTCCATGAAATCGAATAAGCGATACATATTATGAATTAGTCATATCAAACGCTCATGCATAAACGAGACAAAAAGAATAGAAACATGGAAAATTAAAATGGCGTAGCCTAATGCTGTTCTCTTTCAGAACGTGTGCGTCCTAGCACTAAAGCCTGTCTTTTCTTACAAGACAGCTACCTGGTCCCTTTTCTTTTTTAACGAGGAAAGCAGTATTCTTTAGTCCCCTACCCACAACAATCTTATCCCTCTGGCAGGGAATCTCGACTAAAGAAATTCGACCAAAGTCATCACTTTTAAATTCACATCACTTCCAAGGTGTACTCCTTAACTTAAGCTGACCAATCGTAATGAGCTGTTCCTAATTTATCCCAAAGATAATTATGTCTTTCGTCAGATTTTGACAACATAATATCTGAAAAGTACGATGGGTATCACATTCCTTTTGAAAATTACTATTTAGTACGGGGTTCACCTCAAAGCGGTTATGGTCGGTAGCTCAAATGTGTACTTTCCCAGGACAGCGTTGCGATGCCAGTGTCAGTTCTAAATGAGTCATAGATGATGGCCTTTCAAGTTTAACACTGACATAAAAAACGCTCGAAACGACCTTTCACAAAACCTTGCTGGTTTGACTGTAATAAAATTTTAATGCACAATGACTTTAATTTTAAGGTTCCATACTTATTCGAAATTCGACATATTTTCAGAATACTTGGATTAAATTTTCTCAAATTTAATTCGTGTCGACTCAATCATAAGTTAAGCGAGTGCCACCACTTTCTAGTCTCGAGGTCGCTGGTTACAACCAGGGAAGGCTACCTACCAGTACGCATACTGAATGAGAACTTGAAAACACAGGTGGCCTAGGGGTTAGAGCATCCACCTCGAATGCATGAGGTCGCGGGTCCGAACCCCAGACGAGTCATACCAAAGACCTTCAAAAATGGTACTAACAGCTGCTTAAGCATCAGACCAGCTTCCATCAATCTGTCAAAGACATGTCTCAGACGATCCAACTCCACCTCAAACGTGCATCCAACGATTATAATCGAGGTACACCAGACATCTGCCACTGCAGCCCCACCAGAACTGTTTTCATCCGTCTTTCAGAGGTCCAGAACGGCATAACATTGCATTCGTATAAACCTTACCATATTGCGAGTATTCGACCGATCGCCTGGGTTCATTTCTAAATGTCAATATCCACTCATGAGGTCAAAGGTCGAGAACAAGTTAGTCCTGATAACGCATCCCACAGGTAATGAGCTCCCTGTTTTAATTTTGTGTCGCGCCTTTTTAGTTTTTTTTTCAAGATCAGCATCATATAGAGCAGAGATATGCTGATAGTCTCAGAGAAAATTAACCACATTTATTGCCTATTCTTCACTGAGTTCTTCCAAATCAGTCGTTATTTATTCTTCACTGAGTTCTTCCAAATCAGTCGTTACTTATTCTTCACTGAGTTCTTCCAAATCAGTCGTTACTTATTCTTCACTGAGTTCTTCCAAATCAGTCGTTACTTATTCTTCACTGAGTTCTTCCAAATCAGTCGTTACTTATTCTTCACCGAGTTCTTCCAAATCAGTCGTTACTTATTCTTCACTGAGTTCTTCCAAATCAGTCGTTACTTATTCTTCACTGAGTTCTTCCAAATCAGTCGTTACTTATTCTTCACTGAGTTCTTCCAAATCAGTTGTTACTTGATGCTGCAACTCCTTATTTTAATGACAACAAATGGTCGCACACCCCTCTAATTCGACTTCTGTTGACTAATTTTAAGACATTTTTTTCTCAGCTTTTTTATCTGCAAATCGCAATAAGTGTGTAATTTGGATTTTTAACGTAGCTTGAATAATTGTTCAGTCATATCGCTACGACGTTTGTCGTGTGGCAGTTTATAGTGATGTCTAGCATGATGTCCCATCCCGTCATATTATCCTGACACCAGGCCGACCAGTCCTAACCCTAATGCTGAGCGCCAAGCGAGGCAACGGTTAGTACCAATTAATTAGTCTTTGGTATGATTCAGCCTAGGTTCGAACCAGCACCTTTCCGCTAACGAGGCGGACGCTCTAACCACTTAGGCTACTGGTGCGCCAAAGATGTATTTGTACGGTACCAAGTTTGTTAATATTTGCGTTTCTCGATTAGTTTTGCATCAGATGCGATTTATAGTCATTTTCAAATGAACGCTTGTAAAATCACATGCACATATTAATAAAGCGTTTTTGATATTAGATTTCAGGATGTGTCAGAAAAGGAAAATGGCGATGGCAGAGATAGACAAACTCCTAGAACATGAAATTCCAGAGGGACGCCAGAGTCTCCAGGAGAGCTATATCAACCTGGAGAAAGTGGCGCAGTACTGCAAAGATAATTATATTCAAGTTAGTTTATACTGATATCACAAGATACATGTGTTTCGTTTATTTGAATCTTTAAACTGGGCAAGTATAAAAACGTCTATGTTTATAAAAAAATATTTTTTTTTCTCCCCAGAATATAGCCTTGAACGCTGTATTATCGCGGTACATAATGTTGCTATCAGTACACAATAAAACCGATCTTTTATTGCTGCATTGTTACAAATTGTAAAGTTTCTCTGATTTTCCCTCTATCTATTTCTATAAAAGATATCGGTCAATCCAATGGCGTTAATGTACCTAAAACCGCATATAACGGCATACTCAGATTACCGTACTATGTTGGAACAACTCTATATTATCTTGGTATTTACCTAAATTATGTATGAAGCACGCACATATAATAAGCACAAATTTCAACTTGGTGATAATATATAACTTTCATGCTTGAACTGGGTGAATATTTTCACCAAAATAAAGGATTCAGTGACTAAATTGGATACACTAATTTCAGTTAGTTGAAATCCATGATGACAGTAGTAAAAAAATATGTATCACTTTGTCAGAATTAAGTGCAATATGGGCAGAGAAATCTCTCTCTCTCTCTCTCTCTCTCTCTCTCTCTCTCTCTCTATATATATATATATATATATATATATATATATATATATATATATATATACATATACAAAACAATATCAAATAATATTATTATTGAAATATTACTAATTTTAAAAGTAGTTTAACTATTATTGCTTTCCTATTTATGTTGGATAAGTAGGCTCATTAGCAGTGTTTTGTCAATTTGGGTCATAATGTCTACCATAAAATCAAATTGCAACCTAGACCTTATAATAACATGTACGTCACTATCAGGATATGACCTATACAAATCAAACATCAGACAACACACTGAATATAATTTGTAATCAAATCCAATGCAGGTATAACAAGTTTGACTGGAGTTTTGTATATGCTGATCAATGTAATTATTTGCACCTTGCAAAAAGTGATGTTCTTTCATTTTTATTGTAAAATTATAAAAATGTTGACATTTTATAAGAAATTTAACTTCAAGATATTTGCATCCTTGCTGGCTACAGCTATGCATAGTACATAAACAATTGTTAGATGACGCGTTGCCCAAAATTAATTGGAACAGACAAAATTATATACAAATTGACAATTTGTTATAACATATATTGGAAAATTGAATTTTCTTTCAATAATCATTTGTTCTTGTTATTGTTCTGGAGCTTAACGCCATTTTACAGCACACGATAGGCTGTACATGGTGGACAGTATTATTGGTGGAGGAAAAAACTGGGAGATCCGCGGAAAGACCATCAACCCATGTGAAGCTACCTGTAAGCTTTCTCACATATCAACATTTGCCGAATCTTAGACTCAAGCCTATGCAGATAGATGTGAGATGGCAGTGATCTATAATGGAGAGCGCTTTAGACCACTTGTCCACTTGGGGCCCAGATAATCATTTGAAAACACAGTTTGTAAAATAATAACAAACATTTCCAACATGATTGTGTCATACTTTATCAGTACTTTATGATTGTTCAAAATTTGAAATTTGAAGCCCAATTTTTGGTAATTTGAATCTGCATAAATATCTTTCGGCTAAGTTAATTGATTCATCAATATCATAACAGTATAAATATGCTTTTTTGATCTGACTTTGCGTGGCTTTGTTAGGTTTAGCAGTATTTAGTAGGACCCAAGTCGTCTGCTACCCAATGAGTCGAGTTGCTACTAGAATGGGATTATCAAGAAATTCCCCCGTGTATAGTCTGTTTCTAAAGTTTTTAAAATTTTTCTCCATAAACAAGACGTAAATACATTACATCATATTCATTGTTATTTCTCTTGCGCATAATTTGTTTTTTTATAAAATGTTGAACTTTATTACAGATCGCTTTGGTTTACTTAATATCTCTTGTCATTTATTAACATTGTTACACTGAAGTTTGTAAACTAGCTATAAACCTGACCAAATTACTTAACTGAACTGCTGATAAACAGTCCAAAGTAATGTATTTCATTTATGTAACCCAGTGGATAAACATTGCACCTTTTCTAAGCTGTCTGCAGAATAGGCCAACATATTGCGAGTCATGAAAACAGGGGGAGGGGGTGGTATCCCATGTGCCCAAAATTAATATTATTTTGTATAGAATATTCTGATGACACTGCAATATTTTATTTTGTCAATCGGTCAAATTCAGTGTTTTGTTTCAGTATTGGAGATGGAAGCATCACATGTGCAGAAATGCCTGACAGTATTGTGTGTGTGTGTGTATGTATGTGTGTGTGTGTGTGCATGTATATATATCACACTAAAGTTTAATGGCAAAAGTTGCATGTTCAATGTTCACTGATGTCTGATTTACAAGTATTTGGGTCATGTATGCAAGTTTACTCTTTTTGAAACCAAATACGTGTTCTTTTAAAATTTAATATTAAGTTTCTTTAACCAAGGTCTATTTAATCCTGATTATTGAATGTTCTGCTTCTTAATTGTCACCAAGAAACTTCCAGATGCAGGGATGGTCCTAGCTTTCAAAAAGTTGTCGCCCAAAAAATTCACCAACCTAAATATTTTGTCGGCAATTTTCAAAAAATGTGGTCAGATCAAGTAGTCAATAGTTTTCAAAGTCTATTAATGTAATAGGCTATGAAACTTGAAAAATATCAGATAGTTATTACTTCATTGATAACAAGCAATACAGCCATAATATTGCAATATAAATCCTTACATGACTTATATGTACTACTTACATGTTCATTGCATCCCACATCACCTAGGCATGACTGTTGTCACCTGAAATAAATGCATTATCAAATGTAAAATATCAACCTTCCTGACCAAATGTAAAATATCTACTTTCCTGTAAGAAACAATAGTTAGATAATATACTTAAAGTTGGTTCAGAAATAAGAAAATACCTTGCTGAAAGGAAGCTGTATGAAAGTAGCCTTTGTCAATTCAAAAAAGATGTAAGGGACTATTTCACAACTTTTTGTGATTACATTGTTAAGAGGTTTCCTTAGAATAATGAATTTCTGAAACACAGTGCAATTGCTGATGTGTTAAAAGGATGATGAGTAATTTTAGCAGTGTGATGTATTTCCCATCAAGATTTATGTGTATGGAATCCAAAGAAACCAATTGGCAAGACAATGTGGAAGCAGACTTTTTGAATTACCAAATAGATGAATTGAATCCTGAGAACTTAAGCTCTGAATGAGTTGACAAGCAATGGAATCTTATTAGTAAACTCAAGGATGCTAATGGCTAGTTCAAATACAAATTGTTGTCCAGCACCTTGAAGAATGTACTTATTGTTCCTCATTTAAATGCTATTTGTGAGAGGGTCGTCTCATTTGTTGCAAACAACTACTCAAAATCCTGATTATCTATGTCACTTAATACCTTGGAAGCAATAATAGTCATCAAAGTGAGGTGGGGAGAATGCTTCAGAATGAAGTTTTAGAAAGTGCAAAAGTACCATGTATTAGTCACATCAGTAGCTATATATTGTAAGTAACACATAGATATAAACTGTAATGTTTATTAAAATTTTACTTGTTGCCGGTACCTAATAGTTTTTACACCTTACTGAAAATTGGTCCAACTTACTAAAAAATTTTGACTGACTTACTGAGAATGTCTTTTTAGGGTTGGCAGGTCTGATTATGATGTAACAATCCACTGTAAAGATGGGTTTGTCATTACGAACAAGGGATTTGTTGTGTAACAGATAAATACCAGCACATTGTTTATGGAAGTGTGTGGCTTTCTTTTGTGGCCTCTTTGAATTTCTTCACTCCAAAAACATGATTGTATGTAAAAATTAAAAAGCCACAAGGATGTTGCCAAAATGATCACTAGATGATATATTTTGTCACCAACATATAAAAAAAAACACCCCGCAATTTCCGACATTGGTGAAGCCCAGTATGATTCCTGAGAAGAAAATTATCTGTTGCTATGGACTTTTGCAATGGTGGTCTTGTACTAAACTTGGGTACAAATAAGAGACAGTTGAGTGGAAGCATTACGTCAAGGGTAGTACAGATTTGTTTATCAATATGCATAGCTTTTATTGTGACATTGTAGTGTGAGTCATTAAATCTGGATAGTAATGGATCATACCCTCAAGTTCATTTCATTTAAAAAATGTCTGCTTACTTTAACATTGATTTTGCCATATCCTCTTACTACATATATAGAAACATGGTAACTTTTAAACCGTTTTACAATGTAGTTGTTGTGGTTGTTATAAGGTTTAACAGCATTTTCAGCACAAGATAGGCTATACATGGCAGCCAATATTAATGGTGGAGGAAGAACCCTGGAAAAACCCAGGAAGAACCACCGACCCACGAGAAGCTACTGGCAGGCTTTCTCACTTACCCATGTTAGCCGAGTCAGAACTCAAACTCTCGCAAAGGTGAGATGGCAGTGATCCTTAATGTTTACAAGGTATTAACAGTTTGTTAAAATTCCATGCAAAGTCAGTATTGTCAACTATGCATAGTAACTATTTAAAATCATTTTGTTTTGATCTTTCAAATGTCAAAAGAAACTGAAGGTTTACTTAAGAGTAATGTGAGAACATTGTCTTTCCTGTTCAACTTCATTGAGGTCATTTCCATTATTGCTTCTTGAGATCGCTTCCCATCTCCCCTCCCCAGTTTGAAGCAGTTCTGCTGCAGAGGCAGTGCTGCTACTAATTGTTTTGGAGTAGACTGCCATTATTAAATTACACATTGTTATAGAATTAGCATCCGTAAGTTTTATGTTGAAAAGTTAGCTTCAGATTACTGAGTAATAGTTATAAATATATATGATCAAAGATATGCAGAATAACTATTTACATTCTGGAAAGTAATGCAATTGAATCATTAACTCTGCTCAAAAGTCGCTATAACGAAATCATATTGTGTACATATAACTTAATTGCAATTTAATTAATTACATTTAAAGTAAGTGACATTGGGTCTGACTGCAAGTATATAAACTTTATTAATTTTTAAAAGTTACTACATTTAATAGATCTAAATGTTGCCATTTGTCCGATAACTATTTCTTTCTTTTTTTGATGAAAGATTGATATGAGAATGAGAGATGGTACAGATTTTACACAGACAGATTATAGTGATCTAAAAATTTACCTATGCAAAGTGCTGTGAATCCCATTTTAGAAAAATTTCTCAAGCCCATAACAGCTTCGCAAACATGTTGTGTTCAGATTTACCTTCCACAAACTTTGATAGATCTTTACTGTAAAACATTTGTTGTTGAATATTATTATATGTATTACTTTATTTCCTTATGCAGAGTTCTCATCAATACATTATTGCTATAATTTTTTAACTTGTGCCAAGTTTTCTCCAGGATATTATTACATGTATTACTTCATTACCTTACACAGTTTTCCCAATGATATTATTACATGTATTTTATTACATTATGCATAGTTTCCCCCATGATATTACTTGTATTACTTTCTTGCCTTAAGCCATGTTTTTCTGAGGATGTTATTATAGTTATTGCTTAATTGACTTATGCAGAGTTCTCTCCCTGTTTTTTATATCATTTTAATCTTTATCACCTCAGATCACATGACTTGTGACTGCTATCAATTCAAATGTGCATTTCATAGTGAATAATATATAAACAAAGATGTATAAAAGACCCATAACTTAGTTTACAGCAGTATGTGTTAAAAAAGTCTATCACTTTTAAAATGTTGGGTGATTGAAGCCAAGTCACTTAACTGCCAGTAATATTTCTATGCTATTGACATTCATTATGCTCAGATCTTTTGGGTAGAACAGTTTGTACTTGATAATTTTCTCTTCATAGGCTGCAGACAAGAAAAAGGCACTGGAGGAGACCAAAAACTTTACAACCCATTCCCTAGCCAGTGTTGCCTATCAAATCAACAATCTAGCCACCAATTTCCTAAAACTTTTGGATCTTCAGCAGGGTCAGCTTGCAGAAATGGAATCTAGTGTCAACCATTTGGCCGAGGTAAAATTAATATATAAGTTGCTTAGAGATTTCTAATAATGATACAATTAATAGGTTAATTTTTTTTTGTAAGGGTAAAGTTTTGGATTTATACGTACATGGTCAGGTTGTAAATGTGGAGTCTCCAGTCAACCATCTTGTGGAAATAAAGCTAGCAACATTAGACAATGGGTATTCTAGTAAATATAATTACATAATCATGTAAACTGCCAGATCTATAGCAATGTCAACTTCAAAAAAAGATGGAGTCCCATATCAATGATCTGGCTGAAAGAAAGCTACCAGAAAAAGCCAATGGGTTAATCTCGTTTCAGTAACAGTAGTATCAAGACCTACTGGAGCTTCAGTATGCAGAGATGGAAGTCGCTGTTGATGTGACTGAGGTATTTTAAATATTATAAAAAAAAGTGCAGAAAAAATTTATTATACCCCATCACAAACACAGAATGGTAATAAAGTGTTGCCATTGCCTGTCTGTTCATTTTTCTATCCATCCATCACGACTTGGTTAAGTTTTTGTGTTTAGGTCAGTTTGTTGGAAATTACAGAGTCTTGTAACATTGTATGTAGATGAAACTTTGTGATTGCCACTTACATCCAGAGATCTTGGAAACGCTTAATTATGCATATATTTTTTTTATTTGGGAAGCAGAAAATCACCCACACAGGATGTGTGTGTGTGTGTGTGTGTGTGTGTGTGTGTGTGGGTGGGTGGGTGGGTGGGTGGGTGGGTGGATGGATGGATGGATGGATGGATGGATGGATGGATGGATTTAAGTCATGTGACTCTAAAATAGAATAAAAGAAACTACATTGACAAATTTTAACCGAATAACTCCAGGTTACATGTTTGTAATTGCAAGTTAATAAAAATGTTTAATCAAATCCACTTAATAAATGTTAGTTATTTTTTTTTTAGTATGTATTTTTTTTATTTTTTATATACTTTCTTAAAGTTAACAATAATGGCACTTTTAACGATTTCTAAGCATGCTTCAGACAATCCATGTACCATGTACATGAGGGCAAATGCACACGTGTCTTCAGATCAAACTGTTTGTCCTCATTTCTTTATTGTGGGCAAAATATTACCATAAATATTCATACTACACACTAAAATGCATAAAATTACAGGCATGGCTCCTTTATAGTTGGTATATGAACTAAATACGCTCCTCTTCTGACACTCAGATTCTCAATATTCCCACTATGAAGTTGAAATCGTATGGGCAACGTTCTTTTGCATACCAGATCTCAGCAACATGGAAAGAATTGCCCACTGCCCTTAGACACAAAGACAGTGATCTCATTCAAGAGTGCCATTAAAACCCATCTATTTCAACTGCAAGAACAGTCATAATGACCTAATTATGTATCCTTTTTAATGTATCCCTACCTTAAAAATTTACAGCATGCTTTCTGTTTCTAATTTTGTGGTGCTTTTATTTTTGTAATCATTTCATTATATATGTTTTTTATTCTTTTTAAGCATTGTCAAATGTTGTAAAGCACTTAGAGCTTTAAAAGATTAGGCACTATATAAAGTCCTCATTATTATTATTATTATCATTATTAAATCCTTTATTCCAACCTAATCAAAAGACATGAATGCATGTGTTTTTAGAATGAGGGCTTTTCGTAATGTATGTCTGCATACTTGCATTAATATATTACACATTGATTAAATATTATCTGCTTTGCAGCTTTTTTCCTTATTTTCACAATATGAGTCAGGTCAGGAAACAACTTTGACCTTACAATGCTTCTCGCGAATTCCACAACATGATATTGTTCCATACGTTTCTGATCCATATGATTGCATTTTAAAGTTAAATCTTAAATAACATAATACAAAGGCTTTGCTTTCTATGAATTACATATTTTTCTGAATATATTTGCCCAGTGATGTACAAAAACAATAAATTGGTACTTCCCAGAGATAGTGATGTCTGCCATTATGTCACCGTTACTGGTACACTTAACAATTTCAAAGTAATTTTATGATGAAATAGTACACTAGGCAGTTAAAATATCCAGATCACATACCATTGTTAAAGTTTTGAAACAAAAGTTTGTATGTTTTTCATCATCCAAGCATAACAAGTGTAAATTGTAAATCAGGTAGTGATAGGGGCCTAGTTGCTAACATCCTTAGGAATTGGTTAATGGTCAATCAGCTATCAAAACACACACCTGTGAATGTGCAAGAGCTTGTTTGTCCACATAATTGACATCAAAATGAGGCTTAGCTACTGTGGCTTTATAAATGCCTTTCACTACAACACCAGAACTAACCTGGCTAAGGCAAGGGGGCATCTCAAAAGGTGTGATTAGTCAGTGAACCTCAAAAATATTCACAGGTCAAAGTTGTTTTTGCTTTTCTAACAGATGGTAACATTTACATTTTTTAGTTGGAATTAGTCACCCATTTTGCTTTGTAGCATGACCCCAGATTGGTTAGTACATCTTACCTAGAGTAGGTCACATTGATAAATAATTCATGCTTCAGTGACTTGGATTGTATTTCGGACAATATTTTGTGCATTTTTGGCAATAGAGGCTTGCAGCTTTGTGTGTGGATGCATGGTGATGAGTTCTGTAACACCCTTTGAAGAATGTGGTCACTGCAGTACTTAGAAGGATTCAACTAAGATGTGCATGTGTATCAGTTAATCATGAGGACTATGACTTAGTATGCAGATGATGAGTACAACATTATCTTATGTAAGGTGGGTTGCTGTGACCTACTTAAGTTAAATGTTGCATTTAATTTAGATTATCCAATTTTAACAATCATTGAGGCATGGAGAGTACAAGACATCAATATTTCTTATCTCAGGAACTGGTTAAGGGTACCATTAATGTCAGTTTCCAATGCACATTTCACTTCATGGTTGTACACAAGTGGGATGGCAAAACATTAGGAATACATTTTCTAGTTTTAAACTTTAAATTAAAAATTTATATGCTCAAATGTGCATTGTTTATTGGTAAAGGTCAGGCTCTGATGTATCAGGGGATGACAACCTGCCACGACAACTAAAATCATTGTTTGCCATGTAGCAGTTCAATTTTCAGGTAGAAAAAGAATGGTCAGAATTCCATTAGTCTTCCTGATGTTGTGATTATTTATAGTGTATTGTCATAAGTATGTAGAGTTTAACAGCAGAAGATTAGTGCTGTTCCATTTAAACATATTCAGGGAAGGCAGTTTAAAAAAAAATATATACCAGGTTTTTAAAAAAATATGTCAGGTTACTTTTTCACAGAGTTCATATAAAATGATAAGAAAATAATGAACTGTTGTATATGGATGAGGTCCCCACATTAAAAGTGCCTTCCCTGGGTCCGATGTACGTTTTGCTGGAACAGCCATGACTTGTAACACTATGAGGAAGAAAATAAATAGATGGATTAGACATAATACCATAAATTAAAGCATTTACTGTAAGAAATATATTTGTACATGGCTTTGTAACTATAAAAAGGAAAATTATTATGTTTGTCAGCATATTCTAATTCATTAATTGATGTATTTACAGACAGTCAGCATACACAAGGAAAAGGTTGCACGACGGGAAATTGGAATTCTAACAACAAACAGATCTACCACAAGACCTCTTGGAGTAAAAAATGGAATAATCTTTCCAGAACAAGGAGAAAAACCCACCAAGTATCAGCGCAAGCCAATAGATTACACATTGCTTGATGATATCGGACATGGGGTGAAGGTATGCTATTCTTTGCCAGGCCCCACTTTCACTAAATGTCTAGACTTCTCTTCAGCAAATGGAAAATGTGAGATATATTTTATATTGCTGGATTGCAAATGTTAGAGATTACGTTATAGTTATAATATCAGGAATTTTACAAAAAACCTGTCCAATCTCTGAGGAAAATTGTAAGAACTTCTCCATTTTGAAGAAAATTTAAGTAACTTCACCAGTTTCAGAAGAACTGGAAAAACTTCTTCAACTTGAGTAATTATTTAAACAATTGCAATGTATATAATAGTAATATATTGCATCCTATCCTTAGGATGAACAGTTTTATTTTTGTTTTGTTTTCATTTGAGATTTTGTAATAGTAAAGTATTTTTTATGACTAAGAACCATTTTATTTTCATCCTTCCAAAATTCTCAGTAGCTATGTATCATAGGCAAAGTCATATAAAATCTCAATTTGAAGACACCTTTAGAATGAGGACTACTGAACAATGGGATCCAGGTACATGTTATATCAAAGTCTGCATTAAATAAGACCCCACAGAATGAGGACTTTAAGGTTGGATCCATGTTGGAACTGATACTGTTATATAGTGGGCACTAATTTTAATGGGGGTCTTTTGTGCATATATATATATCTGTGTGTGTGTGTGTGTATGTGTGTTATATCTTATCTTAGGCTATGTTATACTGATATATCTTGTAGCGAGACTGCTTTGCTATGAAATTGTTTATCCTATTTTGTTAGCAGCACAAATTAATAATGAATGAATACATCATTGAAAAGCAATTTTCATGACAGTAATTTTTGGCATTTGGTCTGCTCTCTTGAGATTATGAACCAGTTCATTATATTCATTATATATCTTCATATTAATCACCAGAAAAATCGAAAAATGATTGATTTAATTGGTCATTGATTTTTAACAGAGTTTAAAAAAAAAAACATTGTTATTTAACATGGATATAATTCTGGCTTAATTCATGAACCATTCTAACTACTAATACATGTATAAGCTACTAAAGTTGGTGTCTGTACATGTCATGCATCAAAAATTGATCTCTTATGACTTATTTGGTGATTTTTAAAGGTCACAGGCCACCTATTTCGTACCAAAGTGTGATATTATAGTCATAAACAAAATGCATTTGTTATGTATGCAAACCATAAAAATGCTTAATTAGACTTAAAAATCCACTTTTGTAAACAAATTTTTTTCCATAATTTCCGTTAACAATCGGTAGTTTCCGCGTGCCAAATACAGATATGACGTAAATTTATCCCTTCTATTCAACCTAGCCATTCAAGTGTTTAATTTCCCATGTATATGTCTATGTGATATATCTTATGATCATGCTTTTGTACAGCAAATATGTTACACTATGTTGCATATGGATGTAACCAAAAGAGTGATGATGGAACAAAAGGTTCTTTCCTTTTCCGAAAGACCATGTTTACCAGAAAAAGTGAATTCAAACTGTGAGACATAGGGTGAGGGAATGGGAAAGTTGTATCATTAATGCTGGATTATAGTCAATCTGGTTCAAGACAGTTCGGCCCAACTCGAAAGACAATTCAGCTCAATTCAACAATGGTTTGAACAGTTTCTCTTTCTTAAAACAACAAGTAGATACTATGTAAAATATGTTTTAAGAGTAGGTTTTAGGAAAAAACTAAATTTAAACGAAATTGATTTTCTTTCAAAGAAAATAATAGTACTTTGCAACTTACATATTAGAGAAAACACAAGCAGGCATATCTTGCTCATTCTAATAAAAATATTTACATTGTTTTATGCTAAAAATAAATGCATCTTCAGACCGACATTCTCAATTTAAGTCTTCTGGTCAAATTAACAATATTCATTTATTAAACAATAAAACTTAACAGATAATATTGTACAATATGTATACATTTTTCTAAGGGTGCTGTACATGAGATACTAAAACAAATATATTTAATTTTAGGCTTTACGTTGTAACACTGCTGCATATAACACACACTCTGTGGGTGAGTGAGTGAGTGAGTGGGTGTGTGTGTGTGTGTGTGTGAGAGAGAGAGAGAGAGAGAGAGAGAGAGAGAGAGAGAGAGAGAGAGAGAGAGAGAGAGAGAGATCAATGTTGCTGCAATATGAAGCTATGAAGCTCTTATCAGTTAATTTCATTCTTTTTATTTTTCAAGTTGTTTTAGTGTGTGCACGCGTAAATTATAAGCTTGTCATTACTAGTCAATATTGTCAATCATATTTGCTCTATTATTCCATACAAAAGATAGTAATTAATTTTTGTGTTAAATTTGTGTCCCTCTCCTTGCAAAGTACCAAAAAAATGATAAAGACACGCTCATTTGAAAATAAAATGAAGGAAATTAACCTTGCATTATTATTTATTCCTTCTTTTTTCATCATTTGAAATTTATTAAAGAAAAAATGTACACACGAACTCTGTGTTTATAGTGGATGCCGGTTTGCGTATGCGTTCTTATTGTAGTGTGTGTCGTGTATGTCAAATAATAAAATCACAAAAGAGACGAAAATATCATTTGATTGCTTGAAGGCACCTGCCATTCATGCATTATGTTACAAGGTGCAAACTGACCAAGATTGCATTGTATTGAGGTTATCTATATGATGGTATCTCACAAATACAAATCATTATATCAAAATACATCCACTGTGAGTGCAAATGATAATATTTTTGCTAGCATGTGTTACAGAAGTATTATTAAAGCATGTTATTGTTGTGTATACTATTTGCCCTGCTTACATAAATTATGATCACATCTGGGAAACAAATAGAAGCTCGGTTGATGGATAAACACAACTTGCAGTGAGCAATAAACTTTTTCTTTAAACTTTAGGACAGGATATCAAATACAAAGGTTTTTTTATTACAAAGTAAACAACCCCAAAAAACTGACTTTGATATCTTTTAAATGTGCCGATTTTTCTTATGAAGTCAGCTGACATAAGAAAGTCAAGTTTGGTTCCTTTGGATTCTTTTACGTGTGCCCATTTTCTTTTTTTTTTGTGATAAAGTCGACCGACATAGAGAAGCCAACATTGATTCCTTTTTACCTTTGTTAACGGGAATTAAAAAAACTCCTAAAACAATGGAACAGTTTAGAATGCAACAAAACCTAGTGTGTCGTGTATGCATATTTATATAAGGCTGAAGAGTAAATTAATTTTTAGTACTTTCAACTAAATGTTCCCTACCCATGGTTTATAATGTTTTAATTTATGACAACAAGAAGCATGTACATCGTCTTGTGGGGATAAATGTACGTCATTTCTGGCTGGTGTCCTCTATAGGTGAGAAATCGTAGCTAAGGGGTAGTAACTGCATTGTGTATGTCTTTTTCGAGTAATTAAATTATTATTTATTCTTTACACTTGATAATTTTATTGTTCTTTTTGTGTGAGTATAACTAATTTTAATCATGTATTGCAAATCTGATGTAAACAGAAAAATGTTGGAGTGTGGCCGGTGACCTTTAAGCATTGCTTTAGAATGTTTATATATGTCCCAGCAGGGGTCTCATCATAAGCAATGTTATTCCAGTTTTATTTTTTTCTCCATATTTCAGCAATCTAAGATGCCGAGTATATGGCTTAATTTATTGCCATACATTTTCAAAAGTTTCAGTGATTTTATTTTACCAACTGTTCATTTGTTAGGCTATCCAGCTATTGCTATAAGTCTTGCTAAACTGCTTATGGACAAAAATTTGCAATTACAATACCATTTTCAAATTTTATTTTTTTCTGAAAAAACTTAATGTTTGCAATATTGGCAGAGAGACAGACACATCCTATAAGTGACTGTTGTTGTATTATATATAACTTCTGTTTCAATGTTTGGGGTTGGAGATTGGGAGTAAATTGTTTTGGGATTTGTGAAGGCAAGCCACTGCAGCAGTCGCTGTAGTTTTAGTTTTAGATTCACAGCAATGTTTTTTTAGTTATGTTATTGTTTTATGAAATAATTTTTTTTATCACTAGTTCTTTTTCAAGCGATGTTACTAAATTTGACCATGTTTTTCTTCCAGTTGACAGAGAATCAAGGATTAATAAGGGTGGTGATATTATGCTTTTTGTATAATGTAGACTGTACAGATATAGTGTGTGTGGTGATAAACTTTTTCAATTTAGCTAACACTGCTTTTTTTCCTCAGCTGCACTTAGAAACCACTTTATTTTCTCCACAACATTTTATTGGGCATCACCATTTCTGTTACCATCCATCCATCTTTTGTTTATTTGTAGCCTGGACTCCTGTATCACAATTGATATCCATGGTTTACTGGTTAAATACCTTTCCAGGCCAGCATAGGTTGGCGGCCTAACTGTGTCAGTCAAAAAGGCACTTAGTTCCCGTTTCCTTGGCAAGGTATTGCCAATAATGTGTTAAAAGTGCCATTAAAGCAGACAGAAGCAGACTGTACATAATGAGTGAGAGTGTTCATATTTGATATGATATTGTAGTAGGATGGCTGAATGACAGCAAAGGTTTTGAACCTGGATGTAGATATCAGGGGAGGAAGTGGTAGAGTCAGATATTACATTTCATGGTCATATAGACTTAACATGTAACAAGAAATCCAATATAGACACGATGATTGTGCTTGATATTCCATGAGGAATGAATGAAAAATAAATTTCTTCTTCAAATACATTCCACAATCACAATATGTTAGGAATATTAGCTTCCTATCTCAGGAGTCCATCACTACTACAAGATGAAAATTGCGTTTTCATGTCTCTTTCATATTCACAAAGGGCAATAATTCTTGCCTGTTATCTGCCCTTGCCATTTCCAGGTATCACTATCTTTTAGCTTCGCTGCTGTACTGATAACATCATGCATTTTACCTCTGACAGTCCAAGCTATGTTAGTATTTAAAATCGGACTATCCAACTTTCATTTTGGATTTTACTGTGTGGGACAATTATTCTCCAGCAAGTTGTATACAGTATTTTTAAAGATTTTGCCAAATTTGAGTGACTTCCTTACTGTTATGGACTCAGACCTCTTTTTTTATGCACCCCATTGAAAATAGCATTGCTTGCACAGTGGCAACCCTTTTTAAGGCCTGGTGTAAGTTAATGTGACTGGGTGGGACATAATGCTACATGTATGCAGCATGATTCCCCAGTGCTAGACATCACTATAAACTGCCACACTGCAGACATCATAAGCTATGTTAAAAAACCCTAATCCAAAACCTCTGTCCTAAATGGTATCTTCATCGGATTCTGATGTGGCTGATTAATGGATCCATTGAACCATGTTCCAGAAACTTCATCTCTGGAATTAGATTTACTTCCAGGTCACTTTAGCTTTAGCAGGCAGAATCAGTAAAAATAATGGCTTTTAAATTCGGCATGAAGTTCTGCCATGATGGTTATATTCTTCACATGATATCCCCTACTTTCCTTGGCATGGGGATCTCTCTTGTGTCTGGACATTGGCATATTAATTGGCACTTATAGGATGCATCCAGACTGGTACCTGAAGTGAAAAGAGCTGCTCAGAAATTTATCCTCTCAGCCTTCAGGGAATTAACCCAGACCCAGTCAATTTCCTGTGTGTATCAACTTGAGGTTAAGGAGCATGCATCTAGCATAGCATGTGAATACAACTGGGATTGAGGGCAGACTTCATATTTTTAAGCTGCTACTGCAGAGGCCTTTTGTTCTGTTAAATTAATTTGACAAGTTTTATGTACACCCGCAGCATGGGCTCCAGGTGGAAGAGTGGTCTAATATGCTCAACTTTATAAATCACTGACATGACTCCTCTGTTTGAAAGTTTACGACTTGGCTTGGTAGATGTGAGAAAGCATGCAAGTAGCTTCTTGTGTGGATGACTGGTTCTTCCTTGGGTTTTCCTGGGTTTTTCCTGCACCAAATATGCAGGCCAGCTATCATTAGCTGAAATATGGCATTAAACATGTAACAGGAACTACTAGCATCATAATTAATTTAGCAGTTTCATTCTACATGGGTTCCTCTTCTTATGCTCAATTTGTTGGAGTGAAATTAGATCCCAGGAAGGGTATATACTGGAACTGAATTAGCAGCTGATATTTAATTGGATTTGGTATCAGGGGACACCACTTTTATTTGACATCCATGGCAATCAGAAAACTTAGCACTTCTGTTGCTAAAACATGCCAATAGACTGGCCAGTGTATTTTTATAAATGGGAGGTCTTGATTTGTGAGGCAATGGCTGTATCAAGATTTTATCATGATTGGGTATTGTTGAAAATATTTCTCAAAATATTGGTTTATCCAGGTGTTCTCTTTCTTGCAAAAAATAAGGGAAAATTTGATGAAATTCAGTTAAACATCATCACTAAAATGTAACTTATTTAGTAGTTTTAGGTTGAGAGTTTTGATTAAGAAGAATATTGAAAGTATACAATGCTTTATTGAAGCATTTTCAGTTTGATAATGGGTTTGTGAATACAAGAAGAGAGATTTTGAGTTACCAGTGGGTTGTGCATAGAACAACAGTGAGTTCCTGAGTTTCATAATGGGTTTTTAATACAACAATGGAGTGAGTTTTAAGTTTCTAAATGAGTTTGTGTTTACAACAACAGGGAAATCTTTAGTTTCATAAAGAGTTTGGATATGCAATGGCAGAGCAAAATGGATCAATGAAAAGTCAGTTTTTTACTTTTATAATGAGCCAATGCATTAAATAAAGTGAGAGTTTTGTAGTTTTGGAATTTTTTTAATGTGTCTGTGTATACAGCAACGGAGCGAGTTTTGGGGTTTCATAATGGATTTGTACATCAAACAACAGAGTGTGATATTTTGCATAAATCTTGTAATGGATGAAACTTTTGTGATTTTCATATTTGTTTTCCTCTGTTAAGCTAAGTATTATTATTTCTGTTAATTTAGTATTGGATATTTTTGTTTTGCCAAATAAAAAAGTTGTTATTCAATTTCTGAAACTGGCAAAAAGTTGCGGGACTGTGAAATACAACTCAGGTACACAGATTCCTATGTTTTGAATAACTGCAGTAGTAAAGTGGCTTCAGCTTCTAGCAGGGTCATAAGTTAGAGTTGTCTTACAAAGCAAAATGCAGTTAAACCTCATATAATGCACACCTCTCTTGAACAACTGCCTCTCCTATCCAGCAAGTTTTCTAACAGTTTTCAGTTAAATTGTACCTCATTTAGGTGACATCTCTCTTGTACAGCCAAATTTCTTCCATCCCTTAGGTAACTTTAAAGGAGAGTTGGCAGTATTATTCAGGTTTGCATTTTATGCAAGCAATTGTCAATACAGTGAAACTAATTTATAAAGGACACTTAGTCAACAACTTGTTTTGTTTTATGAACAGTTCTTTGTGTAAAATTACAAATTATGAAATGTAGAAAGTTGTCCTTTATGTACAGGTATCCTAATATGGAGGCATTTGCTAAAGCAGGTTTAACTGTAGTTTGGCTTCTAATCTCCATGCCTTTTTTGTTCTCAAAGCATGTTAGTTATTGTAATTTTGCACAACTCCAGAACCTTTTGAGATAGAGATTATTATTTATGGGATATGAAGAGTGGGTGGAAAAGTACACAGTATTTCTATTTATGGGATATGATGAGTGGGCAGAAAAGTACACAGTATTTTTATCTATGGGATATGATGAGTGGGCGGAAAAAGTACACAGTATTTTATCTATGGGATATGATGAGTGGGCGGAAAAAGTACACAGTATTTTATCTATGGGATATGATGAGTGGGCGGAAAAAGTACACAGTATTTTTTATCTATGGGATATGATGAGTGGGCGGAAAAAGTACACAGTATTTTTATCTATGGGATATGATGAGTGGGCGGAAAAAGTACACAGTATTTTATCTATGGGATATGATGAGTGGGCGGAAAAAGTACACAGTATTTTTATCAATGTGATATGATGAGTGGGTGGAAAAAGTACACAGTATTTTAAAAATTGAATACATCTATGAGTTCTGGAGCTTAATGGAGGTGGGAAAAATTTACGCATATATGCTTGGAAAAAGGGGGAGAAGCAAGGCAGGTGATAGTGATGACGAAGAAAAGCATGGGGATAATGCTTCTTTGCTGCAGACTTAAAGTTTTTGCTTGTTGGATATATGTCACATAGTCTGATTGCACTGAATCTCTAATTACACATTAATATGGAAGTTAACCATGTAAATGCAGATAATGTTTCTAAATCTCTGATTACTAAGACATATAGAATGTATCGTATAATGCAGATAGTTTTTATCTCTGTTTACTAAGTCAGCATAGAAGTTGTGGTGTAAAATGGAGATTAGTTTTATCTCTAATAATCCAGTCAATATAAAAGAAATGGTGTAAAAATGTAGGTATTTTATTTCTCTAATAATCCAGTCTATATAGAAAGTATGGTGTAAAATGGATATTATTTTTATCCCTAATAATCCAGTCTATATAGAAAGTATGGTGTAAAATGGAGATTATTTTTATCTCTAATAATGCAGTCAATATAGAAGAAATGATGTAAAAATGTAGCTATTTTTATTTCTCTAATAATCCAGTCTATATAGAAAGTATGGTATAAAATGGAGATTATTTTTATCTCTAATTAAACAGTCAATAGAGAAGAAATGGTGTAAAAATGTAGGTATTTTTTTTCTCTAATAATCCAGTCTATATAGAAAGTATGGTGTAAAATGGAGATTATTTTTATCTCTAAGTACCCAGTCAGTACAGACTATGGTGTAAAATGTAGATATTTTTTGTATCTTTAATTACCAAGTCAGTATAGATGGTTTTGGGTAAAATATAGATGTTTTTGTATTTCTAATTATGCAGTTGTCATAGAAGGTATGGTGTAAAATTGAGATGTTTTGTATCTCAGACTCTAATTAATCAGTCACTATGGAAGGTATCATGTAAAAATATAGATATTTTTTCTTCTATTAATTATTACCTAATATTAAGGTATTTTATACACAATATTACAATTAAATAATGTAACTGTATTCAGATTTATAAAAGGGATTGCTTTGCACAGAAGCACTTTATAATAAGTGCATTCTTTATAAACCATTCATTGGTAAGATGTAAACATTTTTTGTTTTTTAGAGGAAACAGTTCAGATTAAATATTGA
The DNA here is from genome assembly GCA_016746295.1 of Potamilus streckersoni. Classification (NCBI taxonomy): domain Eukaryota; kingdom Metazoa; phylum Mollusca; class Bivalvia; order Unionida; family Unionidae; genus Potamilus; species Potamilus streckersoni. Next base: position 400,555 of record JAEAOA010000102.1, read on the forward strand.
GATCAAACTGTTAATGTAAATCTCCATTGCAGAGTGCATCTGCAGTCAGTCAGAAGAGTCGAAGTTCTTCCATCAGTAGTACTGGAGCTCCAAATCTGACCCCTGCTCCAAATACTCGGCCACCCACCCCACCCCAGGCTCGACAAGGCACCATTAGCAAAGCACAAGCAGGACATTATGCGTATGTGGGCCGATTACATAATTACATTTCTCTTCCATTCTGGTTGAAGCATAAGCCAAATGGTGGTATTTATTTCCTAATTGAAAGGAATTATGACAATCTTACATTATTTACTGCACTCAGACATCAGCAAGAACACTGAAGGAAAATTTTGAGGCAGTAAAAACAGCTAAAGGTTTCTTTGTGTTGTTCTGTCAGATGTTTGAATATAGCAAACCCATTATGACCCCTACTTCTACATAATTACAAAATAAATGATGTTAATCCTGTCTTGACAGAAAGTAAACATGGTCTTTGTACCTGTTAGTATGTCTGTCTGTAACTTAGAATAACCTTAGTGGTAAAATTTAATATTCAACACAGTATTCAGTGTTGAAGGCAAAATAGAAAGCAGGATGTAGAAAAAGGGATATTTTCACTTAGTTAAATTAAAGACACTTCCAGTGAAAGACAGGCTGTATAACAGGTGACCTTTTTATCTCAAGTTAAAAGCAGGCTGTTAAAACGGAGGTGATCATTTTATCGGCAAATAAAAATGCAGGCTATACAAAAAGGGGATCTTTTTAGTTAGCTAGAAAGTCAAGTTGTACAAAATAGGATTCTTTTTACCCAGCTAAAAAAAAGGCAGACTATTTAAGATCTTTTTACCTCTAGACAAAATAAAAATTGTATACAGACACACTTAAATGGCATGGGCAGTGCTGATATTGTATAGATACACTTAAATGGCATGGGCAGTGCTGATATTGCATACAGACACACTTAAATGGCATGGGCAGTGCTGATATTGTATAGATACACTTAAATGGCATGGGCAGTGCTGATATTGCATATAGACACACTTAAATGGCATGGGCAGTGCTGATATTGTATAGATACACTTAAATGGCATGGGCAGTGCTGATATTGCATACAGACACACTTAAATGGCATGGGCAGTGCTGATATTGCATACAGACACACTTAAATGGCCTTGGCAGTGCTGAAATTGCATACAGACACACTTAAATGGCATGGGCAGTGCTGATATTGTATAGATACACTTAAATGGCATGGGCAGTGCTGATATTGCATGCAGATACTCTTAAATGGCATGGGCAGTGCTGATATTGTATAGATACACTTAAATGGCATGGGCAGTGCTGATATTGCATACAGACGCACTAAAATTGCATGGGCTGTGCTGATATTGTATAGATACACTTAAATGGCATGGGCAGTGCTGATATTGCATATAGACACACTTAAATGGCATGGGCAGTGCTGATATTGTATAGATACACTTAAATGGCATGGGCAGTGCTGATATTGCATACAGACACACTTAAATGGCATGGGCAGTGCTGATATTGCATACAGACACACTTAAATGGCCTTGGCAGTGCTGAAATTGCATACAGACACACTTAAATGGCATGGGCAGTGCTGATATTGTATAGATACACTTAAATGGCATGGGCAGTGCTGATATTGCATGCAGATACTCTTAAATGGCATGGGCAGTGCTGATATTGTATAGATACACTTAAATGGCATGGGCAGTGCTGATATTGTATAGATACAGTTAAATGGCATGGGCAGTGCTGATATTGTATAGATACACTTAAATGGCATGGGCAGTGCTGATATTGCATACAGATACACTTAAATGGCATGGGCAGTGCTGATATTGCATGCAGATACTCTTAAATGGCATGGGCAGTGCTGATATTGTATAGATACACTTAAATGGCATGGGCAGTGCTGATATTGCATACAGATACACTTAAATGGCATGGGCAGTGCTGATATTGCATACAGATACACTTAAATGGCATGGGCAGTGCTGATATTGCATACAGACACACTTAAATGGCATGGGCTGTGCTGATATTGCATACAGATACACTTAAATGGCCTTGGCAGTGCTGATATTGCATACAGACACACTTAAATGGCATGGGCAGTGCTGATATTGTATAGATACACTTAAATGGCATGGGCAGTGCTGATATTGTATAGATACACTTAAATGGCATGGGCAGTGCTGATATTGCATACAGATACACTTAAATGGCATGGGCAGTGCTGATATTGCATGCAGATACTCTTAAATGGCATGAGCAGTGCTGATATTGTATAGATACACTTAAATGGCATGGGCAGTGCTGATATTGCATACAGACACACTTAAATGGCATGGGCTGTGCTGATATTGTATAGATACACTTAAATGGCATGGGCAGTGCTGATATTGTATAGATACAGTTAAATGGCATGGGCAGTGCTGATATTGTATAGATACACTTAAATGGCATGGGCAGTGCTGATATTGCATACAGACACACTTAAATGGCATGGGCTGTGCTGATATTGTATAGATACACTTAAATGGCATGGGCAGTGCTGATATTGTATAGATACAGTTAAATGGCATGGGCAGTGCTGATATTGTATAGATACACTTAAATGGCATGGGCAGTGCTGATATTGCATACAGATACACTTAAATGGCATGGGCAGTGCTGATATTGCATGCAGATACTCTTAAATGGCATGGGCAGTGCTGATATTGTATAGATACACTTAAATGGCATGGGCAGTGCTGATATTGCATACAGACACACTTAAATGGCATGGGCTGTGCTGATATTGCATACAGATACACTTAAATGGCCTTGGCAGTGCTGATATTGCATACAGACACACTTAAATGGTATGGGCAGTGCTGATATTGTATAGATACACTTAAATGGCATGGGCAGTGCTGATATTACATACAGATACACTTAAATGGCATGGGCAGTGCTGATATTGCATACAGATACTCTTAAATGGCATGGGCAGTGCTGATATTGCATACAGATACACTTAAATGGCATGGGCAGTGCTGATATTGCATACAGATACACTTAAATGGTATAACCAATGATGCCATTGCATACAGATACTCTTGAATGGCATGGGCAGTGCTGATATTGTATAGATTCACTTAAATGGCCTTGGCAGTGCTGATATTGCATGCAAATACACTTAAAAGCATGGACAGTGCAGATAATACATAACAGATACACTTAAACTGCATGGGCAGTGCTGATGTCTACAAAAAAACTGGTGTCAATTAATAACACAGGTCATAACATATGTAGCTGCATTCTTCATCTAATTATCATGCAGTTTTCAGTGTTCAGGCGTTTTCATAAACATAAGGGAAGAATTGGATTAAGTGGGCAAGTGACATTTTATGATAAACAAGCAGTTACTAGAATATGACATGCATAAAAGAGTAGTAAATGGTCATATAAGAATTAAAGCTTCTAGTCAGATGACATTTTTGTACTTTACATATTACCTCTTGGACATTAATATATCTGTACTTTGTTGATATATTGATAGGTCCCATACTTTCGTCATTGTCTCTGTCTTTATATCCATCATCATTTTCCTTGTAACTTTATTTGCACAGTCTGAAGAAGGCTGATTGTATTTGGTATGATGTTCTTCTGGCATTGGGAGATTATAGTGAGGATGTGAGATACTGTATATCGTCTTTGGGAGAGGAGCGTGTGATGGGTTAATGGTCACATTTTTAGCTTATCAGATGCCTTATAAGCTTAAGTTAATTTAATCCATCCATCCATCCATCCATCCATCCACCCACCCACTCACCCACCCACCCACCCACCATCCATCCATCCATCCATCCATCCATCCATCCATCCATCCATCCATCCATCCATCCATCCATCCATCCATCCATCCATCGTCTCTCAGCAGTGTTTATTACTATTCTGCAGGCCATATTTTTCCTCCAACTTTGATCAGACTTGGAATATGGGTCTATCAAGATCACATATTAGTTTGATATTGAGTGAGATCATTACATAGTAATGACATGATCTTGCATCTGATTATCTTTGCTTGGTACCAGTCTGATGTCCATATCTCTGATCCAGGTTTGATTAGATTTAGAATAATTAGGCTTATGTCAGCAAGATATTGGATGAGTTCATTATTAATTAAGATTTACACATACTACTTGGCTTGGGTGGTCTTGCTTGGTCTGGTTTTGATCAGGCTTGTTAGATAGTCTTACATCACTAAGATCTTCCATGAGTTTGATTATGAGCAAAGATCAACACAGGGTGTCATCTTGTATTTTATTGACTGAACTTGATACCCACTCAGAAGCTTGATCAGACTTTTCTCCTTCTTTCTCAAGTAATGAGATGAATGAGATAAGGCTTGATTGATTCTCATGTTTGATGTTAATTGCAGCACCTTGAGGATAAAGGGCTGTGGGTCAAAGGTTAATTTGAATACATTGCCTGATAACATTTACACAGCTAAATACCTAAGATATCTCCAGACAAATGATAAAAATGTCTTATATATCAGTCGGACATTATTATATCTGCACTTTATTGATGTAGTGTGATGTGTGATAGGTCCTATACATTCCTCATTTTCCATCAGTTGCCAAAGGGAGGTAACTCAGGACCACATCAAAGTAGGTGAGGAATTTCATGTCTACATCACCAAATACTTTTAACTGGAGTACAGGATAGCCAAAGTAGTCAACAGGGCATCTCACTTTTTATAATGGTGAACTTTTTTGGACTTTCTGCAATCAAGATTTGAAAAAAAATGGAAGGCTTGTTGTCTTTCCTTTGAGGTTCTTCCCTTTTGTGTTGGGATAATATTGAGGAGGTCAAAATGTAGGCAGCATAGAAGCTACCTCTGGCATTCTTCTTTCCCCATCTTGACTCCATCCTTGGTTTTCTAGACAAGGGTGGATTATCAGTAAAAGGACAGCAAGAGTATATCTAGCCTGTAAGTTTTGGAGGCAGACCGAGTTGGTGGGGGGGAGTTAAAAGTGTTTGTCACCAGTTCTCATACTGACTGTGACTAGTTGCTCTTGAGCCTTGACCTTTGACATTTAAGAACTTTGTTATCCATGGCATATCTGTATGAAAGTTTGTTAAAACACTTGGTATGTTCAGTTCAATTTCAAAATATGAACAGCCACAAAAAGCTAGGTAAGTCCAGTTTTAGTTTTGGATATAAACAAGTGTCTCCCTTTTTTTTGCATTTTAGGCAGGATAGTCAATGTGGAAAAGTACGACCTTATCTCTTCTCAGCATTTTATTCACCTAGCTATGGAGTTTCTTACTTTTCCCCATCTGGTTTATCTTCTGTCCAAAAATACATTGACCACATTATCCATGCATGTGAGATAGGACACAGTTTCTGCCACATTTGTTACAGTGAAAGTTTCAAAAAATGTGCTATGTCTCAGCTGCCTTTACAAACTGTAACCTAACAAATGATCCTTCTAGCAGAGTTGTGCCAAGTTATGGGTTGTTTAGATCACCAGATTATGACTGAAATTTGCCACCACAGCAGCCATCTTGATAATCTTGTTATCACTTATTCTAAATGAACAATCAAATTGGCATTGATTGTCAATGAAAGACTATCTATGAAGTAAGTATAGTTGTTTGTACAATATAACCACAACAAGATGTCTTGAAAATCTTGCTGTGGCTGCTTTCCTTAGATGGCTGATCATATCATTATTGTGCTTTCACCATAAAACTTAACAATGATGTGAAGTTTTTTTTCAAAATGTAAATGTTAACAATACAATATCCAATATGGTCACCATGGCACCCACTAGAACTCCTTTTTTTTTTACTTTTTTATAAAGGAAATGGTGCCAATTTGATATCCTCTGCAGCTAATTGTAAAATCACTTTGTTGTTGAAGAATATCAGAGATGGATTCAATACTTAGCAATCAAAAGGAAAAAAATTATCTTTCCCACCAAGGGACTCTGTTTAGTTCACAAACAGATGAGTTATTGTGGATGAAACATGGCGACTGGATGCATCTTTACAAGTAGTGTACCCTTGATACCAACATTTACTTGTCAAGTCCAGGTGGTCTAGAGGTTAGAGCATCCACCTCAAATGCAGAAGGTTGTGGGTTCAGACCACGGCCAAGTCCTAACAAAGACTTATTAAAATGGTCCTAACAGCTGCCTTGGTAGACACTCAGCATTAAGATTTAACATTTGGACTGATTGGCCTGGTGTCAGGAGAATGTGACTGGGTGGGACATCATGTGTGGCTGTGGCATGATGCCCCAGCAGACTTGACAACCCTTACAATTTTGCTATAAGTCTTATGAAAGTTACCCATAATATACGGACTTAACTGTATACAAGCAAAAACTACGGAAAAATGATCATTGCCAAAAAATCTGGATAATTGGTTCATCAGTGTTTGGATCTGAGTTTCTTATTAGAATTAGAGAAATTAGTCATGAACCCAGACTGACTTTTACAGCAGCATCCGATATGATTTAAACTGCACCTATTTGTTTATGCAATGCATCTGCATGATCTAACTGATTATAGAATTTTTAAAAAATGGCATCCAGAAAGTGATGCATGTTTAAGACGAAAGTGAACATAAGCTTCAAATAAAGTGTTAATAATCAACACAGAAGAATAAAAAGAAGTATTCAGATTCTTGTGAATAAAAGCTGGAAAGGACACAATTACATTTATTGGACATTATGTGCCAGTTTGTTTATGTCTCATGGCTGGAGATATGATTGCTATCATCATGTGAAATGGACAAAGAATTTCCAAGAATTATGTCAACTTGAGAAATAGAAACAAGCCATTGTTGCATAGGTTTGTTCAACTGTAGTTTGTGCATCTGTACTAATGGTAAATAAAGTCTACATGTACTTTACAGACTATTCAGTTGAACATGTTTATCCTAGCTGCAAATGAACTTTTGATTACATTTTCCAGCTTTAGTAACAATAACAGTTATTGATATTTTGTTACACCTTACTGAAAACTGGTCAATTTTATGAAAAAAAAATCATCTGCCATACTGAGATGGACTCGTCAGGGTTGGCAGGTCTGCCCCAATGCTAGACATCACTTTAAATTTACACACTGCAGATATCATGGTGATATGACTGAAAAAATGTTAAAGTTATATTAAAAATCCAAATCACACATACAAACATTTGCTTTTGGTCACTTTGACTTCTGAGATTAGTATATGTATGAATATGTTCTTGATTAAGCATCAGACTAAATAAATATATCCATCATTATTAGTGCCATAAATGTACACATTTTACTGAGTTATGTTAACTATTTGTGTTTAGTTCATGACCAAAGTAGGTATTTGGTATGTAGGTACAGACTATTGAAGTAACCTTCATTCTAAGTTTGAGGTACCATTTGGATGTTTGATTTTTCTTTAATTTCTAGTGCAAGAACACAAGCCCCAGTGGTGCCACCACCTTCTGTTCCAAACAATTATGCCTCCAGGGAGCAGATTAACATGCAGCGTAGTGCATACCAGCCATCAACTCCAATAATGATGGGCACAATTCATACACCCGTTGGAATGGCAAGGCCAATGTCAAAGAGTATGGGTCCTTTATCTCCTGCTCCTGGTAGCATGGCAGCGAGGATTTCACATATGATGCAGCAAAACTCAATGGGTAAATTAACCTTACCTGAATTGATTGCATTCAGAAGTTTGTTGCTTTTATAATATATTCAAGTTTTATTTGCATGATGTGGTGAATCAGGTATGTCTTAGAAAAATGAAAAAATAGTTTTTCAAAGGAAATATTTTTCTTGCTGAAAATCAAAAAAATATTTGCATTGTTTTTAATTGAGCATGTTAAGGACTGTTCCATTGAAATGTAATTGGTTCCCAATGCAAGCTCTTTCAGTATGGGGTAGTCAGCCATAGATGTAATTTATAACTTTTTGTCATGTTTGTATAAACTCTCTTTGTAACGTGAGTAGCCTGGTATATATTTCTAAAGAAGTGCCATTTCCTGGGTACCATGCATATTTAAATGGAACAGCCCTGAGGAATATTTGCATTCACTTTAATTATGTTCTACTACAAATGCTGATTTACAATAAAATGTAAATTAGTGAAGTACATTTCTTAACAAATGTTGACTAAATATTAGTTGGCTTTAAATTTTTTTTTATAAAATTATATTAAATACACTTCATCTCATAAACCTTAAAATTTGATATCAAGTCTTACTATTTTTGTGTTTCCTCATTGTTTCTGGGTATTAAAATCATGCCCCCCCCACAATATACAGTAATAATCATAGACATTTAGACCAAATTACAATTCAGTCGAAGAAAAAAAATCCTCAGAAGTAATTTTTTTTGTTGTTCCATTCATACTGTATAAACTGCTTTCCTAGTTATTGGAATCCAAAGAGTTTTGTTTATTAATCAGTAAGGTTAATAATAATGGACAAGCAAAATTTGTTGATGTTAGACTTGCATATATATATATATATATATATATATATATATATATATATATATATATATATATATATATATATATATATATGTCATGGCAGTTTGACCTCCTCGCTGAATTTTGTTAACTTTGTATGCATCGTGAAATGCTGCTCTCGTTTAATAGATTTTAAAGATTACATACATTAACATTTATTATCTCCCTTAATCAAAACACTTAAGAATTTTGATATCTTCAAGAATCATCATAATAAAATATTCCAGTCATCATATTTAAAGTTTTATAAAAGTAACAAATGTGAAATTTTGTTAAAAATATGAGTGTAGTCAGTATGTACATAAAGATAAAATGAAATTAATTTTGTTATTTCATCTCAGTTGTTGTTGAGCCAAAAGTTCAACATAATGATGACATTTTTGCGGTTCATGGTCAGGTACATACATCGTTTCATCCACACCTCAAGATTAAGGTCCATGTACATAATTTTTAGATTAAGTGTTAAACTGTTTTATTGCATTGCAAAATTCAGGTACAGGTTTGTATTAAGCCCCATGTTAATTTTCGTAATGCATAGGGTTGGCTTAGCAAATTAGGGATTTTCCTTCTTAATATTTTAAAAATATTGATTAAAAATATCATTATCATTTGAATATATTTTATTTCAGAGAGAAATAACACCAAAGCTGAAGATTGCCATAACTACATTACAATTACAGAATTTAAAAAATGAATGAACCCATATTTTTTTAATGTGACAATTATATCATAAATTTAGCAGTAAAATGCATAAATATCAGGTATAAATTGTATCATTGGAAATCTACTTTAACTCTAGAAGGATTAATTTCTTCTTCAAAATCCCAGTCATAAAATGTTACATCCATTACCTCACAAATCCAGTCCCTCTAAGTTAAGAAGATGTAGTCTTGTCTTCTGTCTTATTTTAGCAACAGAAGTGTGACATGATTATCTACTTGCCAAGGTGGAAGTCATATGTGAATTATCTTTCCTTGGACAGAGGGATTTGTTTATAAATCCCATGCATAGATTGTTATTCCATCTGCTCATACTTGGAAGGTTTCTTGCTTGAGGCATAATAAATGCTGAAATCATTTCATTGACAGTGATTTATTGATATTTTCTTGCAACAGGGAAGAGTATTCAAATGCTTTTTATATTTATTGTTTACTCTGTTTTCATAGTACACTGATATTTGTACTTCATTGCCTGACATCGTTAGACAGTGAGTTTTTTGTACCTTCTTAACTGGCTGTCATATGGTATACAACACTTAAAATTACAATAAGTTTTTCTTTGCTTATGTCAAGTAATTGTTATCTCATTGCATGTTGTAATTTGCCTGGGCTTTTTTTTAAAATTCCCTGTCACAGTAAGCTCAGTGCAACACTCAGTATGTATAGGGGTAAACCCGCTGAGCAGGGGTGCAACAGATGAAGCTGATTGAAGACAATCACCTTCCTGTATAAATTGTATAGGAGGCAATTCAGATCTTACATATAATATGTGCTGACTCTAGTCTGAAGATGTATGACCATGTCATATAGAAACAGCTAACTGAGGCAAATAAAATAGCTAAGAAGTACACAAGTATTCTGACACAATCAGCAATCCATAATGTATGATGTTCTGAAAGTTAAAAGGTTGGTTATTTATAAATAAATAAAAAGTACAGATCATCATGAGCTTCTATTAGTGCCAGCATTGCAGTAATTCTCATTGGCCATAAACAGAATGGATATTTTCTTATTTTTCTATTGGTACGAAGGTCCACCTGTATAGATTATGCAAATCAACACAGACAAACCCTGAGAATTGTATGTAGAGGTCTTGCACCAGGTCTTAGAATAGACCTGTATTTTGAACTTCTGTTATAGTATATGGGATAGATTTTCTCAGTATACTATATCCATGTTACCATAATCGGCGCATTTCAGACTACTTGATCGGTAATGAAGCAGTATGATGGCTTATTTGAACCATAATTTGGCATCCATCATCTCAAATGGACCCCCATACATGTACTGGCTTTGGTGATTTTTCTCTTGATTGCCAGTACTGGACTTAGACCCCAGAAATCAATTGGCTTTGGACATTTTCATTGCTGGAATAGCCTAAACTTACACCATCAACAACCTTCCTCAGTTACAGTGATCTGTCTTTACATTAGCCCAGTCCTGGTCTCGAAAATGCAGAATGTGTTCGATACCTGGTCATACTTTGTCCAATCCCTCTCAGTTTAATTGGCACTGGATATGATCAAAACTTTCTCCTCCACAGTCTAATACCAGGTCCATGGATTGGCACTGGCTATGAGGACACCCTATTCCCAAAACCCTGTTGCTGACCTCTGACTTTTGGCCACACACATGTGAACACTTGGAATGATTGGAACATTTCTGTTTTGTACTTTACATCTTGGCAGCTGAGGTAGTGTTGAGGCAATAAGAATAAATGCCTTGTCCAAGGATATATGAAGGTAGCTAACCAAAGGCTACTCTGATGGGAGAATTCTGACCAACACTCTTTTGGTTGTGAGTTTGGCACACTAACTACTGAGCCAGTATGGTTAACAGCCATTTCTGTCAGGTCTTAAATGACGTCATAAGTTGTGATAGGAATACACATCAGTTTGATGTGATTGATGATTCAATGGAGACTCAGATCATGAGACCTTATGCTTTGCATGTTTTACACTATTTTATCTTGCCACAGTATCAGTACCTTTATTTAACATTTATATGTACCACATACTTCTGTTACATAATTGTAGTTTTTTTCATCTGTTAATCCTGTTTCTCACAATACTATTAATGTCAGTAATTTCCATCTTGTCAATGTCAAGGTTGGTCACATTTGCTCATGCAGACATGATAATGTGAATATTTGCTGTCTAAAGCAAGTTTATACACACATATGCACACATGCAACCACAAACACACATGCACACACACACACACACACACACACACACACACACACACACACACACACACACACACACACACACACACAGAGGATTTGCTGACTTTCAAGTCCTAACAACAAAAACAACAAAAGTCCTAACTTAGCCACAGTGGTCCTTCTGTCTAACTCCTCTTTTTGTCCCATCTGCATGTTCACGTGTCTACATGGACATGTAATACTTTTGATAACTTTAATTATCAGCATTTGATTTGAAGTTGAAAACAAATATTAAAAATCACAGCTGTAAAATTCATATAAAATGCATTATTTATAAAATAAGACGATTTCTTTAAAATATCCCATATTCATTTTCCCAGTGGGCCTGTCCTTAGCAAGTTGAATCTTATACAGTTTGTAAAGTGGTCCAGATTTTGATAAGACTGGGCTTTTGCTCTTCAGGAATCAGACCTTCATCTTGAAATCACAGCATTCTTCAATTTGTAAGCATTTTACAGGACTCTGTCAGGGTTCTGAAGTGGTACCTTGATCAAATGGAGCCAGTACAAGACTCTATCAGGGCTGTGAAGTGGTCCATAAATCAAACTGACCCAGTGCAGGACTCTATCCGGGCTGTGAAGTGGTCCCTAAATGGAACTGAGCCAATCCAGGACTATTAGGGTTGTGAAGTAGTACCTGAATCAGTATGAGCCCATACAGCTTTTTACAAGGCTCTAGAAAGGTTCCTACATCAATCTGGGCCATTACAGGACTCTGAAAAGTTACCTAAATCTAACCAAGCTCAGAAGTTGAACCTGAATCGAATGCAACCTATGCAGTATGCTGTAAAGTAGTACCTAAATCAGACTGAGCCATATAGGTTTCAGTCTGGGCTTAGAAGTGGTACTTAAATCAAACTGAGCCCATATAAGACTCAGTCTGGGCTCAGAAGTTGTACCTAAACTGATCTGGATTTCATTACAATCACCAGTTGGAGAAGGAAGGGATGATATTTCTGCCTAGGATTTATTGTCCTGGATGTAATCGGACGCAAGTCCCAAATTAAGTTTTCAAAGTATTGTGGCATACATGATTAGGGCAGTTAATGTTATCATAATTTTTGAATAACTGGGATTAAGGTCAGAAGTGACATTGTCTGGTTTTTACCTCAAAGACCTCCAATCCTTTAAGGTTCTGTTGGACTTGGTGGGACCTCTATCAACACCTTAACTTTTTCAGATTTTTCAGCAGTTTTTCAACAATTTGGGTTTTGTTACTTTCAGTGGATTGATGTGAGTGAAACATTTCGCCATGTATATGATTATATAGAACCATGAGTTAATTCCAATCAGCATCTCAAATAACTAGAAGCAGCCTATTGTTGATTGGAATATCATGGGATATTGTTACTGAAGTTGATCTCAGAAATAGCTTGATTGACTGATACAGTGTGAAAAAGAAGATAAAATTGCTGGAAATTTCTCTTCTGCATTGAAGTTGTTGGTTTAAGGCTGTTTTTCAGCACATGTTAGGCTACACATGGTTAGCTCATATATATGACCGGGGTAGAACACAGGATAATCTTATGAAGAACTACTGACCCATGGGAAGCAAATGTCTCACATTCCCATGTTGGGTGAACCCGAGACTGAAACCCATATGGACAGAAGTGAGATGTCAGTGATTAATAAAGGTGAGTGCCTTGAACATCTTGGCTACCTGGAGCCCCATGCACTGTAGTACATGAGTCATGATAGAACCATGGAAATATGATTTTCCCTTATGGAAAATTTAACAGAAGTTGAGCAAACAAATCTCTTTTGTCAGTTACAAATAGGAAAATTAACTTTGGAACATTTCAGCAAAGAATAAGTCATCTTGATGGAAAAGATATCATAATGATATCTTTTGGTTTTATGTGATGTACACATGATGTTGATTAAATCAGTTACATGTACATGCACTGGAGGCTACTTTGGTATTTTAAAATCATTTTTTTTAATAAGTGGCATAAAAATCCAATTGTTCCAAGGTTTGGGTGAAGGATGTTACTCCATTCTCATTTTATCTTTTCTCCTGTAATTTGATGAGATAATGTATATAAAAAAGAAACTGATTTTAGAATTAAGTATGATTATGTGATAACAGCATTTCTGTTGAATAAAGATGCCAAAAGACATGATTAACATCTTTATAGCTTGGATTTGCAAGACAGTGGATGTACATATAACATAGATTAAAATTAATGTAAAAATCAATATTTTTTTGGTTAACCACTCTTTTTTATATGATCAATTTAAGGACATTATTAGAAAAATATGATTGAATTGTGATTTTATTAATGGATGAGATGGAAGTCAATTGTTTTATATTTATTAGGGAGTAAGTTGATATTTTGACATCACATCTTGCTTTAGCCATCTACTTCTGCACAAAGAATGTTGGCCATTCCTGCCAATGCTAATTCCCACCCATTGTTACAAGCAATTTACCTTTGATTGAACTGCAATTTCCTGAATGGGCTATATACTTAACCTTTGTTCTTCAGGCCAGCGAATGACCCGCTCCCAGATTTTAACCCCAAATTTGTACAATTGTAAGAATTAATGTTGTAATTATTGTAAATATGTTTTCCCTTTTATGTCAGGCTTTTGTAGTATCTCATATCCTATAGTTTAATTCTGCTTGCAGCTGCTACATCTGTTTTTTTATTGCTAGTTATTAAAGTGATATATGTACCAATGAGTTTTGCTTTTATACTCATAAAAAAGGGGATAATTAAGAAATGAAATTGGTGGGTTATTGAAATAAAAATTAAATTTTAGCAGAACAAACTGTTTTTATCAGTACTTAATTTTCTGTCACTAGCTAATTCAGTGGAAAAGGATGAAAAATTCTATGGAATCTTCTGTAAGCTGTAACCTTGACCTTGTCACTTGTCTAGACAGGTTTCATTCACACCTTGATATTATCTTGATGATGTTAGACCACATTGCTAACTACCATCACCACAACAACAATAACAACAGAAGGTCTGACCTTTATTTTCGTAAATGTTCAGGACTAAAAAATCAACACAGGTCATAAAACCTGCAATAAAAAGAAGTGTGCTATGCAATTGCAGGCTAGATTTAATGTTGGATATGAAAATCAGTGTTGTTTGTTTAATTATATGTATGCTTGAATGTTTTGTTGCCTTTTTGTTCCAGACAGTGACATTTTACCACCACCACCCCTAAGCATGGTTATTGAGGGCAGTGTAGATATGGGTAGTACTGCCAACAGCATGAATGACTCTGTGCCAGGTTTGCATGTTGTCAGTTTATAGATTTTGATACTTAAATAACACAGATTGAGTGTTTTTCTTCACCATCCATTATTTCAGCTGCTCTCTTACACCTTGGAGATTTCTTACTGAGAATCCCAAAATGCTATGTACCTGCCTAAACTGCTTTCCTATTGATATCTTGCTCTTGCTTCTACTTGCACAAAATTCAAATCAATTAAAATTTTTAAAATCGTGGATGTTTCATCTGCGCTAAAATTTAAGCTCCATTTATTCTTACTGAAGTTTTGTTTCATTATCCAGTGGTAGCATGCTAGACTTGTGACCAAAATGGTCTTAGTTTGAATCCTACCATCAGATCCGTTAGGGTCATCTACTATTTTGTGTCTTTGGGCAAGATGTTTTTTTTTATTTTGGTTGCCTCAGCATTAAAAAATATTTGTGTTCCTGTGCTATTAAACATTAGATTAAAACAAAATAATTGTGAGAATTCTCTTATAGTTTATTACATTGTTATATTGTTGTTTTGCTTGCTGTAATATAAGCTGGATGTAGATATTGCTCATTCTTACAGAAAATTATTTTAGAATTATTTTTTAATAATAGCTAAAGATGTGTTAAAGTTTATTCAATTTTTGGCCTCATCACAATTCTGGGTTTTGCAAATAATGCTGTACATTAATTTTGTAAAAAGAATAGAAAAATCCCATGAAAACTGCTTGACTGGTATGGACTAAATTTGACAGGCATCATTATGCAAAAGCTATGTCAATTGGACTTTCAATATGGCTACTTTAGTTGTCATTTTAAATCAGGAATCCAACAATTTTGGTAAGATATTGGTTGGGTGTTTTATGGATGCATTTTATCTAGGTATGGTAAGTATCACTTTATATTAGCTCGGATGTTTTTATTGATGGGCTTTTTGCTTGCATAAATTAGTTTTATGTTTGCATGGATCTTATAAGTAATTAGCCATGTAGCTACTAACAATTAATTTTACTGAATATGTTGTTGTTGTTTAGGTTTAATGCCATTTTTCAGCACAAGATAGGCTATATCTTGTGGCCAGTATAAATGGTGAAGGAAGAACCCAGAAAAATCCTGGAAAGAACCACCGACCCACGAGAAGCTACTGGCAAGCTTTCTCACATACCAACATTGCCCGGCCCTGAGACTCAAGCCCATGCAGACAGAAGTGAGATGGCAGTGATCTATAATGGTGAGCGCTTTAGACCACATGGCTACTCAGTTCTGCACAGATGTATGGAGATATTTTGTGGGTGGTATCATTCAGGATTATTTTCAGTTTTTCAGATTGTTTAAATTTAAACAATATTATAAAGAGTTTTGTTGAATCAGAATGGAAAAAGGAGACAATTTCATTTTATATATGTTTTTACGATGCCATAAATATTGGAAATATAAATATTTTAAACAATTTTGACAGTTAAATATAATATACATTTTTCTGTTTCTTCATATTGGGTATTGAATTTACAAGTATCATGCAGAAGGAAAACAAGAACATACAAATCAGTTACTGTAATTTTGAGTTTGGGACTTTTTGTTGTTTTGTAAATTTCATTTTATTTGTACATCCATAGCCTACTACAGTGTGATTCAGAACAATGCAAGAATGTTGAATTGACATCATCTAAATTATAAAAAAGGAAATAACAGTCAATTGCAACTTAAGTTTCATGGCAATTTTAGCTAGTGAAAGTGAAAGGCATTTGTAATTGCCCTATTTCCACTCACTGCTAATTAAGATGTAAGTATGTTATGCCGTTGATGTAAAGAGATATTAATGCTGCTTAGTTTGATGTACTTGTACATCATGAATAATTCTGTATTAGACAGTTAAGATTATGATGTCGTTTCTCATTTTATCACTGCTTTATATAAAGTTACAAAGAAATGTGTAGTTTTTTTGAATTTGCTTGCCATGACATGGATGGATGGATGGGCGGATGGATGGAAGTATAAAGATAAAAAGATGAGGAACATAAATTATTCCAAATAAACATAAATATGTTATCCTGAAGGATAATTATGTCAAATTCTTTGAGTGCATGAAAATGTATACAGTCCTAAAGATAATGGAACAGACTTTTGATACAAGCACCTTTTTTATCTAAGGTAGTACATCCACTAAATTTGGAGTTCATATAGAAAAAAAATCTTATCGTCTTTTGCTAATACACACAACAAAAATTTGTTCTATATCAATGGACACAACTTTGTTTTTTGTTTTGACTTTGTCAGATAATCACCATCTAGCAGGTATGCATGGTTTGTGATATATATATATATATAAATATATATATATATATATATATATATATATATATATATATATATATATATATATATATATATATATATATATATATATTATTTTTATTCACTCTAATCATTCCCCAATGTAAATTTGAATAATATGTAGTTCTCTCATTATTATAATTTTGTTACTAGTTATTTGAATTAAACCTTCTATCAATATTCAGAGAATAGTTGATTTCCAGGGATGATATAGTACCTGTGGTAAATTCTAACTGACAAATTGAATGTTAACAGTATAGACATTAATCTACTTTTGCATAAGCAGCTCATGGTTTTTGTTGTTTTGCCCGACTTTCTTGAAAACTCTATATACCCAGATCAGGGTCTTTGTTGTTTTGCCCTTCTGATTATTCCAAAACTGTATAGATCCAGATCAGGGTCTCTGTTGTTTTGCCCTTCTGATTATTCCAAAACTGTATAGATCCAGATCAGGGCCTTTGTTGTTTTGCCCTACTGATTATTCCAAAATTGTATAGACATAGATCAGGGCCTTTGTTGTTTAGCCCTACTGATTATTCCAAAACTGTATATACCCAGATCAGGGCCTTTGTTTTTTTTGCCCTACTTATTATTCCAAAACTGTATATACCCAGATCATGGCCTTTGCTTGTTTGCCCTACTGATTATTCCAAAACTGTATATACCCAGATCAGGGTCTTTGTTGTTTTGCCCTACTGATTATTCCAAAACTGTATAGACCCAGATCAGGACCTTTGTTGTTTTGCCCTACTTACTCCAAAACTGTATATACCCAGATCAGGGCCTTTGTTGTTTTGCCCTACTGATTATTCCAAAACTGTATAGACCCAAATCAGGGCCTTTGTTGTTTTGCCCTACTGATTATTCCAAAACTGTATAGACCCAGATCAGGGTCTTTGTTGTTTTGCCATACTGATTATTCCAAAACTGTTTATACCCAGATTAAGGCCTTAGTTGTTTTGCCCTACTTACTCCAAAACTGTATATACCCAGATCAGGGCCTTTGTTGTTTTGCCCTACTGATTATTCCAAAACTTTATAGACCCAGATCAGGGCCTTTGTTGTTTTGCCCTACTGATTATTCCAAAGTTGTATATACCCAGATCAGGGCCTTAGATGTTTTGCCCTACTGATTATTCCAAAACTGTATTTACCTAGATCAGGGCCTTTGTTGTTTTGCCCTACTTACTCCAAAACTGTATAGACCCAGATCAGTGTCTTTGTTGTTTTGCCCTACTGATTATTCCAAAACTGTATATACCCAGATCAGGGTCTTTGTTGTTTTGCCCTACTGATTATTCCAAAACTGTATATACCCAGATCAGGGCCTTTGTTGTTTTGCCCTACTGATTATTCCAAAACTGTATAGACCCAGATCGGGGTCTTTGTTGTTTTGCCCTACTGATTATTCCAAAACTGTATATACCCAGATCAGCGCCTTTGTTGTTTAGCCCTATTGATTATTCCAAAACTGTATATACCCAGACCAGGGCCTTTGTTTTGCCCTACTGATTATTCCAAAACTGTATTTTCCTAGATCAGGGCCTTTGTTGTTTTGCCCTACTGATTATTCCAAAACTGTATATACCCAGATCATGGCCTTTGTTGTTTTGCCCTACTGATTGTTCCAAAACTGTATATACCCAGATCATGGCCTTTGTTGTTTTGCCCTACTGATTGTTCCAAAACTGTATATACCCAGATCATGGCCTTTGTTGTTTTGCCCTACTGATTATTCCAAAACTGTATTTACCTAGATCAGGGCCTTTGTTGTTTTGCCCTACTGATTATTCCAAAACTGTATATACCCAGATCAGGGCCTTTGTTGTTTTGCCCTACTGATTATTCCAAAACTGTATAGACCCATATCAGGTTTTTCTTTTTTTTTTCCTTTCTGATTATTCCAAAACTGTATAGACCCAGATCGGGGTCTTTGTTGTTTTGCCCTACTGATTATTCCAAAACTGTATAAACCCAGATCAGGGCCTTTTTTGTTTTGCTCTACTGATTATTCCAAAACTGTATAGACCCAGATCAGGACCTTTGTTGTTTTGCCCAACTGATTATTCCAAAACTGTATAGACCCATATCAGGTTTTTCTTTTTTTTTTCCTTTCTGATTATTCCAAAACTGTATAGACCCAGATCGGGGTCTTTGTTGTTTTGCCCTACTGATTATTCCAAAACTGTATAAACCCAGATCAGGGCCTTTTTTGTTTTGCTCTACTGATTATTCCAAAACTGTATAGACCCAGATCAGGACCTTTGTTGTTTTGCCCAACTGATTATTCCAAAACTGTATAGACCCATATCGGTGGTCTATGTTCTTTTTGCCCTGCTGATTGTTCTAAAACTATAAAGACCCATATCTGCTGGAGCATTATATGATAGATCTGGGTCTGTGCAGTTTGCAAATGGACTCAACTAACAGGTAGGTATATATGGTAGCTTAAAATGGTGCCATTTAGCAGTGCATCTGTAACTGCAACCTTTTTCCATCTGATGAATTGTCTGCACACAAGGAAATATTTTAATTGACTCTGATGAAAAAGAGTATTTTTAGAGGACTTTCGGTAACCATGGTAATACTTTAGGGAATTCTGCAGAATGGATATGACTGATTTTTTTTATGCATCAAGATGAGCATGAATTATTAATATGGCAAAAGCTGGAATGAAATTGGGTTTCCAGTAATATATGGTTTAATATTTGGGGCTACAATATGACATTGTTTTTCTTTTGTATGTGGATTTGATTTCTTCTGAGTTTGCAGAAGAGATTCTGTAGTCTGGCTATAGCCAGACTAAAATATTTTAAGATGACTTACATCATATGTTGGAAATCTATGGCATGAGGCATGTGGTGTGAGTTGTAGTTTTGTATTGTATGATATGATATTTAAATTAATGGGATCAAAATGACTTGTATGCAGTACTATTTGAATGATGAGACCAGGTACAGTACTCTTAAAAGCTTGCCAATGCATGACTTACAGGATAGTTTTGTTATTATATTGAGGAGCAAGTTTCATTCATTTGTGATAAAACGATAGTTCTTTTATTGCCAGAAATTGTTTAGCTCTCCAAATTTCTTGGAGGTTTAATTTTCCTCATTTTCAGCTTTAATGCAAAAATTATGCCTTTCCACCCAAAAATGTAGAGGTAGGCCAGAGAAACTGAATGAATGCTAATTTTACATATGCTGGAAAGTGGCAGGGCAGGGATGTCTTGTTTGCTGTGATTTGATAGGACATACCCATGTCTGCTTGAATGTGATTGGACAAGTGTTTTATGTCTTCTAGAATGTGATTAGACAAGGATTTCATGTCTGATAGAATGTGATTGGACAAGGATGTATTGTCATGTATTCTAGAATGTAATAGGACAAGAATGTCATTTCTGCTAGACTGTGATAGGACTAGGATGTCATGTCAGTTAGAATGGGATAAGACATGATTTCATGTCTTCTAGATTGTGATAGACAAGGATTTCATATCTGCTGAATGTGATTGGACAAGTTTTTCATGTCTGGTTGATTGTGAGAGGACAATTATTTCATTTCTGCTTGATTGTGATAGGACAAGTATTTCATGTCTGATAGAATGTGATAGGATAAGGATATCATGTCTGCAATATTGTGATAGAATGAGTAATTGCACAGATATTTTGTGTCCTCTACGATGTGATTGGGCAAATATAGTTTTTTATGACCATTTTTGGTCAAGTTCTATTTCATAGCTTATAATGGATTTCACATTTTTAGTGGTACTATAATCTGAGGATTAGGGAATGTGTTTCGTTGTTTATACTAAAGAGTGACTATTCATTCATGTTCTTGATTTTGTGTTTTTAGCAACCAGAAAGTACACAGAAATTGTTATCTTGTGCAATATAGTGAGTTCACAGTCTTAACAGTTACATACATACATATACAGACAAACAGGTGTATTTGATTGAATTATTGATATTTGCTGAATTCTTTTACAGCCTCTCCATATTTACCACCACCACCATCAGGAGAAACTGATATAAATCATCCCCCACCCCCACCCGAATTCACAGATGATTTGCCACAGGAAGAAGAAATGTCTCGGATGGATGAAGATCCCTACGCGGCAACAGGACCCGAACTGATGAATATAGACTGGGTCCCAAAGGAATATATTGAGAAAGGTTTGGAAAACTTTTTAACACGGCAATATTACAGGGTCCAGGCTGGATTGAGAATTTATTTTTCTCTCCTGCTTAAACTGATAGAAGTGAGGAAACAATACGAAGTGAACACAAGAGTGTTTAAGCAACAACATTATATATGTAGTTGTTTATGTAAGATATAAATAACAGGATGACATTAATTTATTTATCTTTTACCCAAAAGTAGCTCATAAAATTAAACTTGCCTATTATACATTACCATAATGGATCTGCATCTTGGGACACAAAAATAGTTATTTTTTCTGTCCCAAGACTTACATGTAAAGAATTCTAAAAAATAAAGCAATTTTAACGTCCCAACACTTATACACTTGGAATGCTTTTTGGTAGGTCAGACTATACTAACATGTATAGTACTTACACACTGAGACTGCTTAGCATCACTTATATATTTTTATTCCCAAAAATATTAGACATACTTTTTATTTTCTTCATTCTTTTTAGCAAATGATATTTTTGCAGATTACATTTCAATTAGACATACAAAGCTGTTTCATTTACTTTGATCCACATGCTCATGAGTTACTGTTTTTCAGTGATATAAGTGGTCCTAAAAATGAGGAAATCGATATGAAAAGGTGCAAATTTAATTGTGTAAGGCTTATAAGCAGCATATATTCACATAAATGTTACATATTCACTAAAAAATAAAGATAATAAAGGCTAAAATTCTAAATATAGATGGACTAATATCATCATTTATTTTAGTTTTATGTTTTGGCTGAATAAAATCATAATTTTTCAAGCATTGGAATTAGGAAATCTGGTATTAAAAATTTCCTCTGATCCATCCCACTCCATTGCTGATATTTTGGATATTTTTATATTGGGGTCTAGGGTAAGAATCACTTGCCTATCAGAAAATTGGAATTTTTCACCACTGATGGCCACTTAAGGTAACATCTTAACAACTGGCCTAGTATACTTAAATGGTGTTACATAGAGTCATACTTGTATGAAATCAATAGAATAAAGATTCATTTTCTGAGAAATTGTATTCTATCTTTAATCAACTGACAAATGAGATGAAACTACGACAATGATTAAATTTGACATGGTATTTGCCATTTGCGTTTCTACTCTCCATTACATCAAAGGGGCCCTGAGTGGCTGAGTGGTCTAAAGCGCTGACCATTATGGATCACTGCCATCTCACCTCTGTCTGCTTGAGTTCGAGTCCAGACTTGGCTAACGTGGGTGAGTAAGCCTGCCAGTAGCTTTTTGTGGGTCAGTGGTTCTTCCCATGGTTTTCCAGGGCTTTACCTTCACCATTAATACTGGCTGCCTTTTATAGCCTCTCTTGTACTGAAAAGTGGTGTTAAACCATTCAACAACTACAACAAAAACCATTACATCAGAGGTTCAGTAGTTACTTGATATAAAAAATAAACCCCATGCCAATAATGTTGTACAAAGTATGGAAATATAACATGAAAGTCACAGTTTGTAAAATAACGAAAGGACACATAATTCTCTACATATTATTTCAAGAACAATGACCAGAAACCTGTTGCTCTCACTGCAGCTTCAGAAAGTTGAATTTGACAAAATTAGGGCATGTGTCAGTGATGGTTTTATTGTACCACATGACTACTGTGCTGACATATGCTCTTTGCATGATGAATCTAGTATTCTTCGAACTATTTCAAAGGCAAAGTCATGATTTGGACTCTTATGAGAACAATTAGACTCAGGTTGTTAAGATTCGAACCATCCACATAGATTCTCATTAGGACATTTATACTCTGGTTGGTAAGACCAACCACACAGATTCTCATTAGGACATTTATACACTGGTTGGTATGATTCGAACCATCCACACTGATTCTCATTAGGATATTTATACCCTGCTTGGTAAGATTTGAACCATACACAGATTTTCATTAGGACATTTATACCCTAGTTGGTAAGACCATCCACACAGATTCTCATTAAGACATTTATACCCTGGTTGGTAAGACCATCCACACAGATTTCATTAGGACATTTATAACCTGGTTGGTAAGACCATCCACACAGATTTCATTAGGACATTTATTCCCTGGTTGGTAAGACCATCCACACAGATTCTCATTAGGACATTTATACCCTGGTTGGTAAGATTCAAACCATCCACAAATATTCTCATTAGGACATTTATACCCTGGTTGGTAAGACCATCCAAACAGATTCTCATTAGGACATTTATACCCTGGTTGGTAAGATTTGGACCATCCACACAGATTCTCATTAGGACATTTATACCCTGGTTGGTAAGATTTGAACCATCCACACAGATTCTCATTAGGACATTTATACCCTGGTTGGTAAGATTTGAACAATCCATATAGATTTTCATTAGGACATTTATACCCTGGTTGGTAAGACCATCCACACAGATTCTCATTAGGACATTTATACCCTGGTTGATAAGAACATGCACACAGATTCTCATTAGGACATTTATACCCTGGTTGGTAAGACCATCCACACAGATTCTCATTAGGACATTTATACCCTGGTTGGAAAGACTATCCACACAGATTCTCATTAGGACATTTATACCCTGGTTGGTAAGATTTGAACAATCCATATAGATTTTCATTAGGGCATTTATACCCTGGTTGGTAAGACCATCTACACAGATTCTCATTAGGACATTTATACCCCAGTTGGTAAGACCATCCACACAGATTCTCATTAGGACATTTATACCCTGGTTGGTAAGATTCAAACCATCCACACATATTCTCATTAGGACATTTATACCCTGGTTGGTAAGATTTGGACCATCCACACAGATTCTCATTAGGACATTTATACCCTGGTTGGTAAGTTTTGAACTATCCACACAGATTCTCAATAGGACATTTATGCCCTGGTTGGTAAGATTTGAACAATTCACATAGATTCTCATTAGGACATTTATACCCTGGTTGGTAAGACCATCCTCATAGATTCTCATTAAGACATTTATATCCTGGTTGGTAAGATTTGAACCATCCACACAGATTCTCATTAGCACATTTATACTCTGGTTGGTAAGATTTGAACAATCCACATAGATTCTCATTAGGACATTTATACCCTGGTTGGTAAGATTAAAACCATCCACACAGATTCTCATTAGGACATTTATACCCTGGCTGGTAAGATTTGAACCATCCCTAGAGATTCACATGAGGATATTTACCCTGGTTGGTAAGATTTGAACCATTCACACAGATTCTCATTAGGACATTTATACCCTGTTTTGTAAGATTTGAACCATCCACACAGATTCTCATTAAGACATTTATACCCTGGTTGGTAAGATTCAAACCATCAACACAGATTGTCATTAGGACATTTATACCCTGGTTGGTAAGATTTGAACCATCCACACAGATTCTCATTAGGACATTTATACCCTGGTTGGTAAGATTCAAACCATCCACAAATATTCTCATTAGGACATTTATTCCCTGGTTGGTAAGACCATCCACACAGATTCTCATTAGGACATTTATACCCTGGTTGGTAAGATTCAAACCATCAACAAATATTCTCATTAGGACATTTATACCCTGGTTGGTAAGATTTGGACCATCCACACAGATTCTCATTAGGACATTTATACCCTGGTTGGTAAGATTTGGACCATCCACACAGATTCTCATTAGGACATTTATACCCTGGTTGGTAAGATTTGAACAATCCATATAGATTTTCATTAGGACATTTATACCCTGGTTGGTAAGACCATCCACACAGATTCTCATTAGGACATTTATACCCTGGTTGATAAGAACATGCACACAGATTCTCATTAGGACATTTATACCCTGGTTGGAAAGACTATCCACACAGATTCTCATTAGGACATGTATACCCTGGTTGGTAAGATTCAAACCATCCACACAGATTCTCATTAGGACATTTATACCCTGGTTGGTAAGACAATCCTCACAGATTCTCATTAAGACATTTATACCCTGGTTGGTAAGATTTGGACCATCCACACAGATTCTCATTAGGACATTTATACCCTGGTTGGTAAGATTTGAACTATCCACACAGATTCTCAATAGGACATTTATGCCCTGGTTGGTAAGATTTGAACAATTCACATAGATTCTCATTAGGACATTTATACCCTGGTTGGTAAGACCATCCTCATAGATTCTCATTAAGACATTTATATCCTGGTTGGTAAGATTTGAACCATCCACACAGATTCTCATTAGCACATTTATACTCTGGTTGGTAAGATTTGAACAATCCACATAGATTCTCATTAGGACATTTATACCCTGGTTGGTAAGATTAAAACCATCCACACAGATTCTCATTAGGACATTTATACCCTGGCTGGTAAGATTTGGACCATCCCTAGAGATTCACACAAGGATATTTACCCTGGTTGGTAAGATTTGAACCATTCACACAGATTCTCATTAGGACATTTATACCCTGTTTTGTAAGATTTGAACCATCCACACAGATTCTCATTAAGACATTTATACCCTGGTTGGTAAGATTCAAACCATCGACACAGATTGTCATTAGGACATTTATACCCTGGTTGGTAAGATTCAAACCATCGACACAGATTCTCATTAGGACATTTATACCCTGGTTGGTAAGATTTGAACCATCCACACAGATTCTCATTAGGACATTTATACCCTGGTTGGTAAGATTTGAACAATCCACATAGATTCTCATTAGGACATTTATACCCTGGTTGGTAAGACCATCATCATAGATTCTCATTAAGACATTTATACCCTGGTTGGTAAGATTTGGACCATCCACACAGATTCTCATTAGGACATTTATACCCTGGTTGGTAAGATTTGGACCATCCACACAGATTCTCATTAAGACATTTATACCCTGGTTGGTAAGATTCAAACCATCCACAGATTCGCATTAGGACATTTATACCCTGGTTGGTAAGATTAAAACCATCCACACAGATTCTCATTAGGACATTAATACCCTGGCTGGTAAGATTTGGACCATCCCTAGAGATTCACATGAGGATATTTACAATTTGGTTGGTAATGTTTGGACCATTTTGAGGTTCTTGTGACAACATTAAGACTCAGTCTGGTAAGTTTTGGGCCATCCTTAAGAGATTTTCATGAGGACTTTTTGGGAGGATGGACAAAACTTCAAGCAGGAAGATGTATAGAACAACTAAAATAGCTATTAACTCTGTTTTAGTAGAGACTGGATTTGAATTACCCACAATCTGCAGTGGATATAATGAATATCTATTGAAATAGAGTAAAAATTTGTTTATAATCTCTTAGGATTCCCACTGTTACTTCTGCCTAATGTTGCATATATATATATATATATATATATATATATATATATATATATATATATATATATATATATATATACTGTAACAGTATTATTACTATCACTGTTTTACAGTAATTCACTTGTTTGTATTTCAGTGGTGGCAATATATGACTATGGTGCTGATAAAGAAGATGAGTTGTCATTTAGTGAGAATTCTGTTATATATGTCCTCAAGAAAAATGATGATGGCTGGTGGGAGGGCATGCTAAATGGAGTTACAGGCCTTTTCCCAGGAAATTATGTGGAGCCATGTATTTAAAAATCATCATACTCTTCATCACAGACCATTTTGAAATTTAGAAATATTAAACATGCTTAGCTATATATAGTTGTGTAAATCAAAATAAATATACATGACTTGACCATTCTTTTTAATTGGGCTTCATTGTAAGCCAGTCTTTACCAAAAACAGTATATTTTTATTTAATTATATTTTGATGAGAAACAATGTACAAGAGAGAATTAAAAATTATCGGTATACCATATATACCTGTATCACATGTTGTAATTTTAGCAAATGTTCAACCAATGATATTCTTGAATAGTTAATTCCTCATTCAGAGGTGTGGGACTGATCTTTGTTCAAGAATGTTGAACATTATTCACATAACATTGAAGAATACTTACATTTGAAACTTTGCTGTGAAAACATTTTGAATTGTAACAAAAGTTGGTTTAGTCTTTGGAAAATACAT
This sequence comes from Potamilus streckersoni, assembly GCA_016746295.1. Lineage (NCBI taxonomy): Eukaryota > Metazoa > Mollusca > Bivalvia > Unionida > Unionidae > Potamilus > Potamilus streckersoni. Next base: position 427,829 of record JAEAOA010000102.1, read on the forward strand.
TAATTTATTGTAAAAAGCACTGAATTTTGCCTGCCCCAACAAATACTCTATAAATTTATAATGTGTAAACGGAAATGAGAATATCACTTGGTAAATTTTAAATTGTTGTTATTTACTATTTATACTCATTTATCAGTCAATTCCACCTGCAAATTGCTCAGACCCAGGTGTGACATCACTTAATGCTTTGGCAGATCTGGGAATATGTAGTTGTGAGTGATAAGTAGATCTAGAAACATAGACCAGTGCATTGTGTGATGGCAGATATCAGGGTCTGTTGTTTACAGTTGGACTTTTTTGTATAAATGGGTATATGTGGTATTATTTTCACAAAATTATTAAAAAATAAATGTGATAAGATTGGGTGGATCAGATGATAGTTAACATAAATCGAGAAGATTAATTGTCTGCAAGACAGAATATGGAAGTCCTTGAAAGGTCATTGAAATATCTTTAGGGCTGTATAAAACATGTAAAGATTATAAATTTATTTGCATTATCTCATGTATTGTTTACAAAACAATATTTTCAACTTTATTAATCAGTGAAGATGTACAACATTTATAAAAGAAAATATTTGAGAATTTTTTTAAAGTAGCTTTTAGATTATTAATACAGCTAAGAATGGTAATTGAGGAAGTATAAGGCAGTAATACATGCCTTTGAAGTATGAAGCGGTTAATACCTGCTTTTGAAATATGAAGCAATTGATACTTGCTTTTGAAATATGAAGCAATTACAGTTGTGTGTGCCTGCAAGGGCAAATGAGACTTTAAGACAACAAATTATGAAGCAATTAATACCTGCTTTTGAAGTACCAAGTAATGATGACTGCTTTTGACTTATGAAACAATGATGACTGTTTTTGAAGTATGAAGCAATGATACTTGCTTTTGAGTTACAAAGCAGTGATGACTGCTTTTGAAGTATGCAAGAATTATACCTTCTTTTGAAGTATGAGGCATTGATACCTTCCAATGTAGTATGAATTAATGATGCCATCTTTTGAAATATTTAGTAATGATACTTTTGAAATTTGGATCAATAACACCTGCTTTTAAAATATAAAGCAATGATACCTGCTTTTGGGTATAAAGCAATTAAAACCTGCTTTGATGTATAAAACCTGCCTGTGTAGTACGAATCAGTTAATGCCCACTTTTGAAATATGAGGCAATGATGTCTGTTTTTAAATTATCGAGCAGTGATACCTACTTTTGAAGTGTGAAAATGATACCTGCCTATGAAGTAATGTAAAGTGTGGAAAGCCTGTTGATTACAATGAAATTCAGGGTAAACAGATAAAATCAAATTAGTGAAATGAGAAACAGAAGATAATATTCTTCATTTGATGTCATATAGACAGCTAGTGATTTGCTGAAGATTTTCTAGATTCAAAAAAATGTGTTCAGAGGAGATTGGCATGCAAGAGTCATGAAATTTGTGGTAAAATGTGCCCAAATGATAATGGCTTGCAGGAGTCATGAAATTTGTGGAAATATTTGCCCAAATGATAATGGCATGCAGGAGTCATGAAATTTGAAATTTGATGAAAAAATGTATTCAGAAGAGATAGGCATGCAGTAGTCATGAAAGTTTATTAAAAGATTAAAAGATATGTCCAGAAGATAATGGTACGTAGGATTCATGAAATTTGAACTCTGGTTTTAGTAATGAATTTTGATCCAGTTTAGTATTACATTAAATTGAATCAAATTCTTAAGCCTATTGCATAGCAGTTTCAGGAACCCAAAAGACAAAATACATTTGCTTGTTTTATAGGACAGTTGAGTTCATCTTTAGGTTAAAATATTTAGTTTTCTGTCTAGAACTTGTACTGATTTTGGTGTTTTTTTATTTAACCTTATGTTCTACCAGTTTTCTTTAGTTATCATCCCTTCAATATCTGATATTGAGGACCATATTGATTGCCACGTCATTATACATATCTATAAAAATGCTAATGTATAGAATACAACTCTCTAAACCATTTAAACGATTTCTACCAAACTTGTCATTCAAGTCAAACAAATTGCATAGAGACATCATTACCTACTTAGAATTTTCCGCATCTAATTTTCTGATGATGCCATGGAAACAAAAGTAAAATATAAATAGTATATGAAGTAAAAGCACAATACCATAGAACAGTCTGTAGCATAATAACATGCCTAATATAAACTTGAGGGTGAAAGATATTTACAGTAGAAGTCTTTGCATAAATGTGGGATATAGGTGATAATGATATTTTCTTCATTATGTCTGATTATAAGTTAATTGAGCCAGTTCATTTTTGAAAGTATTTTCTGTTGTAGAAGATGTGAAAATGAAAGGATTTTGAAATTGGAGCCAAAATATTGTCATTGTGATAAACTAAACTAAACCAGGGTTCTTCCTCCACCATTTAATACTAGCCGCCATGTATAGCCTATCTTGTGCTGAAAAATGGTGTTAAACCTTATAATAACAATAATAACAAAAACTATTTAGCATCTAGAATAGCTGTATTATTTTGTGCTTGTGAATCGGCCATTGTGTGATCATAATCAAATTTTGCTAGCTTGTCTTTGCATATACATGGTACTAATGCAATTGTTTGAAGAAAGTTGAATTTACATGCAGCTGTTTTACTAGGATTGTGTATAGTGACTATTGAAATATATGTATCATTATTGAGACAACCATGGATGATATATATTCCAGTACATTGTGCTAATTTGTATTTAGTTAATGAATATTAACTAGATCTTTTTATTGCCTGTTTTATTTTCTCCATGGCACCTAAACTATTAGTATTCATTCATTGGTTTAAAATCTAGCTGCAATATAATGGAACCATTAGCTGATCAGCATTTAAAACAGTACAAATAATTGATCACTATAACAATAATAATAATAATGATAAATATTGTATTGACATAGCTTTGTATGTAACTATATATCTTAAATTAGTATCAGTCAGATAGATTAGTGTCAGTCAGATGCATAGATTTTATCACCTGACAGCAGTCAGATACATAGTGTCAGTCAGATAAGTATCACCTGATCAGTCAGATAGATACAGTGTCAGTCAGATACATAGATAATATCACCTGACTGCAGTCAAATACTTATATTAGTATCAGTCAAATACATAGATAATATTACCTGACCAGACAGATACACGGTGTCAGTCAGATACATAGATAATATCACCTGACTGCAGTCAAATACTTATATTAGTGTCAGTCAAATACATAGATAATATTACCTGACCAGTCAGATACACAGTGTCAGTCAGATACATAGATAATATCACCTGACTTCAGTCAAATACTTAGATTAGTGTCAGTCAAATACTTAGATAATAATATCACCTGACCGCAGTTAGATGCATAGTGTCTGTCAGATAAACATCACCTGATCAGTAAGATACACAGTGTCAGTCAGATACATATATAATATCACCTGACTGCAGTCAGATACATAGTGTCAGTCGGATACTTAGCTTAGTGTCAGTCAGATACATAGATAATATCATTTGATTGCAATCAGATACATAGTGTCAGTCAGATAAGCATCACCTGATCAGTCAGATACACAGTGTCCGTCAGATACATAGATAAGTATCACCGATCAAATACATAGCTAAGTATCACAGATACATACTTTAGTGTCATAATCAAGTACCCAGATGAGTGTCAGTCAGAAATATTGGTATCACAGATACATATATTAGTGCCCCAATTGGAGACAATAATGCCACAGTCAGATTAGTGTCACAGTCAAAGAATAAGTATTTTAGTATACATAGACCAAATTTGAATACCAAAAAAACTGTTTTTAATGAAAGACTTGCCTACTTACATTATATCCTCATGGCATGAATATCAGAGTACTATGGTCTTTGAAGCATTGTGGTGACCACAAAACGTAAAAATCAGGTATCAAAACCTGGTTTATAAGGTCTGAAGTGAGTTTTGTGGTTGAAATGGCCAGATAAATACATGTGCTTAGATTGATTGTATTAAAAATTTTACTTTATGAAACGTATAGGCACTATTTTATATATACATTTTGATATTCTTTAAAAAATAACTAATAAAACATCTTTTGTGTCATAGTGCAACATATACTTGAGTTTATAGCATATATTAGAGATTTTTGTTTATCCATTCAATCTTTATTCCTATCTTGTTATCTCCCACTATATTATATTTCTGCAAAATAATTTTTTGTAGCATAATTTGTAGATGTCTTAATCCTCAGATCAAACATTCTGTGATGAAATAAAAGTTGAACATGAAATGGAAATGTTAATTTGGTTTTCAAGCACTGCGTGCTTTATTTTAGATTCACAAAGTTTCTTCCCGACAATGAGATTTTCTCCATATGTTTTTTTGTCTTCTTGTGTGATTGATGAGAGTTTTTTTTCAATCAATAAGAAATCCGTATTAAGGATTAAAATACAGTCATATTATCTTGAATTTCCAGGAATTATTTTATATTTTTCATTGAGAGAAATTAGGCATGAATTTTTAACCTTAATACAGTGATTTCTTTCTATAAACAGGATACTTTCAAATCTCGAAAGAGAAATGTTCACACATTTTGTGAAACAAGGATTTGCCTTCATATGGGTTAATTTATTTTGCTTTCCAGATTGAATGAGAAAATTGAAAATTGCATATTTTTACTTGTGGATTTTTTTGATACATTTTGATCATTTTCTATGAATTTATAAATAGTCACTTTCAGGATTACTCGTGTGAAGAGTACAATGCATTATTTATGTACATTTCATTCTGATCTTTTGATTACATCATATGTTTTTTAATTAATATTATTTCATATAATTTCATGTTGATCTATATTCTTTTGGGTTTTATAAGACAATACTTCTCGCATTTTGCTTATTGTATCATTAAATATCTTTTAATTGGCATATAGCCATTTATGTAACTGTACATCTCCATTATAAGGTACGAGTTTGTAAAAGACATATGTCATAATAAATAATGAATAAAACTGACATCAGCCTTGAACTTATAATTTTAGCTCTCCTTTTTCAGGATCAGTTACATGTACGTCCATGCTGCATGCGTGGAAAGACCTGAGATACAGCTTTTGTTTCATATGGATATGCCAAGATCTTTGAATAGTTTTTCTGTCAATGTTTCCTTCCTTTCTATAACTTAAGAAGTGTTTGAGATTAAAGGGTAACATTTAATAATCATGATAATGAGCAAGTCCGGTGCAAGCCACATTTGTGTCCTTAAGTGTTCGGGTCATAGGTTAGTGTTTTAGATTTCATTCATATTTTCTTTCATGTCTTTATCATTAGAGAGATTTCAGATTAGGAGATGAAACTTTACATGTTTCTTCTTCAAATATATTACATAATAATAATACCTTAGGAGTAGTACTACAACCTTGCAGACCCAGTTGTCCCAGATACTACTTTAGGCAAAGGGAGCTGAACATTATTTGCCAACCTATGTGGCAACTGGGAAGAATGCTCTCCCCTTAGGTATATGACTTGGTGGCAAAGCTTAAAAAGTAAAAATGATCATATCAGAAATGAATACAGCTCCAAAGGAAAATATTGAAGAACTTTTTGAAAAAGTTAGAAATGATACTATTACCACATTTAAAAAAAATTAAATACTGCAATGAAATTTAGAAACGCAAATATGCTAAAGAAGGAATATACATTTTAAAACGATTACATAAACATTATGAGCAATAAAAAAAAACTTTTAGAAGAAAAATAAAACTGGAACAGGAGTTAGAATATTCGCATCAGTTACAGAACTGATTGGCAGGTTAATGTGATAGATATCATCAAAATAAGCTGGAAATGATGGTGATAAAATTGATAATGAAATTATTGAACTATTTGATAATTAAAAATATAACAATTTATTAATAACTGATGAATAGAAAACTTTTCATTGAGATTTAATTGTAGCAACTAATTATAAAAAAATATAATAAATGTCAGCAACTTATTATTACTAAACTCTGGCAAATTTGATAAAGAGATCACAAATTTTTATGGAAAGTTTATTCATCCAATAGCAATAGATCGTGAAAAAAAACAATATGAAATAGGACTTTTTCATGGACTTGTTGGAATGCTATGCCTAATATAAAATTGGAGTAAATGACGAGTCTGAATTTAGGGATTTTAGTAGAATTTGATTCCAGTGGATATCATTTAAAGTTCTACATGGAGCTTATTATATCACTGATCTAAATAAAATAAAAGTACTAAAACAAAAAATAAAGTTATTGCTGATAATTTTGAGCTAACACCAAATTATAATACGTTACGCGCTAGAATTACATTATCGCCGAGTATTGCACCATTGATAGGATTTCTTCATAACAATTGTCTCTTTTATTAATGAACCTGTTACGCATGATGGTGAATAAAACAGATGTAAACACAATATTGGTAAATTATTCTATTGTATCTGGTTCTTACTCATCTAAGGGGAAAAAAAGACAAACGGTATATAGGTTTTAATCAGACATTCCATTTAGTTCTCTTATGCAAATTAATCCACGTCATATCATTCGTTATCCGTTAAATGTTGAAAATCTCATAACAGAAGTAAATACGCAGCTAACTGATCAGTCTGGAAGACAGTTTAATTTAAGTAATGAAGTTGTTACTTATTACCTGCACCTGCACGAACAACGGTAAACATATTTTCTGAAAGATTTGACAACAATATTATACAACTTCAGAAATAATGAAAATGAAAAAAGGAAGAGAAATAGGAGGACTTTTAGGAAATATATTTACTAAAATTGTTGAAAATATTCTACGAATATCATAAAGTTGCAACAATTGCACTTGACGCATCAACCGCTTTTGAAATTGGAGCTGCATCTGATGCTGTGACTGCCGTGCGACAAAAATTCTGATAAAAGCTTATAACTGATGGCCAAATTAATAAATTAACATTTACTGTTGCAAAACAGAGGCAGGTGTCATTAACGGGTACATAACAAAATTATTATTAACCCAAAAGCATGTAAAGAAATATGATCGCAAAACCCTTTTGTTTTAAATTTAAGAGCTGCACGAATACCTGCGATGTTAAAACAATTCGGTCTCTTTCGTCAGTCACTATATGTAATAGCTAGAACATTACTACCTAAAATTTTGCCAGTACTTGGTACATTAAAATTAGCAGCAGGGTCTGGAGTAGTATCTGGCACAATAAAAAATGCAGTCGAGGATAATGGTATTGTCCGCGGCATTGGTACAAAGAAAAGGTTTGTATGCACGACGATGGTAACAAAATTAGGAAAATTATTTGTAAGGTTTTAAATTTAAGTTTATGTGAATGATAAATATAATGCCCATTTTAATTCTAACTTATGCAAAGAAAAACTATGAAAAAATGACATACCAGCGAAAAGGTGGATTTATTCCAATAATTCTATTACTAGCAGGGTTGGCGGGAAGTCTGTTTGGAGTAGGACGAGCGAGATCAGGAACAAGAAAATAAAGTCGCCTGCGCTAAGCAATTTTGATATACTTGGTAAACTAAAAAAGTAAAAATATTTGTCGGAGTCTATTCCAAAGTTGAACCTAAAACAATCCCATCATCAGTGATTCTATCGTATCCAGGTTCTCGTCGTTATAGATATACAAGATTTTAATGACGGATCTGGCAAACATTGGGTAGCAGTTGTTAAGAACATTTATTTTGACTCGTTCGGAATTCCACCAGGTGACGGTAAAAATGGATATTATTGCGTAATGTTTGCTAAACAGGTAGCCAAAAGTCCTAAATTTTTTAAGTTTATTTTGCAATTTGACAAACAACCTCCTCAGGATAATGCTGAGATTGCAATTAATTCTGTCCAAGTTACAAATATAACAATGTCAAAATATTGTGTTAAGTGTAAAACTAAAACAGAAAATAAAGACTAAAAAGCTGAAAAAACAAAAATAATAGAATAACGCTGAAAAGTATTTGTGCAGTCTGTTGAAAGGATTTGTTCTTTTTTTTACCAGCTACAAATGGGTCCCGAGCGGGTTGTCATGACATGATTATTTTAGTAGACGACTAAATAAGTAATGACATGCTATTGCGATACCGATAGAGATTTATATCTCGTGAAAAATAAAAGCTTACATATTGCCAGAAATGCAACAACAGAGAAGCAATTGGAATACGTATAGATAAATATACATTAATTTGCAAACCGCCGAAACCAAAAGGCGGTTGGACATTGCCAGTTCATAAATATACTGCCCTTATAATCCTCTTGATAAACAACTTGAAGAAAGCGGCCAGGACAAGAAAGTTACAATCAAGTTGACGCAATAGCAACGCGTTATATTTGCTACAGAGATATTGAGCATCTAGACAGCGAACAAAATAAACACACCTGCGATAAAGTAATGGTAGACGAACTTCGTGAAGTGAAACCTGAACGAGAATGTGTTGATCGAAGGCTGGTCCAAAGTTTAATTGGAGCAAAGTATAAACTTGTTCTCGGTAAAACAAGAATTATATGATGATCTTGCTGCAGAGCTACATAGACCTAAACAAGTTTTGCGCGACGTAAAGTTGTCACAACTGCAGTGGATGATATTCGGGCAGTCTATTTAGTTGATATGTCATATCTAGCTTAGTTTAAGAAATGTAAAAGATATTTTTTTAATGTAGTAGATAGGTTTAGTAAATAGGCATTTAATATAATTGTTTCGGATAAAATAGGGACGGCGATGACTGATGCGCTAAAACAAATAATAACAATTACAGAAAGAAAACCAAATATAATAATCTTCCTGATCATATAAGCAGAGGTTTTTAAAACGTTCGAGAAGTTTTCAGAGGAGAATAACACTAAAAATATGTTACTGGAAATGATGGGAAAAGCGATTTAATCGAACATTAAAACGACAACTTTCATAAGCAAATGACAGCTAAAAATACGAATAAATAAATTTAATTTACAGAAAATTGTTTACGAATATAATTACACGAAACACCGAACCATCAAAATATCGACAAACGACGCGATTGCAAATTCAACATTAGCAAACGAAAACATGTATCGCAGACACAATTTTAAAATGTGTGATAAAGTTAGAATTTCTGTGACAATATTAAAAATCATTTGAAAAAGGTGATGCTCATAACTGGAGCGAAGAAGTATTTTTCTTTGATAACGTACTTTTAAAAATACCAGTTATATACTCTCTGAAAGATTTATTAGGTGAGCATATAACTGACAGTTTTGACGAGCAAGAACTTCATAAAACAGAACAAGATTTATTTGTTATTAAAAAGTTGTTAAAAGGTGTGGAAACAATAGTCTAGTCAAATGGCGTGGGTATAGATGCAATTTTAACAGTTGCCTACCAGCCGAGTCGATTTTATTGACTGCGATCAAATATTATTAGTATAAATGTTTTTGTAATTTATTAGTATTGATTTACATTTTATTGGTTTACATAAAGAAATTAAATGTAATGTTATGTTCTATCGACATTAAATTGAATATTTTAACAAAAATAAAATTGTATTTTATATTTTTTTGTTGTTCGGTATTTTCACGTTCAAAAAGGGCTTTATAAGTTAGCAAAATATTTGATGCTAAACGATTGTAAAAATGAATTTTATTATTTTTTTTTGCACTATGGTGCTTAACATCGTACCATATAGATGTTGTTCTGCTCAAATATATTTTGCTAACAACATCATCTGCGTTGTCGTCGTCATAGTTTTACAAAATATCTTTTTCAGGATAACCAGCAAATTTATCATTGGTAATATTTTCTAATGTAACATTTAAAACTGAAACAAAATCTTCCGAGTATAGTTTATCCAATCCAGTCACTCAATTAAGTTCGTTATTATAACAATCTCTTATCTAATTAATAAATAATATGCTCAGAGAAATAAAATGTTATCAGCAAGTTAATATACTAAATCACAAAGAACTAGCTGAAGAAATTCGAAATTGCTTATTGGGAGAGCTTTTATTTTGTTGATGTTATGATAATATTAGATGATTCTGACAGATTTGTATAAACAACAGCAGAAAAACTAAACCTTACGGCAAATTAAATGATAACATTACGATTTAAGCTCGACCATGTTATTGAATTTAGTCATAATTGTCTTTCTCGGAAATGATATGTACAAAAATTATCGTATCTAAAGATAAATATATCAAATATCAGCATGGACGTTTCTGATTTTGTTACAGTATCAGCTACAAATTTTATTGCCCGTGCATTAATTTTATTATATTTTGCTACAGATGCTATTGATGTAAAATTTATTTCTTTTCCAGTTTAAAGATTAATGAAACAACTGATATAGTTTTTTTTACAAGAAAATCGTCACAACAAACTCCGTCTTTTGTTTTCTTTTGATGTAAACACTTCTAAATTTTCGCAAACGATTATCTGTTTAATTATGTTAATACGGTCGATAACTACTCAAGGTTTCATAAACAAAATGATGAAATAATAATGAGTAAAATTATTTTTTTTTTAAATACGTACATCAAAACCAAAATATCTATTTCCTTTTAAACTTCCTAAATTATTTTTGTTCTTTTGTATCGAATAATTTCTCGTTCATTTGCTTTATATAAATTAAAGACTAGGTGAGGTTGAAATTCAACCTGTAATGATACATTTTCAATATTATCATCTGCAACTTTCTTATTTATTCTGTACGTTGTTCTTCTGGAATATCATCGCAAAACAAAATGCTTATAAAATATTTTCTACATATTTAAGTTCTGTCTGTATCATCACCCTTTCCAGCTTTTGTTGGTATGCAAATATTTTTTTTACGATACTTTGTTGATAACAGAACTAAGTGCATCATAAAAGTTTTACTTTGGTTGTACATGATAAGTTTCTTAAAAGATCAATGTAATATAAATTATTGCTATATAATGTTTTAATTGAGAGATATTGCTTAAAAATGCATTAGCAAATCAGAAACAAATTGCTACAGCATTTTCAGGTAATGATAACTGTTACAAACTTGATGATGAAAACATATTAGGAAATGTTAGCTCTACAAATTTATTTCACCTCTTACAACCTGTTATGGCTGGAGAACTTGCGGCTTATAATAAAAGTGTCAAACGTATAGTCCAAAATCATACGATTTTGTCAAACGAAGACGCAGTTGAAGATATACTTAATGTAAGTTTTGAAACAAACAATTTTGACGGCGAAATTTGGGAACCCTATTTATTAGCTAAATCTAGAAAACATAATAACTAGAACAAATTTTGCCATGATTGCTGACGAAATACATCAAACAATAAAAAAATAGAAGAATTTATTTCATCAGGATTAGGTCGGAATGATAAAATAAGTTTTATTTCACACAGCAAAATATAACGTACTTCGCGGTGGTTTGTACATCTATCTCCTTCAAAAACATTAAGAATAAAAATGCTGTATAAATGTCAAAAATATGACGACACAAATTTTTCAATGGTCTATACTTACTGCGATGTTTCCATAAGAACAAAATACTGATCGCGTTAACAACAAGTATTTGCCGCAAAAGACGAAATAATTATTTTTTGAGAATAACTTTTCCAGTAGCAGAAAATCAGATACCAAAGATTGAAAAACAAAACAGTATCTCAGTACATGTTTGGGGACTATATGATAAAATATGTGTACCAGAGATATATTTCCAAGAATGCTTCACAGATGACAATACATTTATTATTTTATCAGGGACATTACTGCTGGATAAAAATCTTTAACGGCTTAGTTGGTGGACAGTAAAGTAAAAATAAAAATAAAATAAAAATAAAATACATTTTTGGTACAGATGTCTGCATGTTTTTTTTTTACCGATGGAAGAATGCAAGAACATCTAAAATACTGCGTTAACGATAAAAAAGCAGCTATGCCTCGCAAAAAACGAAATGAATTGATATTTAAAAATTATAATCAAAAACTAAATATTCCTTTTGTTTTTTACGCTGAGTTTGAGCGTTTACTCATTCATGTGGTTGGAGCTGAAAATAATCCGATTAAATCCAGCACTAGAAAAATACATGTTCCTTGCGGAGTAGCTTATAAAGTATTTTGTTGCGCCAGCGATAAATTTTCATCTCCTATAAAGTTATATAGGTGGGCAAATCCAGCTGTGTGGTTACTAAAAATTGAATGAACGAAGTTAATAAAATTCCTAACAGATTACTTAAATCAGCACAGATGAGAATAATGTCTAAACATCAACTTGATTTTGATGATGCAGTTAATTGTCATATTTATGAAAAGTCACTGACGGACTCCAACGGAGATCGTGAGAAGGTGTAAGATCAATGTCATTTGACCGGCCAATATCGTTGAGCAACTCATAGTGGTTGTAATTGAAAATTTCATGCTACAGATTTTATTCCTGTAGTTTTACATAACTTTCTTGGCGATGACAGTCATATAATTGTAGAAGCTTTTGGTGATGAAGATATAAAAGCTAAGCTAAAATTAAATAACATCATGAAATGTATTCCAAATAATGTTGAAACTATATGTCAGTGACGCTCGGGAATTGCGTCTTATTGACAGTCCGTAATTTATAGCTTCATCATTAGATGAGCTTGGTAAAGGCTGTAGAACTTATAATAATTTGTCAAGTTGGTTTATGTGAAATGATATCGATCTGAGAAAAAAAATCTTTCCGTACTAGTATCTCAACGATTAGAACCAATTTAATAAAACATTTGTGCCTAAGAATGATAAATTTTACTCGCAATTCAAAAATGAAAATACCACAGATGATAAAAAAACAAATATGCACAACATATTTGGAATAAAATTTGTTGTAAAGCTTGTTATGATTATCACCATTTATATTTGAAAACAGATGTGTTATTGCTAGCAAATGTTTTCGAGAGTTTTCTTCAAATTAGTCATACGAATTACGTACTAGATCCTTGTTGGTTTTATTCTGCTTCTGGGTTTTCGTGGGACGCTCTACTAAAACAAGCAAAATAGAATTAGATCTTTTAACAGACGTTAATATGTTTAATTTCATTGAAAATTGTATCAGTGTCGGAATTAGCGTTATAAAAAAATATACAGCAGCTAACAATATATATCTCAAAAGTTATGATACAAATCTTCTGTAGAGTTCATTATTAAGATCAAACAAAATTGTACGGTTATGCAATGTCAGAGCGATGCAATATACATCATCAAATGGGGCCCCGAGTGGCCGAGTGGTCTAAAGCGCTGTCCGTTACGGATCACTGCCATCTCACCTCTATCTGCGTGGGTTCGAGTCTAAGATTCGGCGAATGTGGATATGTGAGAGAGCTTGCCAGTAGCTTCTCGTGGGTCGGTGGTTCTTTCCGGTGATTTCCCGGTTTCTTCCTCCACCATTAATACTGGCCGCCATGTATAGCCTTTCCTGTGCTGAAAAATGGCGTTAAACCCCACAACAACAATAAGATCAAACAAAATTGTACGGTTATGCAATATCAGAGCGAATGCCGTGTAGTGGGTTTCATTGGACATCTCCAAATCAATTTATTTGAGATTCTGATAAAGATTTACCAAAAATAATTAGTAAAGTTTTTTCCGAAAATCCGAGATTTTTTTTTCTTCAAGTGAATGAATAACTTAGTGTTTGGTAAGACAATGGAAAATATCTGAAAAAGAATTTCGATAGAAATTGTTAATGATATTAATTGCAGAAATAAATTAGTTAAAGATGATGGTTTTGTTAGTATGAAAATATTTAATGGTGCAGATACACTTGATATATAAAATTCACTGATGTTCGATTTTCACTATAACTTTACCAAAAAAGCAGTGGCCATATTCGGAGTTGCTATTTACTGATACAGACTCTCTAGTTTATAATATATCAATGTGAAAATATCTCTCATGATATTTACAATAATAAAAATCTATTTGAATTATCAGATTATCCAATATGTAGTGGATTTCAAGATAATTTAAATAAGAAAGTTATTGAAAGAAATGAACGATATATTCATGTTTGTTGGATTAGGAAGCAAAATGTATGCTATCATACCTACAATTTATTGATATTTTCACTGTCTCATAGCGACGGCTGATGACATAGACTTTTCACTTGGCAGAAATACTGGTTTGATTTACACTATGAATTTGGAAATTGAAATATTTTGCCATAATTTATAATTTATTCATAATTCCCAACTATAGTTTATAAAAGTCATGCTTTTTAATTCTGTATGCTGTAAGAACCTGTGCAGCATTAGGTAACTGTATAATTAATTTTCCTACATAAAAATATAAGGAGTCAGGTGGGCGATTGCTACGCGTTGGATCCTCATGCTCGGTTCGTAGTTCGATTCTCCTGACTGCCATGTGATGAGGGTGGAGACTTTGAGGTAAAAGATTTGCTTATTTAAGTAAGGACGTTGCCTGCCCATCTATGCATAATAGAAAATTTGCACACTCTTCCATAATGTCAGCAGATAGAGGGTGCACTTTTGCATCCCCTGGGTTGATTATGGTGGGGGAGTAATGACTTATTATTTTAGGTTTTCTTCCAGTACAATCTGCCGCTGATTTGATGTAATTAAATCTCTTATAAAATCTGTTTGATAGATCTTATCCAACATGTCAGATTGAATTATGGTACATTATATATAATATTTCATTTGTTTAATATGAA
>JAEAOA010000102.1:447500-477195 GCA_016746295.1 Potamilus streckersoni
ACACAAAAGCACGCACAAAAAGTTAAGCCTAGCTTAAACTGAAGAGAAACATATTGCATATTATGAAACAAGTGAGGAATCAAAATAAATATCATGAAAGGTTAAAAAAGCAAATCCTATATATTTATTACAACCAATATTAACCTTGCAAAACTGTTCATTTTCAATATATAGACAAGATAATAATTCAAGCCAATCGATTCATTTGGATCAACAATACTTTTGTAAAAGTTATAGTCCTCTTCAATTATGTCATAAACTTCAGCTATGAAAACAATCTTGAATTATATTAGCATTGTCTTAATTACATTGATTGTTTTTTCTTTATTATTATTATTATTATTATTATTATTATTATTATTATTATTATTATTATTATTATTATTATTATTATTATTATTATTATTATTATTATTATTATACACATAACAACACTTTTCTTGTTGCAGCAGTCTTGCGTTATCATTGATGTTATTTTGTTACTAAAGTAGAGATTATATTCGCGAATCATAAACATATCGATATCTAATGTGTGTGTGTGCGTGTGTGTGTGTGTGTGTGTGTGAGAGAGAGGTTTAAAATGTGAAATATACTTTGTATAGTTGCTATCTTGAATACCTTGTATAAACCTTAAAGCGTTTATTTTCATCCTTAGTCTCAATTTGCATATTCCTGTTTATCGAAATACTAAGTGCATCTATCTAGGACACAGAAGTGAAAGCTTTTAAAAGTGCTAATCGGTTTTGTTTGGTCAAGCGACTCTATGTATCTCATTCATAATTACTTCAAAAGTTGTCACAACGAAGTGAATGTGCTTCATGTGTCATAGTGTCACTATCTGAAGTGTTTCTGAGGCTTAAAATCTATTCTAAAATCAAACAATGTATTGGTCTCGATTGGAAACCTACACAAACATCTACACAAATACAGTGCAATGTTTCAACGTTTGTATGAATAGTGCAATGTAAAAACGGCACTGATAAAGTAACTAACATTATCGAGAATACGCCAAATCATAAAAAGCCTACATAATCTCTGCTGTGCAAATCTTGGTGAATGTCCTTAAAGACTAGTTCAAGTCGACGTTCTGGGTTGATTTTTTCAATTACACATGTTCAAAAGGACGACTAAATAAAATTGCATGTTACGACAGTAGCCTCAAACTTCAAATAGTCGCAATATTAGCTTAAATCTGTTTTTGGAAGGGATTTTAGCTTTAGAATTTCAGTTGTAACTATATTTATGAAACCTATTGCCAGTTCTAACTTGTGACGGTCTAAGTGCTCTTCAAAGAGCAAGGAAATGACAAATCCGAATGTAAATTTTACTACTTTGTATGATACCTTTGCATCCAAAAAGACATTGCAGTTTTGCATGCATTCTGCCGTTAGCATGTAAAAACATAAACTCAATTAATGATGTATATCCCAGAAAATTTTGCTGAATTCGAAAAGATGTACGCGTTTCCATAAGTGGTTCTAGATACTTTATTATTGGCTATTGCAGCTCGTGTTGGATCATATCATTGGTAACTTAAACATCTACCTGAACGTATGCTGTTAACAAAACATTATTGTATTAATTGACGAGTGATAGGTTACAATAACATTTACCCAGATAATGTCTCATCAAAGTTATTTCTAATTCATATTGTTGCATCTCATCAGTCCGCAATTTCTTAGTAATTGCTATTTTAAGTTTAGTTGATGAGTGGTATGATTTATTACATCCAGTTAGGTTCTTCAATTGAAATGTTAAAACTGAAAATTCAATAAACCTAGCAGAAATATGCTGGCTTTGAAGTAGTGACATGATAATAACAGTTGGATAAATTTGTTACTGGTGTAGGTCAAAGCCACATATTTCTGATGGTATTCTGTCTACTCGTGCTTTTCATAAAACTTCAATATTTTTGATGAGAGACCTTGTAAAATATTGCATCGCCTTGTCTACACAGTGGCGAATGCCTCAAGCAACATGTGTCCACTACAATAATTTTTACGATAGGCTTACCCAATATGATTTTAAGAGATAATAAAATTGATACGTAGCAGCAACCAACTAGACTTCGATTATATAACCTAAACTGAACGAATCGTATATAACAGCTCATTTGAACAGTTAAGTCCGACAGGTGTTCCATACACGCCAGACCATCACTAAGTCGACTATGAAGACTAGAGTATTAATATGTATTGTCTATCTCTCATCATACTTTGAACAAGGTAAGTTAACATCTGCCTCAACGATAAAGTTTTATTTGATACAAACACACACTAACACGTATTGTTTGAATAACCAATTTTGAAAAGTCATCTATTTATGTTATTTGTAAATAACATTGTGATTGATGCCATTTTAAGAGTAAAGGACAATTCTATCTTTTAAATTTCTGTTTGTTAGAATGATTCATACATTATATGGCATATCTAAGGTCATTTGTAGTTAATGAAAAATTAGAATTGAAAACGGTGTCAGAGCCGCCAGAAAATATAAAAACTCAAAAGTATTCGACCATCAACTATACAGTGATGCTTATAATCCATGCTACTGGAACAAAGTCATTGTCAAAGTCATACATACTTGATGTAGTTCATACAGTTACGTGACTAGGCTCGTACAAAGTAACAAAGAAAAGAGTAACGCCAACATGCTTTGTGAATTCAAAAAAATAAATTTTTCCCTTTGAAAACAATGTACACAATGGAAATGGACTAACGGTTTGTGAGCAGAATCCACAAATGAATCGTAGAATTGAAAATTATAATTCCTATCTTTCTAAATGAATCCAAGCTCGAATCTCAATGATGTTTCAAAATGGAAAGTGATAACGCCCTCTGTACTTTCTTTTGTGTTGATGTATCAAAAGTTTCTTCTGAATCCAAAATGATAATCTGACTTAAGAGTTCTAAATAATATCCAATGAATGTATGCTTCATAGAATTTCGATGAAAATATTTTCTACGGTGAGTACATTATTTTAAGTAAGAAAAACTTAATTCAAATGACAACAACAAGAATAATTTTCGGCCTCAAGATATTATTTACAACTGACTCAAAAACTAAGGTAACAGTATTAAACCCAAATTAAGAACGCAATTCCAGACCAGCGCGATCGGTCACGTGATCTATCTGTCCGAACAGCGCAGTACAAAATATACCATTTAACGCGTAGGCTATTATAGTCTTAGATAAATATAAACGATTCCCACACTGGAAAAAATAAAATATTGTTTATTCAGAATAATACATCGGCTAAATAAATGACTGTGATTACGACCAATGATTTTTCAATCTCTGTTTACCAAATTTTAAACCAAGGTCAGCTATAAATACAATGCAGCAATACATTTGCGTTGTAATTAGCTTTAAATGAACTGAACTAAATTTACTGGGAAAAATGTCAAATCTAGTACCTAAAAATAATAATTACAATAGCATGTAATGAAACAAAAATAAAAGAAAAAGAATTTTAAAACTAGCACTCAATACATTTGTATTACATATACGTAACACTACCAGTATCCTATTAATGTCCTCAATCAGAAACTATAGAGTGCACGTGAGTACAATATCTTAAAATTTTGCACGATTATGACATTATAAGCTTAACGGAGACAAAAATAAGCAGATAATAATATAAATTATATCTTGGTATTGCTATTATTCAATGGTTTTAAATCAGAAAAAAAGGAAAATCTACAAGCTTTACAAAGTTCAAACAAATAAGATATTTACCGAGATTACAAGGTGAAAATGTAAAAAGAGAATGTATTGCAATGTTCAATGTGCCAATTAACCAAAAGTTTTCAATGTGAGAATAAGTCAACAGTATTGATGTGTTACAATTACATAATCAAAAATGTCATTAAAAGAATTTACAATGATCTCAATATTGTGATTTTAGATTAAGAAATATTTAGATCACACTGTAATTCCAGTGAATATTTTAAATAAAGTGTGTGTGTGATTTAGATTGTTAGCGAAGCTTTAACAATTTTTTCAGTCATATCACTAATATGTCTGCAGTGTGGTAGTCTATGGTGATTTCCTAGCACTGGGGCATCATGCCGCAGATATGACGCATGATGTCCCACCCAGTCACATTATCCTGACAAGAGGCTGACCAGTCCTAACAATAACATTTTTATGATGAACGCCAAGCAAGGCAGCTGCTAGTGCCATTTTTATAAACCTTTGGTATGACACTGTAATTCCAGAAAATAATTTAAATAAAGTAATCTTCTCTAATAATTACGCAGGATAACACTAAGACCGATTGTACTTCGAATGTAAAGGAAGTAATGAGCAAAAAAAAAAAAAAAAGGAAAAAGCAGTGCATACTCTCCATTTGACATAGATCGCGATCTTTTTTCTGAAAAGTCTCCGTTATCTTATCTGAATATTTTTTAAGGAATCTTCTAAGGTAGGAATAAAGACGGTATTTATAACTCGCACTGAAGTAAACACGTTTACATGTAATACCTATTTCAATATATAACCTACAATGAGACACAACTATGTACTGAGTTAAGTACACTCTCATTCAGAATACTTTGTGTTATACTCTCAT
Source organism: Potamilus streckersoni (assembly GCA_016746295.1). Lineage (NCBI taxonomy): Eukaryota > Metazoa > Mollusca > Bivalvia > Unionida > Unionidae > Potamilus > Potamilus streckersoni. The sequence continues at coordinate 452,074 of JAEAOA010000102.1, forward strand.
TTGCTGTACATTTTACCAAGAATGGAGTATCTTCCCATTAACTGTACATTGTATTCTATTTGTATTCACTGTACTTTGTATTGTACTCTCTCATTCATTGTATAATGTACTATATATTGAGCTAAGCATACTGTCAATTATTATGCATTGTACTGAAGTTTATGTAACAAAACGTTATATCTTGATTATAGAATCTTGATATCATTCATTTTATCTCTGCAAAGTGTTTTAAAATATAGCTGTAAAAAAGAATTACAATATAATCAAAAGTCTCGTCAAGATCAATCCATGAAATAATGTAATAAAAAGACATTACATTTTTCAGTTATAGCGAACAAGAGCATTTGGTGATCTTGATTGTAAAAGATGGAATTATTTTACAATTTTGAAAGTTAATTCTTATTATTTATTCAGAGATGTATGTATGTATGTATGTATGTATGTATGTATGTATGTATGTATGTATGTATGTATGTATGTATGTATGTATGTATGTATGTATGTATGTATGTATGTATGTATGTATGTATGTATGTATGTATGTATGTATGTATGTATGTATGCATGCATGCATGCATGCATGCATGCATGTATGCATGTATGTATGTATGGTTGTATGTATGTATGTATGTATGTATGTATGTATGTATGTATGTATGTATGTATGTATGTATGTATGTATGTATGTATGTATGTATGTATGTATGTATGTATGTATGTATGTATGTATGTATGTATGCATGAATGCATGCATGCATGTATGTATGTATGTATGTATGTATGTATGTATGTATGTATGTATGTATGTATGTATGTATGTATGTATGTATGTATGTATGTATGTATGTATGTATGTATGTATGTATGTATGTATGTATGTATGTATGTATGTATGTATGTATGTAATAAATAGACTAAGAGGTATTCTCATTGACAATTGTTTTCTCGTTAAGATGGTATATTCACCCGTTGTTTTATTTTCATCTTGCCAGCAACGACTGATGTGGAAACAGTCTGGCTGAAGGATGTAACCACCAGATTACAGACAGACAAACGAGGACTCAGTGACCCTGACCTCCCTGACCAGTTATCCTTTCAGCTCAAGAGCAAGTCACGTACTCTAACTTTAAACTTAAAGAGGAATCACCAGATTGATCCAAACATTGACATATATACTGTGAAAAAGTTGAACGACAGTCTACCTTTTCTAGAAAAGGCACAGGATTTGGAGATTGAGGTAAGCTTTTAACTAATAACAAACAGCGCAGTTGCGTTCATTTCTGAGAGGTAAGCACATGTCTTAAACACAGTTTTAGGATTAGCTAACCACTTCAAATGCTTTGCTAACAAACTACATTAAGATGCCTTAATCAGGTGTAAAAAGACTTTGTTTTTTTATTATCTGAGGAACCAAAATAACCATCTTCATTTATAGACGTATCTCCATCATAAAATTACAAAATATGAACCAGATTTCAAACTGTTACCTATGTAACATCACAGGAATATAACAACACCATGAAGTCACGTAAAGCAATAATACGTGAGTGCCGAAAAAAGTTGCTATGTTGTTATTGTAGGGTTTAACGCCTTTTTCAGCACAAGATAGGCTAAATATGACGGCCAATATTAATAGCGGAAGAAGAACCCTGGAAAACCCCGGGAAGAACCACCAACCCACGAGAAGCTACTGGCAGGTTTTCTCACATACCCACGTTAGCCGAGCCTGGACTCGATCTTACGCAGAGATGAGATGGTTGTGATCAGTAACGGTCAGCACTTTAAACCACTCGGCCACTCTAGGCCGAAAAACGTAATTTTTTTAATACATATAAGCCTTTTGAATACTATTGGATATAGATTTTATGTTTCATAGAATACGATTTTTTTGGTGATAGTAACGGTTAATCATGATATTATATGAACGAGGACGTTGCGCCGTAAATGGGCTGTCATATTTAAAACAATTAAAGCGAATCATTTGTTTTTCCTTACTCTTTGTACGATTATCAAAGGATCGGAACACCACGGAGAGATATCAATTTTTAAAGCGAACATGGAAGGAAAACATACGATTTTATGACCCGTGTGGTACGATGATATTTATGGTCACTGAGCGAATTGTTAGTCCAAGACAATCTATAAGTTACCTTTTGAGACAAATCAGTAAAAGGGTGGCAGGGTCTCCAATCACGCAATTTATTCTATAGTAATTGCAAGTCGTTCAAACATATATAAAACCATGAGCAAGATCTGGTTGTATTCTTTAGCTCATTATGCATACCTGTCAGTTGTAAGTTAATTCACAATCACATGATGGCTAATCTTATCAGTGGTGATTCCATCTGGGAGTATCCATGGCTTGGCATAAAGCGGTGACAAACATACATTGTTACATCTTTATGCACCCACACAATGCTTACGACACAGTATTATGTTTGTCGTATTGGCCAACTTATGTCGGTCTCGAATATAATACACATACATGTCGTGCAGGAGATCCTTTACCATAACAATCCGTGGAACACCATTTGCCTTTTTTTGTTCCTGGGTTCAAATACGTTTCTATACATTTTAGATCGCAGTCCCATAAGATGTACCAGCAGCGAGTCAGTGTAGCTGTATCTTATTTTGACACGATGCTGAATAAATGTTACAATCCTGTCGAAATAAAACCCTTATATGAGCAACATTGACAATTCCAGTACGGATGATGCAACATGGACTGTCGTTGTCAGCTTTAGTTCTGATATTTTGTTGTGAACGGCAACAATATCTCCATCAATCTCTTTTGAGACTCTAATCCCTGGTCAGCGATGAGCCTTCAAAGCCTATCATTTTCATTGTAACAGACAAGATGGAGTCGATTGCATAAACTATTCACGGTTTGACTGACTACAGAATTGTTCATTAGATTAATGAAATCTTTCTCAAACTCATTTGCGACCTCTTCACACAAATCTATAGTCATTTGTATATACGACGATATCCAGACATTCTGGCTAAATTCAATTACTCCTTATAGCATGTTTACATGGATACCAATCACAATCACCACTACCCATTTCTCACGTGCAGAACATATTTATTTTTCGTCCCAAGGACTATATAATACAGTTGCGATACAAAATTTCAGAATCAATCGTTAGCCGGATTTGAACCTGTCTCTATGGATTTAGTACGTACAATACTCAAGAAGAGTGCACCAAAATCATGTGCGATTGATCCGATTACGACATTACCACCGTTTGAATGCTTAGATCCAATATTGCCTTTACAAACTGACGTTATTAACACTTCTCTCTTATCCTGGGAATTCCTAATATTTTTCAAAACTTTCATTGTAAAGTCTCTGCTGAAGAAACCAGCACTCGCTCGTAACGATGTAAAGAACTACAGCCCAATTTCTAATCTCTCATTCATGTAAAAAATCTTAGAAAAATTGTTCTATCCTAACTTGTATCTCATCTGATATTAAAACAGTCTTTCTCGCAATGTACAGTCTGTATATTACCCTTGCCACAGTACTGAGAGTACTCTTTTGAAAGTAGTTAATGTTATCAGGTGTGAATAGCGGGAAGATAGTATTCCTCATCTTCCATGACTTGTCTGCAATTTTTGACACAATGGACCATGCGAAATTACTTTGCCGTCTCCAGCATATAAATGGCATTCACGATACAGCCAAATTGTGGTTCAGATACCACTTGGTCAACATAAACGAAATTGAGTGTACAAATGGAATATTCTCAAGACTAGTTGATTTATGTTGTGATGTTAAACAAGAGGTTGGTCTTGGACATGCTCTCTTTATAGTTTACATTCAGCCGCTCTCAGGTGTCATAGATCATAATCCATTGTCTCCAATTATTTCCCGATGACATGAAAATATACAAATCTAGTCACCCAACTACCATCCAAGGTAAAGAGAGGTACATTTCCAATGTGTAATCATGGATTACAGTTACAAATTGAAGATGGATGATGATGAAACCGAAGACATTCGGAGTGCAACGCAAAGACCGTTTCATTCACATCCTTTCCATCAATTAATAAGTATCAACAACTTCCACACTGAGTTCACACAGTTAGTACGAAACATAGGTGCTACTCTCGACAGCACTTCCTCATTGCATCAATTTGTTCCTTATTACTTTCAAGACTGTAAGCTCAATTCTTTCTTATTCGTCTCAATTATCTACTCCATTATCTCCAAAAAAGATAAGAAACAGCTGTTCGGATTAATCTAAGAGTACCATGATCTGAGCACAACTCCCCTGCTCCGTGCCCTACACCGGCCACCAATTCGATAAAGAATCAAACATAAAATCTGTTCTTTGTGGCAAATTTCACTTTTGTGCTCTATCACAAGTCACCCATTTGTACGCAACAGAAAGATACTTACGCTCATCTTTCTGATACTCGTATTCTCATGATTTCCAATAAGAAAATTAAATTATATTGATAAAGTTATATTGCATATCAGGGCCCAGCAACGTGGAACGAATTTTCTAATGAACATAGACCCCTCTCCCAAACAAACCGCTGTGATCTCATTCAAAAGCGCTCTTAAAACTGATCTTTTTATTGAAAGAACAGACCTAAAACCTAATAATGTTTCCTTCCATATTTTCAGTAGGCTTTCTGTTTTATATCATGGCGTTTTTTTTTTAATTATTTCATTATATAGGTGTTGTCTAATGCTGCAAAGCGCTTAATGCGTCTAAAGATTATGAGCTACTCAAAGTTTTCCTTATTATTAGCAGTATTAATTGCATTAATTTCATTATTATATAAATAATATTCTTCCCCCATCATCTAATTATAATAATTTATGTAGTGAATAGCCTAACCTTCTTCAGGATAAAGGTCAATCCAGGAAAATTATTGTTTCATTATTTTCGTCCATCATCTCCATATCGTTTTTGAATAAATTCTAAAAGAAGTTTTTATAAATCATAATTGAATCTGCATCAATAAGACATGCAGTACTTATTTTATTATTCAAAATATCGTAGAGTAGAGTACTTTGTAACCATTTCACCAGTATATTGTTGTCCGGGCTTTTTAAAGATGGGGACTAGCGCAAATAAATATTTATTGTTTTTGTTCTCAGTTCTTCCATTATGTTGCTTGGATACAATCTGTATTGTTATCTGTATTGTAGTCGTATTATCACGTTTCATATTTCTCACATTCTCTCTTTAGCACGGACGATTTTGTTTTATGAGTTCTCTTCTTATTCCTTCCGGTGTTTGAAACATAAGATGTCAGGTCCCTTAAAAGGCATTATATGTATTGTGGACATCTCATCTCCAGTGGAGATTGTCCTTGACACATCATTGATTTCAGTATATTACTTTGTGGACTCCGAAATGTTGACACTTTATTTTAACGCAGTTCTATGTTGACTCCAAATGCTGACGCAGTACTTTAGCGAAGTGCTGTATGGAGTCATAATGGTGATCCTTTATTTTAGAGTGGCTGTGTCTGGACTCAGAAATACTTTAGAGCTGTGTGGACTCAGAAATACTAATACTTTAGCTTAGTGTTGTGAGGTCTCATAAATACTGATACTTAAGTTTAGTTTAGTGTGGTGTGGACTCAGAAATATTATTTGTATAATAGTGTAGGGCAAAAGGAACTCAGAATACTGATCATGTTAGCGGCGATATGTCTGAGCAAATAATATTTAAGTCTGTAATAGATATTCCACTTAATAAAAGTCGAATGAACGTATGTATGTTCCCCTTTGTGCACCTCATATACTAAACCATTAGCCTAGAACCTAGAGTAAAATCTGCATATTTATCCAAGTATCAACAAATTAGTCCAAATAACAATACTTAACTAACCAACACTAGACTGTTATAACTATGTAAGTACATACTCAATGAGCGACCTTCCTAAGTATCAAACTAACTGGAATCAACTTACAGACTTGTCGACATACCTAATTACACACGTATTTACACAGATATAATTACACACGTATTTACACAGATATAATTATGCACATATTTACATACACAAAAATCTGCCTAGCATTCTATACTCCTTTAAATTCCAACTACGTCTGTTTATTTAAATAGGATGTGGCTTACTACCAAGGCATTGAGAACGGGGCATCCATGATAGCCAGATGTGTCAGAAGATCGAATGGACAGTGTGAAATACAGATGGTAAGTATAGTAATATATGTTCAAGTTTAAAATGTACTACCCTATTCATATACACTGTGTATAACTCTTTGTATCAACTCATATGTAATTAATGAGTATTTTCAAAGTGGCAATACAGTTATCTTAAGGCGTGTAATTAAAAGTATTGAAGTCTCATGTTGGGGACAAAAACTGTAGGAAATGAAAGACGAAAACACCGTTAACTATACATCGACTGTACAAAATCCACATCACAAACCAGAACTTAGTTTCTGTCCACTTTCATAGGGACAAGTAAACGTCCTCTGGGGCATAGTCTTGGAAAAGTCCAGAGGCAACGGAATAGCGCCAAATTGTCCAGACGTAAATTATAGATGACAAAATTAAATTATTTTCACCTCGACCTGACACCCTCAAATGAGATCACCTATAATTGCATCTTACATCTACAATGCCACTTATTTAAAATTATCATAATAAAATGCAACACTTCTGAGAATTAATCATTCTTGACACTCTATCTGAACTTATATTTTCGTATTGAATATTAAATTTGGGTGTAAAATAGGCATCATTTATTTGCATGGTCCTCGTGTTTCCGTCTTACTGCCCGCTGTTTCGTTCTACTAAGGTCTTGTTCTGTAGCAAGTAATAACACAGATAGATATATGGTTATATTGTATGGTACCCAGGACTGTTTTGGGATGGATTCCAAAACCTGAAACTCATTGTACATTTTTGTCACACATGTTTCGTTCAAGATCGAAACTACACAGACATACTGTTCTGACTTCTGCACCAAAACTACATGAAATTCTTGATGAAGATAGACTACTCCTATAAAATATTGCAATGAGTCAAGGGTACCCGACCTTATGAAACTATGTAGCAAGTGTTAAACGAATGGTTGGTCAAACCCATTTTTTATTATACTACCTCCCCACAAATTTTCTGAAGGTGACATCGGTTCATGAAACTATAATACGTGAGCAAAGTCTCCAGTTCTAAGAGAATCAGTCATCAACAAAGACACTTGCAGCTTTACGTGAACCGTTTGGAGCTTATGTTAGTGATATTCCTACGATCGATGGTTAATCGAAGAATTGGAACGAATTTAGGTGTCGCTGAGGATTATCATATTAACAAGAATTTAGCAAACTGTTACGAATGCAATAGAAAGAAGACAAATAATCGCGGCTTTGAAAGAAGTTCAAACGGAACAAAATTATTTTATTTTTCATTTGGGAGAAGCGGTGCTCTATATTCTTCAGAACTTATTTACTGGAAATAATTCGTTATTAGACTTTGTTGACAGAAGTCCTGCTTTTTATTGTTAGATGTCTTTATACAAATACAAAAGGGTCTTTTTAACTTTACTTCAAAGCTGACTTTCAATGTTATCAAATGATGCTCGTAAATTGGGATTTGCTCAACAAGGTCACAAGAAGTATTTGAATATTATTACCTGTGGTTGGAGACTTGGGTGACTTGTAAAAACCCTTTTTTCAAGTATTAGCTTTATGAGAGGGATGGCTGTTGATTTGCTCCAGATAATAATAATAATAATAATAATAATAATAATAATAATAATAATAATAATAATAATAATAATAATAATAATAATAATAATAATAATAAATTTAATAAATTTAATAAATTTAATAAATAATCATAAATATTACTACTACTATTACTACTAATATAAAATTAATATAATAATTATACTTATTATAATAATTATATTAGGATTGTCTTAATTACATTGATTTCTTCTTCTTCTTCTTCTTCTTCTTCTTGTTCTTCTTCTTATTATTATTATTATTATTATTATTGTTGTTGTTGTTGTTGTTGTTCTTGTTGTTGTTCTTATTGTTCGTCTTCTTCTTCAACTGCAATAAAGAATCTTTAATTTGGATTTGCTCAACAAAGTCCCAAGAAGTACTTAAATATTATTAACTATGGTTGGTAACTTGTGAAACCCAGATTTTTGTGACGTATTTTGATGAACGAGAAGCGGATCGATACTATGAACCTGTTTCAGACTTTGGGTTATTATGGTCATTATAAGACTTAGATTGTTTGCAGCTGCATAGGCATTGTCATTTGTTTTGTTTACGATGTCGTAGATTTTAAACATGTCATGTGGCATAATTTTGATGTTCGACCAGGATACGAATTTTAAAATATTTAAGAGTGATTAAACTTTTTTTCTGAAATGAAAATTCAGTTTGTATACGAATTATTTTTTTCGTTGCATTAAAGTTGATTTTGACATGGTGAAACAAACAAGCTTTTACAACATCATTAGAGACGGAGAAGTTTGTTTCCATTGTTACCAAGTTAATGTTTAAAAAAGTTGAAAGGTTGGATTGCTAGAGCTTGCAAGCCATTATTCTCATTCGGAAGCACAATCTTTAGTTTTTACAGAGGAAAAGTAAAAGGTTTTGACAAAATATTTGTTGCGAAACATAATAATTGCTTCAAGAGTTTTTAATCTTATTGTTGCACCAGTATCTTCAGTAGTATAGGAAAATGAGGATTTTTGCCCCCCTCCCACACCTCCTCCCCCACCCCCGCCAAACCCCTCATTTCCCTATACTACTACTATGTAGACAGGTATTTTGTAACCAGACAAAACAACAGGTGTTGGAATGCGTTAAGCTCTGTCAACAGAAGTGACGAATTTGTTAGAACAGCGCATGCGTGGAATTCTAAAGACAGCAAATGGGTTTTACCACAAATTTTTTATCAGATAACAGGATGAAAATTAAACTGTGTATTAGAACGTTTCAGTTAACAAGGTGGAAATTAAACTAGCATTAGAATGAAAATGATATTATTTTATATCTCATTACCAATGATTAATGTTTCAACTGTTGATATTAAAAATACTTCACTATCACGACTATAGATACTAAATTTTACTTTACCGCTCACACAGCGATGGGACTCAAACAGATCTTTCATTTCTGGTTTGTTCAGAGGATATTTTTTGTTGATAAAATACACCTTTGACCGATCGAGATCAATTGTGAGTTTAGTATAGTTTTGTTGGCTAATGGGGCTGTGAAAGTTTTTAAATTCCGCTAACAACTTTTGATACAATTGTTCGAGATAATTGAAATACACGCTGTTAGCTGTTATCAGATCTGATGAGCGAAAGTTTTAACTTGTCACGTGTTCCATTAAAACATATACCTGATGTTTCATTATTAAATTCAACTGTCAATTGTTTACCGTCCATCATTAGATATTTGATGTTAGTATTGTAGCTATTTGTCATTGTCAAATTTTCAAACATTATTTTATAAGTTTAGATAAAATTTCAGTTGGAAAAGATAATGTCGAGTATAGATCTATCATCATGACAATACCCATGGGCAAATGTATCTACCCCATTTTTACAATAGCGTTTGTCATCAAAATTATACAATCCACGTTTGATAATGACATCTGTTTCGAGTTTATGATAATTAGTTCGAATTGCCATAGCTCTCATAAAACTAACACCACCATCAAGCGCATACCTGTAGTCATCAAATTACATAAACTTTTTAACAAAATCACGAGACAGACCTTTTGCTTTTTTCGTTATTTTATTATTGTCCAATAATACGGCATACATTTTACTACGTAATCCGATAAAGTATTTGATAGCGCTTGAGTTCATTTCATCTTTAAACTTACCAATAACCTTTTTATTTGTGTCGTCATGAAATTTACTGTCACGTGGATAATCGGAAAGATCAAACAGATGTCGATTATTGTACATGTCCTGATAGATATCCTCGCATTCGATTTCATATACGAGCGAATCAGTATCAGTAAACAATAATCTACTAGCCGACCACTGATTTTTAAAAAAGTGTAATGAAAATCGTACATCAGCCACTTTGATAAATCTAATACTGCAGCTCCAACATAGATCGGCTTGTTTAGTTTTAGATTTACTTTTCTTCTTTGTATTGCAACAAGATTTTCATTAAATATTTTCATGCTCACAAAATCATCGTCTGACACAAGTTTTTTTCTGCGATTGACATCATTAACTATTTCAATATTTACACGTTTTCTAATATTCTCCATCGCCTTACCAAAAACGGAATTGTTCATCAGTTTAAAGAAGTTTTTTCAAACTTTGTTTTCGCTGCAGCCCTTCTTGAAGTGTTTGAGCTAATATAACCTCTCATCCACGGCGACTGATTAAATTTTAGTACACGATGAACTTTTCTCAACACAAGACCAGCATCGACTGCTTGTTTTAAAACTTTGTAATGCAAAACGTAATTTTTCTTATTAAGTAAATTTGGTACTAGTTTCTTGACCATGGAATGTTGCCTTGGTGATGCTAACGCTTGTTGTTCTTTTGATAACAAACTATAATCTATGATCATCGATTCCGCACAGAAAGGGTAACCGTTATGTAATTTGTGTAGCGAATTTGGATAATCAAGATCAACTTCAACGAAATAGGAAACATCTTCGGGTATCTTTTTTTCTGTCTCTCTGATAGAAATCGATCAGCCGTGATCCAATGAAATCCACCAAGAGGCATTGGTTCTGCCATCGAATACCCGTACAAGTTATTACAATTTAGATAAACTATATACTTCGAAGGAAGGTCAGGGTTATACTGTTTCAAATATTTGTTGTTTGCTTCAGCATACTTTTTTGTTATCACAGTAATACCGCATCGGATACCTTTTTCAATAAAATTGAACATATCAACGTTAGTCAGTAATTCCAACCTTACATTACTAAACTTTAGCAGAGCATCCCATGACAGTCCAGGGGCAGAATAATACCAGCAAGGATCTAGTCCGTAATTATTATAACTCACTTCTCGAAAACTTTCAAAAACATCTGCTAATAATAACACGTCAGTTTTCAAATACAAATCATTATAATCACCAAAAGTCTCACAATCAAACTCTTTCCAGATATCTTGTGCATACCTGTACTCATCATTTTTAGCTAGTAGATTAAATTTATCTCCAAAACAGTCTCTTAGGTTATCAAATTTACTACAACCTTTTACTAGCTCATCTAACGAGGCTGCCATAAACTGCAAGCTGTCAATAAAACGCAATTTACCTAGCGTAACTGACATGTACTTTTCAAAATTATTTGGGATGCATTTGATGACGTTATCGAGTTATAGACGAGATTTTATATCAAGATCAACAAAAGCTTCTACTATAATATGGCTATCATATCCTCGAAAATTGTGAAGAATAACTGTAATAAAATCTGGAGCATGAAATTTTAAATTACACTGATTATGAGCCGCTCCACGGTACTGTCCAGTCAAATGGCAATGGTCATGTACTTTTTTATTACCAACGTTGTCAGAGTCAAAAGCTTTTTCACAAATATGACAAATTTTCGCTCGCTCGTGAGCGGATTCTTGTTGAGGTGTTAATTTTAACATTGGCGTTACTTTTTTCAAACGATAAGTAATATTATCAACTTCGTTAATCAACTGCTTGAGAAGCCAAGCAGCTGGATTTTTACCACGATATAATTTAATTGGTTTAGATAATCTAGAATCAGTACAACAAACTACCTTGTACGCTACTCCACACGGAACATGATTTTGAACTTTTCTTGTACTCGATTGGTTAGGATTATTTTCTACGCCAATTACAGGTTGAAGTAAACACTCAAAATCAGCGTATATAACGAAAGGAATTTTTAGTTTGTGATTATGATGGACAAACTGTAACACACTATCTTTTTTAGATGGCATTGTTATTTTTTGCACATCATTACAGTACTGCAAATGCTTTTGTAATGTTTCATTGTTAGCACAACCATGCAAGCAGCGGTAACAAAAGAACTTTTTGTTCCTATTTTTATTGTACTGTTTACCAACTAGTCTGTTAAAGTTTTTAATCCAAACGTAATGATTTTTGTAAAACAGTAAATTTATAGTTGATTGTGAAGCTTTTTCTGAAATATATCTCGGGTATACATCCTCTTTTTCATCTAGTCCGAAAACGTTAACTGAAATATTATTTTGCTTTTCAAATTTTGGTATTTGATTTTCTGCCACTGGAAAATTAATATCTTTAAAATGTAATCTTGACACGTGACTGATATATTTTTCAACGCGATCAGCGTGTTTTTCTGCTGGAAATAGTGCGGAAAGAACAGCCCATTGGAAACACTTGTTATCTACGTTTTTGATGTTTATACAACATCTTTTACCTTTTATTTTTGATGGCAGGTCGATGTATGAACTACCTCGTAATGCGTTATATTTCATCGTGTGAAACAATATTTCTTTGATCATTTCAAACTTCCAACCCGAACCTAATTGAGTGAATTCCTCTATTTTTTCCAGATGTCTTGGTATATTTCATCAGAGAGTGATAACAGATCAGTCCCAAGCAAAACACGTCTTGATTTTGCGTTCATATAAGGTTCTGCAATTTCCTTGTTAGTTAATTCTTCCGTTATAACTAACTTTGAAAATATAACATGATATTGCACAAATAATCTGATGCTTTTGTGTTTTTCGAGCTCACGTTTTACAGTTGTCTGTAGTAGGTGGTAAAGATTTGTTGCAGTAAAATTTACTAAAACAATTTGATTATCAAACTGATATCTATTATCAAAACCTGCAAAAGCAGTCGCTTTTTTATTAGGTTCTCCCATAAGGCTTCTCTTAGCTATATCACGCAATTTTAACATTATTATACTATAATGTAATATCTAATTGATAATTTTCTCACACTGCGCATGCGCTAAAATCAATTAAAGATAAAAAATCTCCTATAATATAATGACAGCAAATCTAACAAACACATGTGAGCAAGAAGCATATCAAATTCACCCAAAGTATAACTTTACCTCACTCTGCGCATGCGCTAATGATCAATTAAAGATAAAAAATATCGCCTTTAATATAATGACAGTAAATCTGACAAGCGCACGTGAGCAAGAGATTTATCATGTTCACCCAAAAGTATAACTTATACGCTGGAAATGTATTAGGTTCGGTTATTAACATCAAAACTAGAATACCTGTTGGCAAATTAACGTCAGCGGGTTATACGATTAGTGTAAAGGGAGATAATGCCGAGAGGGTTGCAATGTTTAGAAAAGATTTTATTTACACGTTGTTTTGCGATGATATTTCAGAGGGACAGCGTGTATATCACGTGAACGATAAAGTCACTGATGACAACATTGAAAACTTATCCTTAGAAGATGAGTTTCAGCCACATCCTGTCTTTGATTTATACGAGGCTAACGATCGCGGTATTATTAGAAACAGAAAAACTAAAAAAGTTCTTGGTACTATGAATAATATGGGATATATCAGGGTAACTGTTAGAGGGACATCGCCAAATCAAGTTCATTATTATGGTCATCGTTTTATTTACGAGGTGTTCAACGGATCTATACCCAATGGTCTTGTTATTAATCACATCAATAACGTAAAGACTGACAATCGATTGGAAAATCTAGAACTAGTTACCCAACAGGAAAATGTAAGAAAAGGACGAGGTGGTGGTATTAATTTTAGATGTCCAGCAAAACCTGTTATTTCAAAAAACCTCGAAACGGATGAGGAGATTAAATTCAAATCGATTTCAGCTGCGGCGAAATATTATAAGATAAATCCCGCAGTCGTAAAATTTGTAGCTGATGGAGTAATGAAATCAACTTTTTCAAGCGAATACGATGCTAGGATTCGTTTTAGATATGATGATCAATAATATTTTGTAATTCAGTTTTAGTCAAGCAATGATGAGCAAATGCTATGATATCATCGTGATTAAATTTTAGAGTCGTTACTGCACTTTCATTAATTTTATTTTTTTCTGCTTCTGTTAGCAATATTTTATGAGAATCACCTTGCATTACATATTTTATGAGAATCACCTTGCATTACAATAACCTCAACACTATAACCCAACAAACATTTTCTTACCGCTTCGGCGATTTCGTTGTAATTTAATATATTAACTTTTTGGTAATATTTTATCTCATCAGTCATCCTATAACAATAATTTAGATAAAAATATATTATAATAATGGACTCGATGAAACGACTCGCTGAACTCTACAAACAAGATACTAGCGACAAAGTCGCCAGCCATAAGGTCGTCAGTGATGAGGTCACATTTTCCAAAGATTTCATAGACAAATCTATTGGTTATAGTGAAGATGATATTTTATATAACAGCGAATCTGATGATGATGGTGAAATAGTAACTGTTGCTGACAGATCAAATTACAGCAGACCAACAACTAAAGGATATAATGTCAAGTATCACATTGCAAAAAAAATAATGAAATTTAATTTTACCGTTGCCGAACAACAACTGTTTTGGCAGCTAATCAAACCTTTCTTAAACATCAGAATTCCAGGCCGACAGAAAAATATCAAATTCGATTTCATATTTGTCAAGATTTTTAATCTAATGACGATCTCTGACGATCGTAAGCAGTATCTAATATCGTTATGTAAACCAGTAAAATGTAAATCTGTCAAACAAAAGTATGAGAAAATTTATAATAACATTATATCATAATCTGCTTAGTTGGGATCCAACTGTTAAATTTATCGCTATACCCACGCCATTTGACTAAACTTTTATTTCCTTTTTTTCTAATCACTTTCTCGATAACAAAAACATCCTGCTCAGTTTTTTGTAGTTCTTGTTCATAAAAACTACCTACGATCGGTTCCCCTGCCAGATCTTTTAAAACGTATGTTACAGGTATTGTGAAAAGTACCTTATCAACCACAAAAACTTCTTCGCTCCAGTTTGGAGTAAATCCTTTTGCAAATACCTTTTTTGTCAAAGAAAGTCTAACTTTATCACCAACCTTAAATTTATGTCTGCGGTACATGTTTTCATTTGCTAATATTGGATTTTTAATAGCTTTTTTAGGTGTCATTTTGATGGTTCGATGTTTCGTGTTATTATATTCACCTACGATTTGAGAAAGGTCATCGATGTACCTGTTGGTGTTTTAAGCTGTCATATATTTGTGTAATTTCTCGTTTAGCGTGCGATTAAATCTCTCAACAATAACGCTTTTACCTTCGTTTCCTGTAACATACCTTTTTATATTATTTTGTTCTAGAAACTGTTCAAACTTTTTGTTAAGGAACTCGGATCCGTGATCAGTCCAGATTTTATTTGGTTTTCTTTCTGTACTCGTTATTATTTGTCTTAGCGCATCAGTCATTGAAGTTCCTGTCTTTGCCGAAACAGGTACACTGAAAGCGTATTTGCTAAAAACATCTATAACATTAAACAAGTACATTTTTGGAGCACCATCAGCGCCAACGTTAAATTGAGCTAGATTGGATACATCCACCAAATCTATTGCCCAGATATCATCTACACCATTAGCGACAACTTTACGTCGTGAAAACTTTTTTTAGGTCTGTGCAGCTCGACTGCAAGATCATCGTATACTTTTTTACCGAGTCCGAGTTTATATTTTGCTCCTATCATTCCCTGAACAAATCTTCTATCAAAACGTTCTCGTAGATTTGTTGGCTCCATCTCACGTAATTCGTCTAACATTACTTTATCACAATCTGCTTTCGAGTTTTCATGATCACGATAACAGATATCATGACGCATTGCTATTGCATCCACTTGATTGTAAGGCTCTTGACCTGGCAATGGATTGTCGTTTTCATCTAGTTGTTGATCTAGCGGATTGTAAGGTCGTGCATACCGATGACCTGGCAATGTCCAACCGCCTTTTGGTTTAGGTAATTTTCCAATAATTTTATGTATATATATTACCTGACCCTGTTATTTCTCTGTTGTTACAACATTGACAGTATGCAACAATTTTATTTTGCTCAAGACATAAATCTCTGTCAGAATCACAGTTGCATATCATTCTATATTTTTAATCGTCGACTAAAATAATATTAGGGTAGCCAGAGCCGAGCGAATTTTTCGCTGGCGACGTTGCTGACGATACTGTCGCTGGAGACGTTTTCTTTTAAAAAACATATTTTTTCTTTTTCCGCAGACTGCACAAAAACTTTTTAATATTATCCTGTTGTTTTTTGTTTTTTTCTGTTGTTTCATTAATATTTTCTGTTTTAGTTCTACACTTGAGACAGTATGTTGACATTATTATATTTTTAAGTTTAGATAAAATTTATTGCGATCTCATCATTAGCGTGAGAAGGATGCTTGTCAAACTGTAAAATAAATTTTAAAAAATTAAGATTTCTGCTCAACTGTTGAATAAACATAATACAATAATATCCGCAAGCAGACGTTCCAACAGGTTGGAGTTGATTTGATGAATAATATATCTTTTTAAATTTTTTCTTCATATACTTTTTTATTACATTGCTTGGAGGAAGTCCAAACGAGTCAAAATAATTATTATTATAAACTGCTACCCAATGCGTGTCGGATGCGTCATTAAAATCTTGTATATTAATAACACACGAACTTACAGCTGATGGTGATTTTATTGCTGCGAGTTCATCTTTAGAATAAACTCCGTGAAATCCAGGAACTTCTTTTAACTTATCAATGATATCAAAATTACTCAACGGGGTGGTCGTGTTCCTGGTAATGTTAGACCACGTCCGATTCCTAAAAGATTTGGCAGCAGACTTCCCGCTAGTCCCGCCAAAAGTGGAGCGATCGGAATAATTCCTCATTGTTTTGTTTGATTGCATTTGCATTTGCATTTTGGTGTTGGCGATTTTGTTTTTGTTGTTTTCTTTTTTTTGTTGGCGATTTCTTTTTCTTTTGTGGCATTATAATATATCATTTACATAAAATTTACAACTTTTTTTATTCCACTTCCACGAATGATACCATTACCTTTGACTGCTTTCTCCGTTGCGCCAGATATCGCTCCAGACGCTGCTGCTAGTCCTAATGTGCCTAAGACTGGTAAAATTTTAGGTATTATTGTACTAGTTAATACTGATAATGCTGGACTAAGAAAACCACCTTTAACGACAATGTCGTTTGCCATCGCTGTCATTTGTGCAGCACTCAAATTTAAAACAAAAGTTTTTTTACGATCATACTTTTTTACTTGATTTTTTGTTAGCATTAATTTTGTTAAAACACCATCAAAAATATTAGGATTGATCTTTAATGATACCTGTTCTCGCTTTGCAATAGCAGCTACTAATTTTTTAACTTGGCCATCGGTTAAATATACTTCTTTTACAATATATTTTGCCATTTTATATAACAACTGTAGATTAAACTTGAACTGTCATTTTACCTCCAATAGAATCTACTGTGATAAATCTATCACTAATCACTAATGCGTATACGTACAACGGCGCTACTGGAACCGCCCCAAGTGTCCAGGCAATTTCAATATCCGCTGTGCTGTCTACAATTCGCTCGTTATGTTTACTAACATCAAAATGAAATATATGATAAGGCGTACGAAATTCCTCTGCTGATATTTGAGTTCCATCTTCAACATCTTGATATTTTTGTATTGCGTCAAGCAGGTACATGTACGGTCGAGAAATATTTTTATTAACGTCATCAGCAAAATTGCACTCGATAGCTCGTTCTGGATATTGCTTTGAATTTAATCTAGCGTATATTCGTCTGACATCAGAGTGATCAAATATTGCATTATTTTGTTGTTGGTTACCTCGTCGGGCTTGCTGTTGAAATACGACAAAGATATTTCTCGGCAGTTGTTCGCTTGATGTTGCTGTGACCCTCCACGTGTAGTCAGTAGTATTTGGAACCGCTGTCTGATATATTTTATGCTGCTTAAAGTAAATTCTGTTTGTATGCTTATCAATCATGCTATTTAGTTCTGACATTTTAGTGATTGACGGTGTTATACTTGGCATCCACAAAGCAAGTTTGTTTATGATAAACTGTACATCAACCCCTCCAGATCTAAACAAGCAATCGTTTTGGTCTGCTCGATCTAAAATAAGAGTATGTTTTACTCCGCGAAATACTTTATCATGATCGCGACAAAAGCCGAAAATCATACTTAGTGGAAGCATCATTGTAATTTGACGTGATCCTGCTGCAAGTTTTCTTCGCCTAGCAAAACCTTCGTTATAGCGTGGATTTCTCACGTCAAGTGTGTTAAGAAGTAAATTTAACATCGCATTACCATTTGCATCTGCAGCTGGTGGCGTTATATTTAGATTATTAAAAGCTGCTGTAAGAGAAACTCTTTTAGCGTCTGCATTAGCAGCTGCACCTGGTGCAGCAATACCTAGCGCGTCTGCATTAGCAATGAGAAAATTTCTCACAATTACAGCATTTGCATCAGCATCAGCTCCATGTGCTATAGCGCCTCTCTTTAAAAATTCTGTTGATTCAGCTATACCCCGTCCAGTATCTTTAAACCACATCATATTAGTTGCATTTGATCTTGAGTAATCGTCGGAAAAAGAAATTATATTTAAAATTGTACTTGCAACTTGTAGATGACTTGAAATATCTTCTATAGTTTGATTGGCCAGTTGATATCTAGCACTTTTGAATAAACACCAGCCGTTATTTATAAGAGCTACTTCTGCTCCAACTGCAATTGCAGCAGGTGGATTGGCTACTGTCATAATCTGACCACGAACTTCTAACATAGCCTTATGTGGCAGTAGAAATACATCTTCGTCTCTGGTGTTAAAGGTTCTGATACCAGCTTTATTTGGTTCGTTAGAATTCTCATCAAGGTACTCAACAAACTCAAATTCTGTCACATCATTGTCGATGTCATAAGTTTCTGTTAACTCGAGATAATTTTTAACAGACATTTTATTTTATTAGATTATATAAAATTTTATTGCGGCACTGTTACTTTAGATATTAATTTTTGTATGATCTGCTCGCCCTTTGGTGATAATAACTTTTTTGTTGTTGTTATCATAGCTCGCTGGGTTTCTTTTGTTGGAGCTATTTCTGAGATAGCTTGTTTTATTTCAGATGCAGTCGGTGGATCACCTTTTATTTTATCAGCTATTTTTTGTCCCACCGCAGTCCCAGCGGCAGATGCAGCCCCAGTTGCAAAAGCTTTACCAGCGTCAATAGCAATTGGTGCAACTTTACGTGCTATACCCGGAATATTTTCAAAAACTTTAGTGAATATATTTCCAAAAATCCTCCTACTATTTTTCTTCGATAAACTTTTTTCTTTGTTTCATTATATTTGATTTTGCATAATTTTTACTTTTGCTCGCGTAGATGTAAATAATAAGTTACAACTTCATTATTAACATGTAACTGTTTTCCTGATTAATCTGTGAACTGCATTGTTATACTTGATATTTGATCTTCAACATTTAAAGGATAATATATAATATGTCGTGGAGTTATTTGCATGAGAGAACCTGGCGGGACTTCTGGTGAGAAACTGTAAATCGTTTGACCTTTGCTGCCTTTTGATGTATAAGAGCCAGAAGCAATAGAGCAATTTACTAATATTGTATTTACTTCTGTTATATTTGCTGGCAGTTCACTGTCATATGTAATAGGCTGATCAAGTGCAGTGTAAGTTTTTTCAGTAAATCCTAACAGTTGTGCAATACTTCTTTCTCTTGGTTCAAGACTGATTACTATATTTTTCAAAGTTATCCTAGTTCGCAATGTGTTATAATTTGCTGCCAATTCAAAATTATCAGCCACACCGTAAGCTTTTGTGATGAGCTCTTTGATTGTCTTGTTTAGATCAGTAATATTATAAGCTCCTTGCGGAATTTTATTTTTTTGTTGTAGATATTGGAGATGTTGTAATCATAGTAAAATACATTTCATCGTTAACATCATTTTTCACGTTAGGTATAGCATTCCAGCAAGTACAAGAAATTAATCCAATTTCATATTGTTTTGTAGGATATAGTTGGATAGGTGGAATTTAATTTACTGAAAAATTTGCGCTATCTATCGCAGACTCACTAGAGTTTAGTAATAATGTTGTTTGCATTCCTTTAATATTATATTATTTTACAAAACTAAGTCGCGGTGTAAAGTTTCATATTCTTCAGATGTTAATAATTCACTCAATTTTAGATGATCAAGTATGTCAATGATTTCATTATCAAGTTCAACACTATCATTCCCAGCTTCCTTTGACGATATTAATAACATTAATCTACCTATCATTTCAGTATTTGAAGTAAATACCTTTACACCAGTTCCTGTTCTTACTCTACTTTTTTGTATACGAGATTTATCAAAAGTAAAAAATTTCCTTCTAAACTCCACCCACTACCAAAAGGTTTTGCTTTACTATTTTCTGCTGTTTTTTTAAACGTGAGAGCACTGACACCGTTTCTCATTCTATCATAAAGTGGAAGCATATCATCAATTTTTGTAACCGTGTTTATTTCATCTTTAGCAGCAGCTCCGTCTCTTAATATTACATCTAATTTATCGATTAATGCTTGATATTCTGCATCAGTCCACCTGCTTATATTTTCAATATCACTTATATTTTCTTTGTTTAAAAAATCATCATATTCACTACCTTTTATCTCATCATTTGCTCTTTGTGTAAAATAAAATATTTGATCTCCAACTTCCATAAACTTTACAGTAAGTAAAGTTTATGGAAGCGACTCTTTGTTGCTCCTCTTTGTTGGAAGCGACTCTTTGTTGCTCCTCTCTGAAATCTTTTATGTCTCCTGATAAATTTGTTATAATATTTGTTATTCCTTGTGTTGTTAACTCTGCTAATCTTCGCTCAAGTTCCAGCGGATTGTTTATTAATCGATCTGTTTCAGCTTGTCTAGCCGCAGGATCAGCTATATTTGCTGTAAGTGCCTCAATTAATTTTCTTTTTTCTTAATCAGATCTAGTAACAAGTTTTGCAGCAGCTGCTTCCTGTTGTTCTTGAACAATTCCAACCAAGCCTTATTCCTGCATTTGTTTAAGTTCTTCGTTTGATAGTGGTTTAGTTTCAGGTTGTTTACCTAATAGTGCTTCAGTAACTGGCTTGAAAATTGTAGCTGTTGCTTCTGTAGCAGTTACTTGCCCACCTCGTGCTTCTTGTACTTTTTGCTTAAGTGATGCCTGAGATTGAGCAAGTTTTTTTTTAGATCTTCTATGTGTTGTCTGTATCTTGCTCGTTTGTCCATTATTATAATTATAAATTTTATAAAATTGAAACGCTTTACTGTAAGTAACTCTTAATACAACAGCGAAACATTTTAGTTGGATCATTTGTAAGTTTATCAAACAAGAAAAAGTTAAATTTATCTTTTGTAGCATTACGGTAAAGTTCAATAAACTTATCTTTTGTCACGCCACCGCATTGCTCGCTTGCAATATTTCTAACGTCAACATTATCCAGTCCTGGAAATAATATAAAACAACCCGTATTTCGCCGAATAAATCTGTCAACATTATAAAATCCTTGAGCGAGATAAACAGAATTACACTGTTTGTTACGTGACAGTGAGAAATATGATCTTATTTTATTCATCTCCATGTTATTTAGCGGAATATCGTCAAAAACTACTATCTTATGTTCATCTGCATCAAGTTGATTAACTGGAATAAGATCTTCTGGCTGCCTAATTATAAAAAAATCTTCACCAGCTTTAAGATCATCACGAAGCTTGTTATTATATTCGCTTAATAACTCATACTTATCTTGCTGTGGATTGATTGTGTAAATATAAACTCTGTCGTAGTTAAAATTATCACCAAGAAGCAAATTCATAAGCAAATTTGTTTTCCCCGATCCAATTCGCCCAACAATAAGATAATGACAATCAGGAAGTTCATTGTTATGTTTATGCTTCACTAGTCTCTCTGTATCAAAGTTTAATATCGACGATTTTGCCATTTTATATAATATTAAACTAGTGTTGATAATTTTATCTAGGACAGTAAATAATGAGCTACTATACAAAATTTGGAACACTATCAGATTTATCCACAAAAGGTTACCAAGGTGACTTATCCAAATATGCAACTCTTGATCAGCTCAAAAATGAAATCAATAATTTACTAAATCTTACCAGTGTAGAACCAGATGAAGTCGTCATTTTCCAGGACAAAGAAGGACGATTAAAAGCGAGTGATGTAAAACTGCCAGATGTAGTTGTACTAAATCCAAGTGGGAATATTATTATGAAAAAAAACCAAGATTACAGATCTTGGAAACCCAACTGAGGATGGGGATGCTGTCACTAAAAAATACGTCAATGATTGGGACGCTTCAATTAATAATGAAATCTCAGCGCTCAAAACTGATTTTACCAGTCACGTGAATACATTTTTAAGTTTTCGCAGAAACATAAACAAAATTAGAGATGAATTTTTTGGAAATCCATCAAATGTTAACATTACACTCGCTAATATTAACACAAATCTCAATGATATTAACACAAAACTCAATGATATTATTAGTGGAATTCATAATATTGTTGAGAAAACGAATATGATTAAAATTCCTCACAAACAGATTAAAAATATTGTGTATACTGTTGCATCCGGTTATAGTGGATGGACATCACAAAACAAATCTATCAAATATATTGCAGAAGTTAACGGTGTGTATAGATTGTCAGTGTTTAGCAGTGTAAAGTTTAAAATATTTACCACATATTCATGGCGTTATTCAGATGATGACATATTTGGAATATTATCTGTAATATTAAACAAAAATTCTGAGGAGGAATTTATACTTGAACCAACTGATGAAAATTTTGTAGGTCCTTATCGGTGGTGTTTGGAATTTGTAGCTGATTTATCATAACTATGTAAACAAATATTATAATGAAAAGAAGTATAGTTGATTTTAATCACATTTCAAAAGATATTCCAGAGCAGGATGTGGACGCACTAATACAATACTATAAATAGTATCATAAAAAAACTTTGGCGTGTTAAAAAATGTTACAAATACTATAACAAGATCCTTCGAGTAATATCATATCTACCCTTGTTAATGACCAGTTCTGGTATAATTTCAAGTGGGGTATCATTAAATCCATTTTTGTTAATTATATCCGCTATTGGTGTTTCACTTACAGCGGCGTGTAAAAAAGTAGAACCAAGACTTTTGATAAAGAAGCACGGTTGTTTAACATCAATTAAAACTTACAAGAAACTACTTGATCAGATCCGGTCTTACCTACGAGGAGTTAAATATAACATGGATGATTTATTACGTGAATTTCGTATTATTGACAATATGTTAACAGATATTCTACCAATGAGGGTTAGCAAGTATGAAAAAAATATCATAAAAAATATGAGTAACATAAAATTTTATCTAAACTTAAGATATAATATAACTAAAATAATATCATTTTCATTCTAATGCTAGTTTAATTTCAGCCTTGTTAACTGAAACGTTCTAATACACAGTTTAATTTTTATCCTTTTATCTGATAAAAAATTTGTGGCAAAACCCATTTGCTGTCTTTAGAATAATCGTATTCCACGCATGCGCAGTGCTAACAAATTCGTCACTTCTGTTGACAGAGCTTATCGCATTCCAACATCTGTTGTTTTGTCTGGTTACAAAATACCTGTCTACATAGTAGTAGTATAGGGAAGTGAGGGGTTTGGCGGGGGTGGGGGAGGAGGTGTGGGAGGGGGATGGTGGGCCAAAACTCTCATTTTCCTATACTACTTCTTCTTCTCAATTAAAATCAAAATATACCAAAGTAAAGAACAAGACGGAAATATAGATAAAAACTTCTGTTTGACGAAAAAAAAAAGATAAAAAGAGAGGAAGGATAGACAAATGCTCTTGTTCAAAAGATAAATGCAAATGAAACTGCAAATGAAAAATAAGGAAAGATAAATAGAAAAAAGGAAAGAGCGGCGAATACAGATGCAAATACAAAATGAGATGCAATTGCGATTGGAAATAAAAAATGGAAAAAGTACTGAAATTCAATGGATTTGACCTGGGAAATATATTAAATTAATTTTATATACATGTACATACATACTTATCTCATTTTTAAAAAAATGGTTGTGTATTTTAGAATGACCAAGAGCGCACTGGACTTTATTATTATAGAATATAATTATTGGCCAAGACGCGAAGGTTATACCTCACTGTCAGTAGTAGCAAGCACTGATTAACATGTGGTTAAAATATATCATGAAGGAGCGTGAGATTTTATATGAGGCATATAGACAAAGGTTTATTATGTTGGAAAGTTAAGTACCGAACCTATTGGACCCAAACAAACGTTAGAAAATTTGGTGGTTTACTTCTAAAAAGATTGATAAAGATTTTGACAAACTTCAACAACTCATATTAATCGAAGAGTTCAAGTACCGTGTCCATGGTAACATCCTGATTTACCTTCATCAATACCAGACAAACACTTTTAGTAAACGCTATTAGAACAGCAGACGAATATTTCTTGACTGATGAAGTTTCATTTTCTTAGAGGGTTTAACTCTCAGCAGGCAAACACGTACGTAAATCCTAATCTGTCACAATTTATAAGAATCAAACGTTTGATCAGATTGCTCACAAATTTTTATCTCTTTCTGTGTTCAAATGTTGCTATAATTATAGTTACGGTTTGCATAATTGATCTAAATTATAAAAAGCGTCAGAACAAAGACAGGTCTATTTCAGATGAAACTTTTTCAAAAGGTCATAGTCAAAACCATGTATTGTAAACAAAACATTTGATGGGTTGAACAAATCCTAGTCGTTATTATGGATAATTTCGAATCATTAATCTCAAAGGGTTCTATTTGGCTAATCGCCGAATTTGCCATCCTTATGCTTATGAAAATGTTAAGGGTATCACGATCTTTTCGGACTCTTGTATAGACAGGTGCATTGCTTTTATCTGAGACGTTTACTCATTCAGGGTGTAGAGTGCCGCTCCATTATGCTAATTTGTCAACTGAGATAGTTTCAGGAAATTTGAGAAAATTATTTATTTTAGCAGAAACACATTTTCGAGATTGCTGATCAGATCATTATTGTTCATATTACGAATGATTTAAAAAATATTGATCAAAGGAAG
>JAEAOA010001019.1:0-145412 GCA_016746295.1 Potamilus streckersoni
AATTTTCAGGGAACTGGGATCTAATTCTACTCAAGTGCAATTTCTATGGGAACCCTCACATATCAACCTCCAGGGAAACGACTGTGCGGATGTAGAGGCTAAGCATGGTCTCCAAGACTCGGCGATCTCACCGCTTGATCATTGTGTACAGGAAATTTGCGTCATCATCAAGGAATCCATTGACCATCAGTAGCAACAACAGTGGGCAAATTTGACTAAGGGAACACTACTCCATCAGCTCCAACCAGAGGAAATCAGAAGGAAACAACTCTATCTCCAACCTAGGGAGCAACGAATCATCAACAGATTGAAGACTAGAAAGACTCTCATCAGGACCAGTCACGAACAAGACAATTCTGCCTTATGCCACATGAGCCAGGTTGATGACACCATTCATCATATCTTCAATGAATGCCCACAGTACTTGCGAGCCAGGAAAAACATTTCTTGACTTCCAACGTTGTATAGAAGCACCAACCAAGTCTCCAGACTTGTTTCAAAAAAAGTACAATCCTAATATTCAGAGGACGTGTGACAATGTCATTTCATTCCATAAGAATATCAATAAATATCATCTTGTTTAAAATTCGTGTTCACTATATTACAATTCAATTACATTTACATTTTCTACTTTCCATTTTCTATTCTCTATTTCAGCTGCACAAAATACTCATGAAAATATATAAACGTCCTACTTCTATTATAAACTATTTTCATTAGAAATATAATGTTAATAAACACATTAGATCTAAACGTTGTTTTCACCTCTGTGTGACTGTTAGTATAATAGTAAATTTCTTTTCCAAAGAATACTGACCATACTATTTAGCATCTATTTGAATCTATATGAATGAGGATAAGTATATAAGCATATTTTACTTAGCACATAACAATTTCTGAATAAGAATTGCTGTTCCTTTATATATATATATATATATATATATATATATATATATATATATATATATATATATTTATATATATATATATATATATATATATATATATATATATATATATATATGTGTGTGTGTGTGTGTGTGTGTGTGTGTACTTAGGTATAAATGTAATATATACTCAGCCTGTGTAGAGGTAAATAAACCTCATTCCATTAAACAAACTTCTCACTATCTATATCAGTAGTGGAGACTTATCTCAGATCGACTCTACAGCTCACGATAAAAAGAGATTCGATGGAAAATGGGAGAGCGACTTTAATAAGCCCGTAAAGAAGATTAGCATCTTCTCAACAGCTACTAAGATATTGAAACAGAACACCTCCACCTAAAAGAGAATTACAACCTAGCTGAACATCAACAATATAACTTGCCATTATGAAAAGATTGTATAACTTTCATAGTCTATCTGAAAAGATTCAACTATTCAACAACAATTGGCAAATTCTCAAGTAAGAGACAGTCCAGGAAGGTATACTTGCTGTCCCACAAATCTATCACCCATGCACTCACACATAAATCACATTACTGGAGTTGGCATCGTATCAAAGGTAAAGGACATTCCAGGACTAACATCCTTCCACCTGCGGTCCCACATTCCCTCCTGGACACGGACAAACTATTTAGAGAGGGACAGTCCGGGCTTCGCGGCAGTCTAGAATATCATTTCAAAATTCCGTCTTCACTTTAGCTCTTGAAGACCTTGGAACAAATATGATACTTTGTAAAGGTGTTCACAAAATACAACCAATCTAAATTAAGCGGTGATAAATATGATAACGGTTGGCAGCCACCCAACAGACTGGTGAGATTTGTAAGTCCTTATAAGTACGCAAAATTCCAACATTATATTTTTAAAATTCACTCTGACGCCAAGTGCCCTCTTAAAGGGACTGCAGTCCAAATCTTGGACAGTAAGCAGTCGTATAAGCCGTAGTGCAAAAAGCGACTTCAAATCTGGTCTGGTTAGAGGTCCACATGCAACTAAATTATACCACGCGCCTTTTAGACGAACTGATTATGGAGGCCATACCGGAGAAAGAACGAATAGAGGAAGAGGAGACGAGAAAGAAAGGAGGAGGAACGGATCCTCCCTCACAGCTTTGTGAGACCTCAGTGTGAGGGGAAACCTAAGGTGAGAACGAAAGAAGTAGTACGACCACCTCAACGACAGCCACAACCACTTCCAGCAACACAACGTCATCATTCACGGTTGTGAGCAGGATGGAAGCATTCACTATTACAGAGACGGAAGATTGGGAAATTGAATCAAATCAAGTCCCCTCTGCACGTCTAACCACGTGTATCAATTGGGTGCAAGATTGTAGTCGTCGTTGTATGTGGAGGTGCCAGTATTAGCCAGGTGCAATTTTTAGTTCACGAAAAAAAACAGCATTTTTCAAGGCAAGCCAGATCTTTAGAAAAGAGACACTATTTAATTTGCAATTCAAGTGAATGTAGAGTAGTGTGACTATAAAAACTGACTCTTTAACTATATGTTTTATGCGTTCAGCTTCGTTGGTGTGGATATAATATGGATGTTCTTCTCATCCGGATTGTGTAGATAGTAGATTGGTGTTTTATGCTTTCTCGTTCGCTGGTGAGGATAGTATATAGGCGTGTGTTTTATGCGTTCTCCTTCGTTGGTGAGGACAGTATATGTGTATGTTTTTCTTCTCATCCCGATTGTATTGATATTAGATATGTATTTTATGCTTTCTCACATGTTGGTGAAGATAGTGTATGGGGGTGTATTTACCTTCTCATCTATATTGTGTGGATTGTAAATAGGTGTGTATGTTATACGTTACCCTTTCCTGGTGTGGACAGTATATGGCTGTGTGTTTTTCTTCTCATTACGATTGTTTAGATAGTAGATAGGTGTGTTCTATGCTTTTTCTTTCGTTGGTGAGGATAATATATATATATATATATATATATATATATATATATATATATATATATATATATATATATATATATATATATATATATATGTGTGTGTGTGTGTGTGTGTGTGTGTGTGTGTGTGTGTGTGTGTGTTGCGTTCTCCTTCGTTGGTGTGGATAGTATATCGTATGTATATAAATGCCGAAAGCATTGCACTGATTGTGGTGATCAGCGCTGTGCCTGCTTTTCGTTTCATTATATTTAATATGTTCGATGGACGTTTTGCTGCTTAAGCTATCTTCAATAGTTGGGGGCAACGTTGAATCACAGTCCATAAGATGTGGTTAGGGTTTTGATATTCAGTTATCATATGGCTTACTCGGCAATCGTTCTGGCAGCGCTAGACTAGTGTCACCTTCAACTCTGTAAGATGTTCATTTGACGCACACAAAATTTCGCTTTTCTGATGCTGTAGTTGGGCTAGAATCAAATGGTCATCTAATGAAACACTGTACTGTTTCGATTCAGCCTCACACCTACATCCACACAAAAACTTCTCTTATAATGATAAGAGAAGTTTTATAATGTTAATGAGTAAACGATGTCATTTATAAACTGTCAAACTATTATTTTATTTTTGTCTGTAGTTCAATCATATATTGTGATTATTATCAGCCCTGTTTGTTGTCGGACGTCTGGCTTCTCCATATCTGAGAGATGTTAATGACTTTTATGTCTCTTTATCCCTTATTAGTGCTGGATAAAGACTGTGTTTCACGTGAGTATGAAGCGAATCAATGAGTGCTTCTGGAATCCAAAGAGCTTATCTTTTGTCTAAATCAACGATTTACCCTTTGTTTCAATAATGCCCGTTTATCGATGAGCAAGTGTTTCATGAGATATTTTCCTTTCGTCAAGGCCGCATTGTAAATGAATGTAATTCTTAAAAATCCTTTGATTTCAAAACATAAGCCTCATGACCAACAATTGATGAAAACATGCTTCTCTAACAATGTCCTCGTTGCTGAGCTACTTAGAAACAAACGTTGCTACTCAACTGAGCGGTGATTTTCTTTAGAGAATATTATATTGTAACATGTCTTTATTTACCAATATTCACGATCAAAATATTATTTAGTGACGAAGGAAACTTGGTGAACGAGTGGTCTAAGGCGTTCGACTTTACCGATCACTGAAACTAACCTCTATTATGTGAGTTCAATTCTCAGGCTTAGCAAAATTGGTGTTTGAGAAACCTTGGTTGTCTGTAATCAAAATATCTCTGAACTTTTAAGATTTCACAATCGTCCACATTAAAATATTCATTGCAGCAATAGGTTGAGTTCTACAGTAATAAAGCCAAAACCGAAGCTGGAAATAGTGGCGCTCATTTTAAATTTTAAATGCACCAAATGTGTATTTATTAAGCTGATGCCCTTCTTGTGTGTTGTCAGTACTACACGTTCCTTTGATATTTGGTGGTATTGTTCCTGTCATGCAGATGTTGTGCGCATGAGTGACCGCTAACTTTATGAGTTTACCAGAGTGCGAACTCTAATAACTTTTTGCTTCATTGCGCCCTGATGTACACGTTCTAGTTGGGAAATTCATACTGACCTTTGATTTATCTTTCATTCAATGATCGATCAGCACCTTTCGATGGTTATTGATTCTAATTATAGCAGTGCACAGCGTTGAAATTCTATAGACCAATAGCACATCCGCTTGTGCATTCTATATTGGTCTCGCGAGAACCAATGAGACTGGTAGTTTTACCGGTCTTGATCCTTCTAGCTCTGCAATTGCTCTGACGTTTTCTGGAAGTTTATTTGTAAAACTGTTACGACGATAGGCCGAGGTATAACGCAAATACAAAGAAAAGTAGTTTCATATGGTAGATACATATGACTCATCTGTAACCTAGTCATTCACTTGACGAACCACTTAGCAAAATAATAGTAGACTATGTTGGCCATTTGCCTATGACAAGAATAAAAATGAAATTAAGGTATGAAAGAACTACTACCTTTTTGCCTGGTGATAAAATTTTACTCTCTTGTTCATTCTTCAAAATTTTCTTCAAGTTAGGTAGTATGGTCCTCACAAAGTAAGAAAGAAAATAAGTGAATTAAATTACGGACTTAAATTTCGCACTGCTGTAAATGTTTTATATGTGTACCGGTATATGTATATAGATAGCTAGTTGAAGTATGTAGTCAGCTTAATCGTACTTGTCCCACACAGTAAGGAATTAAGTGTTTGAATGCAATCTAACTGTAGTATCCTTAGTGTAAGTAGTCATGGGGAGTCGAAGATTATTTATGAATAATCTTGACCAGAAACTTTCACTTCTGCAGCAATAAAGATCTAAACAATTATATTGCTTGTTCCAAGATATTCCTACACGAACAAATAAAATATATTATGTCACTGAAATTGTATATTCCACAGATGTGAAAGTACTGTGTAAAGGACCAAATGTTAGGTTGATCTTCGTTTGTATTGTTAATTGTGATGGAACACATTTAGTTAAACAAATGTACCATTAAACGATGTATAGGGAAAATGGCCGATTTTAGAACACATTAATGTACTTATAGGTTCAGCCAGGAGTTATTGATCTATAATTAAAGGCAGGCTCAGTTTGTTTAAACTATCCGGAATAGGGTTCCAGTTATGGTTTTGTATGGAAACTGACAGTAAGACATCATCCAGGAACTATTTGGTAGCCATTAGTTGATAGGCATTATGATGTGTCAAATTTTGAAAACTCTTAGAAGCATTGGTTAAAGGAATTGTATCAAAGTTAACTTAATTAAAGTAGAAAGGGCTAGAGATAGTTAGATGATTATTTTCATTTCATCTCTGAACGTCAAAAGAAAATTCGTTCCACGCGACGACACTTGATAGAGTTATATGCTTTGGTAAAAGGCTATGACATAAGACCCTTTCCCAAAATCAACCGGTTAAAGAATGGGGGAGCTTGGCAATAAGTGATTGTTCAAAGGACCGTTAATTACGGCATGATTAGCTTTCTTGACAATCAAAAATTCTACGTAGAAGATTTAGAAAACAGTCGAGTCTGATTGGTTAATAGTAATTTATGGGCGTAACTTGAAAGGAATTAAAAGTTTTACTTTGGAGAAATTCTTCAGTCATTAATCTTTTTTGTGATACTTTGTAGGTCTACTCCGGGAACGTGAAAGACGTCTCTCGTGATTTTTGCAATAAGGCGTGAGAGTTGTCTCAGAAAGTAGACAAACTCTACATTCGAGGTTTGTTGTAAATGAATAAGAAACGGCAAAAGGTACGCAATCTTAGTTTCCCGATTTTAATATGTTATTTCATTTATTGATTTACTTGCAAATGTATTGATTCTATGATGTATGTAAGTATGATTTCATTTTTCAGTGTTTTAGTGAAATGTTAGTCATGACATTTTATTCTTTGATTTTCTAATTATCAATTCATTTGGAGAACTGACAAGGTTGAATGTAATTGAATGTTCGTTGAAAGAGTTCACAAGATTGCATGTAATTGAATCTTGAATGCATATGAATGCTTAGAAGAATTAAGCCTAATAGTTTTATGAATTAACTCTATGTCTAGTATGACATGTATTGAGTGTATATCCTATGCTAATTTGTAATATCTAATTGATTACGTAAACTATTTTAGAATAGTTATTTTTGAGAGGCTAAGCCATATGTAATTTAACACTGCTAGATAGTTTAGTGTAAGAAGTCAAGGGGTGTTAGATATGGGCACATACGTCTTAGCTGAGTGGAATTTAATGATCCCCACTAGTGTGACCCGAATTAAGGTCAAAACAGGCATTGACCTTCTTGTTGTCAACATAGGAATTAGTGTACAAGTGAGTGAGTGCAACAGAATTTATGCCTTTTGTTTTCGGAGCCGAATTAATGTACAAATATAGATATACCTGAAAATATAACCTATTGTCGATTTTTACTTATTAAATGAAACAGCTTTCCTAAACTCTCCCGAGATTCTGGAACTCTACTGGTATTCCCTGAAAATTCCTGTAATTATTCCAAGAACCAGAGCATATTATGAGCCCAACTCTAGGTCCAGAGACGATTGTCAAATCGAGGTTCGACTGGCAAGAATCCAGGTCCAGACAACTAGACATAGGTTGGCAGAGCAGGGACGAACGGAATACTCGAGGTCCGAATAAGAAAGGTGATGATGTCGCTCATCGTTGCACTCAAAAGTCACATCTCGTAGGCAATGAAGAATTGAATTCAGTCACGGACCAGTAATCATAACAGTAAAGAAAATTTGCATTTTGTTTTTCATTTGAGTACATGTTAGTACATTTTTTTCTTTTTTTGTAACCAATTAATTGATTTCTTTTCATTTTAAATTATGTTGTTAAACTGATTAAAATTGATATTTGTTGATTGAAAGGAGTCTCGTTGTGTTTATTTCTTCAATATACTTGTTCAGAGATCTGTATCATTCGTTATATATATCCACACTGGGTAAATCACACCGAGGGAGGTCATTCCCTAGCAGCGAACCGTAGTGGAAAGGTTGGTGTGTGTTTTGAACGCCGCCAATGTATCACAGACATAATGCATTTTTTTATCGCTTGAGAAAGCGGGAATTTTTTGTAATTTTAATTGGTAAACTGTGCTAGGGGCATGGTCTCACAAGGAAAACTCTTCAGTTTAGATGTGCAAGTAGAAACTTTTTAAATTAGTCTACAATTATCTGCAAGAGGGGAAGAAATACCTGAAGACTCCGAGAATTTCAATGAGTAAACTTCCTGTAAAAATGTATCCAGGGAAAGGAATTGTCTGGGAAAATTGACAGACACGTTCTGGAAGTAAGAGCTTGGTAAAACAGGTTATTTGCAACAATCTTATGTAATTCATTGATATTACAACGATGATTGTAGGATTTGTTACAATGTATTTGTATGACTTTATTTGTTACATTCGTAGATTTAATCTCTTGGTATGGTATATACGTGTTGAGTCCATTTATTAGAGTCAGTACAATGATAATTTTCCTTATACAAACATTGATGACTTGCTGAACGTATAGTTCGTTTATTAGTGGAAATTATGTTCTTTAGAATTTTGTATCTGCTTTTAGTTGGAATGCGAAAATGCATATGCGTTCTACTTCCTATATCTGAGTTCATGTACGAAAACACATTGTAATATTATTACTATTTTTGTTTTGGACTGTATTGTTAGATATTGTTTATTAAATTTTATCTTTATTTGTAACGAGGGCTTGGTTTATCTGTTCTATATACCTGATCAGTTCCTTAGCTACTTTACCCGACGTTTCTCAATTTATATCGATATTTACTCGTCCCAGGCAAAGTACACTGTCGGCGATCACCCCTAGACAACGATAACCAAACGGCTATCACCCACCCCACACAAAGCTGGGAGGGTTGTAAAAAACAAAGACATGCCACATACTGGATGAACGGTCTCAAACAGGAATGTTTGAAGAAAGAAATACAGTATTATTTATTGGATTATTATTTCATAGGACCGAATAAAGTGACCGAGGCCCACCATGTATACTTGTCCCGAGACCATATAATACTTACTGTATGTGCACAGACCAAAAAGGTGAATAGTGTGACCAAAACAGATTCAATTCCATTGGAAAAAAATCGACTGCTGCATTGATAAAATAAGAAATGCAAACATGACACTAAATTTGAACATTTGAGACGATTCTGGTAAATTCCACTAACGAAAAGGACAAAGTGAATATCGGCATTCATGACTCCAGGTGGACCTTCTCATATATAATAATGCCTTATGAAATGAAAAGTTCGCATTCTACTTTTCACGTTTAATGAACACGATTACAGCTGTTGTT
This sequence comes from Potamilus streckersoni, assembly GCA_016746295.1. NCBI lineage: Eukaryota > Metazoa > Mollusca > Bivalvia > Unionida > Unionidae > Potamilus > Potamilus streckersoni. The sequence goes on from JAEAOA010001019.1 coordinate 8,721, forward strand.
GATAATTGTAGATGATTACATCGATGATGTCATCAACACCTGGAAAGATATTTAAAGACAATTCAGAATTCCTCGAAAGACTCGCTGATAGAAATTATCTAAACGTGAGTTATGTGATGCTTGCATTTCATTTCCAGGGCATATCCTGGGACCAATTAAACCTATAATTGGTAAAGTCAGTGTTATCTCTGAATTCCATGTCTGTATCAGTAAGACGCAACTAGTTGGATATTTAGGTATGGACAGAAGCTATAGAAAAAATAATTCATTAGGATTTATGTCTGTAATTTCATGATTGTTACGTATTTAATTCGCAATGCCATAGGTTCTTTTACATTTTTCCTTTTGTATTCTAGAAATTTTAAATCATTTGTTGAATTTGATAAAGTTTGTTGTTTTTCACACTTCTTATTGCTTATTTTAAGACCATATATTCGTAAAAGTATGAATGTAAGTAAATGAGTATAAATCTACTCATGCACGAAGTATGTATGTATGTATGTATGTATGTATGTATGTATGTATGTATGTATGTATGTATGTATGTATGTATGTATGTATGTATGTATGTATGTATGTATGTATGTATGTATGTATGTATGTATGTATGTATGTATGTATAGTCAAAATTAAAATATTGTACCATTAGGAATTAGATAAGTTAGATTATAAGTCACAAAACTGCAATTATGATTGGTTATATGTTCCATTTTCTCATTTATTTTTATTAATAATTTTTACATTATTTTCTGTAATAACGACTTGATTAATCTATTGCTTGAAATAGACTATACATTGACTAAACAATTCATTATTTTATTAAGCTCAAAATCAAACAGATAAAACGAACACACCTGTAGATTTTCATGCGTCTCGAGACTCTGTTCATCCCTATTTAATACCATCTTCCAATAACTGTCAAGTGCAACGTTAAAAAGGAGTAGGTGATAAAATGCTAACGAACAAACAGAACAACAACAAAAAAGTATCAGACCTAGTCAATGTGACGAAAGTAGAATGATTAAACCGGGTGTGAAACTTCTTAATACCCATAGGAATATGATCTTCATTAAAGCTACACCAATTCAGTTTTAAGTGGAGTCGCAATGACATTTTTTTTTAAATTATAATGATAAAAATAGTTTATCTCCTCAACCATTGAATCAACTTCATCCAAGTACGATTCCCTACTTCCATTATACATTTATTGAGAACACAAAATTATAGGTACCCCTCCTTTAATGTTTCCTCTTTCCCGTATATTTAAAACTGCTTAATAAGTTTACTTCAGATATAAAAATATGATGCTATTCCGTTGGGATTTTTTGCGTGACACTTGTCCAAACAAAACTGCTACTCAATATTACCATTGACTGGAATGGTCCATTTTAAAGACTTTTAGTATTCAAAAGAAAATACCCTTTAACAAAATGGTAAAGTGGCTCCAAGGAATGAGGCCGTCATAATAAAAGGGTTGTTCCTACTTTAGCAAGATCGACTAATAAATTGTTTAGTGATATAGTCGAAAGATAAAGTAGTTATTGTGCAATATCTTTAAGTGGTTTTCAGATATAGCTCAAAGAAACAGACAAACATAAGCAAAACAACTATTTGCGAAATATGAGCTGGAAATCATTCCGAACAATACCTAGTCGTAACTAGGTTCCCAATTAAAGCACTTAATGACAATCATGTGGTAATTACATCTATATTGTCATAATTATAATATATAGAGGTTAAAATACATAAACCAATGAAAGGAAATGCAATTTATAGATAAAAAGTCTTTGTATTGACAACTTGAGATTTAATCTAAGAGGTGATTTAATAATGTTCACCAAACAACGTTTAACAGTTGTATAAAAATTCCATTATGACGTTTTAAAAATATAATTGGATTGTCAACGTCATGAAACTGTTACATTTGCAAATATTTTGTGGCTTTACTCAGTCATTCACAACTGGAATCAATTAGCATTTTAATAATTCTGTCATTTGAAAGTGGTAAATCGGATAATTCTACCACTTCTTAAAAGGGCGATGTTGCTATGATAGTCCTATATTCAGTTATTACTCAGTTGGATGAGCATTTGTTCAAAATCATTTCTACGCCATATTTACAAGTTCACATGAAAAATATTCATACCTGTGGAAGATACTGACCGAGATCTTACAGTATTGTAACTCGTATATCTCAATTTCACCCTACTCGCAAGTGATGTATAATTATTTCAATTTACTAAACATTTAAATAAATCATCGTTTTATCTAAAAATTCTTTTACAAAGGAGTAGATTCTTCACAAGATACAGGCACAAAGAATGATTTTGAATGGAACATGTGTGCAGTTTCATATTTCAAACTAGGTTTTTGTATAAGCGTGATATGTCAATTACTATCACCATCATCATCATCATCATCATCATCATCATCATCATCATCATCATCATTGTTATTATTATTATTACTATATAGTATTAATATTATTATTATTATTATTATTATTATTATTATTATTATTATTATTATTATTATTATTATTATTATTATTATTATTATATATTATTATTATTATTATTATTATTATTATTATTATTATTATTATTATTATTATTATTATTATTATTATTATTATTATTTCAACTGATCAATTCAATGTTAAAAAATGTTATCTTTTTTACAAATATTATTGTATCTTGCCCTCGTAACTCGTAAATTCATCGGAAATGTTAAAACTCAATTATTGACAAAATGTGACAGAACTTAACGTGTTTTGGACTCTATTACAAAGCAACTAATTGAAAGTTATCACTTTCTAACAATTGGTTGAGTCGTGTTTTCTCTACCTTGTATATTTTGGCTTAGAAACAGCTGTTCATACTTCAAATAATATCTGGATTAACATTTCATCCATCTCTCTCAGATTATTGACACAAAGTCGTCGGGACTGTCTAAATAACCATTAAGCTTCATTGGGTGAAAATTCCACAGCAAAAATATTATTTCACCTTTAGACTAAAATTCTTTTTATAGAGTGCTAACTATATAAGCCATCAGAATCGTCTCTTTGGTACAGGTCAACATCAAGAATCGCTTCGGTAAAATATGCATTTATTATTTTAATAATTCAATATGAATTTCTTTCAAGTAGTAAGCGTAATATTTCATATAGCATTTATTTTGGGGGATTTTATAAACAATATTTCCGTTTCGTGTTATTATAATTTTCTTTTCGTTACCTTTATTGTCAGTTATGGGTGAATATAACTACTGTACATATGTTTATATAAAGGTAAGTACATATCTACGCATGATGCACTGCTTTAGCACATTATACTTGCCACACTATTTTAGACATCATAAGCAGATCTTTCCTTTTCTTTAGGTCATTTTATCATGGAGAGACCAGTAATGTTCCTGCAATTTCTGTTGGTGCTGGTGGTGGCTATCCAAGTAATTTATGCCTGCAGATGTAGACAGCGTACAATGAAGGAGGCGATCTGTGCTAACCAAACATGTTGGTAACATTAGTATATTAGTAAGATTCCAGCTTCACGCTAAAACTGAGAGCAACAATAATGTAAAAATCGTAATGGTGGTAGTGGCGATGGTTGTGGTACAAAATCAAATAGCGATACAACTTTTAAAATAGTCAACATCTTCTGTTGTTAACACCAACACAATCACTACTCCATTCATGTTTCTCTTATACTTGTAAAATGTTCCGACATCAATAATATTCCTTTATATAGTAATATATGTACGAAAAATGTAGAAATTGCATGGTTAAAATATTGCTCATTTACCTCTGTATGTCAGTAAAATTTCATTGTATTAACTAATTTGGCAGGTTTCTCGATTTCAAAAATAAAAACCTACTGTTATGTCAGGGTTTATCAGCCCTTGAGTGGTCTAACTGGGCCTGCCTATATTCATTCCCTCTCGAATTAATGGGTTCCCTACGTGTGAATGTTGATATTGTTAGATTAGTCTCTAGCGGAATTTGCCGAATGTACCACATCACTACATTTGGTGCACTCCGGAAAAAAGATCGGAATTTTTAATTAAATTCACTTGCTCAATCAAGTCGTTATTAATATGGTGCTTTGTTTTCTTTCTCAAGTGAAAAGATCAGTAATAATGTCACACTAAATGTAATGATTTTAACTACAAACCTATAAAATAAAACACGTATTCAGCTGGATATGTAACATGTACATGCATTCAGTCATATATACATGTATACATAGACAGGTGTACAAAAGTGCACGTTTGTATTACCCTCATAACCGTGTTCATGACTACATTAAAAGCTTGTTTCTGTACTACAGATATCATGGCAACTACAAAGTTGAAGTATTTTCAAGACATAAACGGGAAACATACCACTGATGAAAGCTTAGCTTTTTACGTGATGTACGATATGTATCTGGAACAAATGTACGATGTAAGTAATAAAATTTACTTGTAATATTGTTTGAGAAATCCAAACAGTTAGGCAGTGTTTTTCGATATAATAATAATTTTCGTAATCAGGGAGAGTATATGGTTGATGAAGGGGAAATTCAAGTTGATATTACTTCCATGATAGTATATGGTTGATGAAGGGGATTTCAAATCGTTATTACTTCAATGATAGTACATGGTAATTAATGGGAAATTCAAGTTGATATTGCTTCAGTGATAGAGTATGATTATTGAAGTGGTATTCAAGTTGCTATTACTTCAATTATAGTGTATGGTTGATGAAGGGGAAATTCAAGTTGCCATTACTTCAATTATAGTGTATGGTTGATGAAGGGGAAATTCAAGTTGCTATTGCTTCAATGCTGTTAAGCACCCTCACATTAAAAATGAAAAAGGCAAATGAACTGTGATGTAACTACTTGTATTAACTGCATCATACATGCAGCTTATGCCCCATTAGTCTGGTAACACGCTCCATAATACATTGAAATCTAATACTTTACAGAGAGTGGCTTTTGGTGAGTTTGTCTTCCACATAACTATTGTTTTGTCAGCTACTTTCCTTGATATTTAGTAACTGCATCTTACATTATTAACAAAATCATTGATATTCTTTTCTTAAGATTATTGCATTTCTTGTGCAAACTGCCCTTACTGTTTTGTGTTCTAATATGAGTTTTTGTAGTTGTGTTCTTCAATCTTTAATTCAGTTCTTATTTCCTCATGTGGTACACATGCTTATACTTTTCATTTACTTTATCATTGAAATCACCGTCACAACGAGTGCAAAACTTAAAACAATCATATTTGCTACAGATTTCAAACTATTCAATTAATGTATACTTGTACCTTGCTTTTTTCTAAATTCGACGTCTTAATGATTGGCACAAAGCATCTAGTGAACAAAAGGACACGACTAACCAGCTACCCTGAGCCTAGAAATAAATAGTCTCGGGCGGACACTGGTACATGACATAAAAGAGTATGGTCATTGGATGACTACTAGTATGGTTTTATACTATGCATTTTAAAGTTAGTTAAAACAAACACCACGTATTCAAAGATAGATTAACATGCAATTTATCAACACGTTTTCATGGGATAAAAAATTGTAATCCTAGTCAGAAGATACCACTATTTCTATATAATGTAATGAAATAAATATCAATCAAAATGTATGTCATAGAATAAAGATTCGCAATCTTTATTTTGTTAGACTCACAGGAAAGTCAGTTTATCTGATTTCTAAAGGACAGTTCGCGTTTTCTTTTTCAGGAGGGACCGAAAAAAATGAGTGTCGACGAAAACCATTTCTTCAAGTTGGTTACACCACTGAATTGTGGCTTTCCTTTCAAACCACGCATCAATTATTATATTTCTGGTAAGGCGTATAACTTCAAACGTGAAGCTTTAAGCAAGATATTACAAATGACATCAATAATCTCGAAACGAGTACAATGTCAAAAGAATTATTAGTAACCCCGTGCTTCTAGCGTAATTAATATTATGATACCACGATTCACATATAGAATGTAATGCGCACACATACAAGTACGCACACACATAGGGAATATTTGTTATTTGTCGTCATTTAAAGTTGATAAATTTTAAATTTCTCAAATGCAGAATACACATGGATTATATTTTCATAAGATTAAAGTAGATTTTATAAACGGACGGAAGAAACTACACATATATTATGTGAATAATTTATACTGACAAAAATATCGAAAAGCATACACAAATGAAATAAAGAACAGTGACATAAAATGAAAAGCAAACTTGAATGAGAGTGAGATAGCTAGATAAATGGATAGAAAGATACACCAATCGAAACAACAATGATTATAACATTTAATTGTGTTTTAGGAATGGTACTCAAAGATGGTTCACTTTTTGTCACAGCCTGTGATTACGTACATCCTGTAGACTGGAATCTCCCCCTCGAACAAATGGAGCGCATGAATGATATTCTAACTGGCGTTTTGCAATTTTACTGCTATAATATTGGCTAGGCGTTAACTACTACGGTTCCTTGTCCGTATGCTAGTGTCATAATAAACGAATCAAAGCATTGACTCATTCTAAGTCAATTAATTTCAATTATATGCATATCTACTATTTTGTTTTCTTTCTTTCTTTCTTTCTCGTTTTTCTTGATTTATATATTCTATTCACTTAAAACTAATGATAAAAAATATTAACTAATACCATCTATATCATAGATCGTTTTTCACTCGACCAATAATTCATAGCATGTCTAATTTTTCATTATGTCACATCATGGTCTTACTGAAGACTACTCATCACAATGCTGAACATAAACGTTGAAGTTAAATGATAATGTTTGGGTAACGTTTCACTTATTTTTTTACATTTATGTCTTCTCCTTCCAAATTAAGATATTTATCTCACAACGTTCATTTTCTCCATGACGCCGAGAAATCATCGGCTCATATGAACAATCCAAACTCTTTTGGAGAAAGTTACTCTGTTGGCACTGCTCTATTGCTATTTTCGTCACAAAACAGACACTGCTTGGTACCGTGTAATACCTAATCTTGGAGTAAAAGTAATTCAAAAGTTGCTAAGAGATATTCAACATGTAATGCAACCCTGAAATCTGGGAGAAACCAAACGTAGGTAAACACAAAACGGGATGACATTTTTTTCAAGAAGGATTCTGATAAAGCTTACATTATTGTTATCTGCTGATCCTCTTACATTGTGACATTCTATGATTCATAGATGTTCCGTTTATCATTTTTCACATATGCAATATTTAGAATAATTGTATTCCAATGTGAGTCTAACAACTAAAATCGCTTATCAATAAAAATTAGACTAATGTTTCCTTGAGTAAAACGATAGAGAAGACAACTTTTGATATAGTATAAATCGCTAAATGAAGCCTGTCTGACGAATAAATGACATACATACAGGCACATTACTAACTCATATGACTTGACTCGAAGAACGAAGTGAACGACATATAACATCCAACTATCAAAGTCGTTTTAATATCTAGAGAATGACCTTGAGAAAACAGTAAGCAGTCAGATGCGTAAATATAACGACATGCAGAAAGGCAGGTTAATAGCTAATTTGATAAAAAGATAGGGACCAGCGGGAGAGGAGTTGAAATAGTTTAATTAAAACAATATCTTTCGAAGGAGATGTGATCACGTACCTCATTAGTAAATATTATACTGAAGATATGGGCTGACATGTAATTTTCTTCACCGAGTGTAATTTAAAAGTTTCTCGTACATGGCAGAGAGGAAATGTTTTATAAAAATCAAAAAGTATCATAGAGTATTCTTGTAACACTTTATAAAGGTATTTTCCACTATGATAAATTATCTGTATTGACATTGATGGAGCTAAAGCATCAGGCACGGGGGTTTGAAGGAACTGGCTGTTCAGTACCGGGTAATTCTGAACTGGAAAGGTAAATGTAATGAAGACACTTCGAAATCCAATATTTTCTCTCCGACTCCCTGTTCGAACAAATATTTCCCCATTAAATACGCAATCAATGTTGAAAAATTGTATACAATTTAAATCAGAGTGTTTGCATAAAACATGTTTTACAACATGCATTACCTTTTGGAAGCACAAAATACAGAATCTCTCTCTCTCTCTCTCTCTCTCTCTCTCTCTCTCTCTCTCTCTCTCTCTCTCTCTCTCTCTCTCTCTCTCTCTCTCTCTCTCTCTCTCTTCGTGTGATACTCTTGTGATACTTTCTGCGAGACCAAATTTAGTAGAGCCACGATAATGTTTACGCTCTTGCCAACGGCTGGGTTAATTATAAACGCGGCACTGTGAGACTCATACGTCGTATACACTCCAACTGTAGATGCAGATATTGAATAAGTAACTCCATCAAATATTGTCTTTTGCCGATTGTATTTCTTTTATTTCCGTTCTTGGTTATCTACGACGCTCTTGATATCGGATTGATAAGCTGGAAGTATTTTTATATCATTATGGTCATTGTGTAACACGTAAAATGCCGCGTGTATTTGTCCTGCTGAAGTCAATCGTGGGGGTCAACGGCACTAGCGTTGGCCAATTTGGGGTCATACGTAGTAACATTGGAATCTCTGGCAGCGACTGGTTCAGCTCTCTTGCGAAGGTATTCCACAACCTAATATGGACTCGCAGAGTCGCCGTTAACAGGCGTTCTTTAACGTCATGAGTGTATTGAATACAATTTTAGACTGGCAATTTTCACATGCATTTACATACTCACGTTTTAAAGATATAAATTAACTCGTCGGTTTACGCTATAGGTTACGTGGAACTAGTGTGCATAAAGTTCGATGGTTGTCTGATTCAGAAATCTGACACGTGTCGTCTTCAGAGCAAGAGCATGATATGGGAACGGAAAAACCAACATAATTATTCTTATAAGTAGGCTATAAGTAAAATTCCTGGAGAAGACTTTCCACGATAATAGCGAAATTACAGGCTAGAAAGGAAATCGTTGTTTACATCTTTTCGCATAGGCAGGTGCAGTGGTTCGAGAAGATGTATTTGGTTCTGATACCAATGAGTTAAACCAGAGCATAAACAGGAATAGCTTTAATCATTCGTTTTCAAGTCCGGCCCCTTTACACTTCACTGTTCAATAAAAGCCATTGCTGTGTCAGAGGAAGACTATCGTAGTATTGCCCATGTCTTCTGATATTTACTGACGAATCATTTAACTCTGTACGTCAATAGATTTGGTCACAGCAAGTTATGATTTCAGAGGCTAGATTATGGCTTCATTACACACGACGATGCCATTATGAGTCTCAGATGTAGTGTTTTTATCCTCAAGTTTGTTGATATTACTATCAATTTTTGTCACTTTCTCTTGCAAATCGGAACAGGTTTTATCCATGTCGTTGATTTCTGAATTGAATTTCTCCAGCGAGACATTATCTACACCTACAAATCAAGTCTTCATCACATTGATGCCAACGCAGTGATTCTTTTCTTTTATACGGGAAATTTGTTTGGAGACCGATTTCTTAACACACTTACCTGACTAGCGCGCAATCAATGTTTTTATGAAATCCAAGTGGCCCATGGGAGGTCGCCATATATTGACTACATGATCGAGCGCTCTGGCACACAATTTAAGGTTACGGTTACTCTATAGACACAAACTCCGTGTCGATCCTGGCTGTGGAACGCTAATGTCCATAACAACAGCGACGGTATACTTATGAGCATAAATATTACCAATTTCTATCACGAGTATGGATAAACCTAGGGCACATGCACTAGCAGCTATGTTTGAGCCAGCAAAGCAAAATTTATATACAGTTTCTCCTATGTACTGTTCTATTTTTCCTACATTTATATTTTGAGATTTAAATATATAAGGGTAATAGTCTTTAATGCCGTTAAAAGTACTTACTTTATCGTTCACAGTTTTCCCCTTTATTTCCAGTTCCTTGATTTTACTGTTCTCAATGTTTTGGTTCTATTTATTTACATAAACCCCTTCCTTTGTTGTAAAGATTACCAAATTTCCCTGTCCTTATTTTGACCCCTTGTAAGTTTCCCTTTTCTAATTTTTCCCATTATTGCATTATTAAGAAATCTTGTTCTGTGACAGGTTTTCCATTCAAAAGGAATTCAGTATAAGTTTGTTGTTTATTTGGAGCCGTTGGTTTTTTACCTTACGATTATACTATAGTGTTTAGGTATTTTTTTAATTATATTTTCAGATATTCCCAATCTTTCAAAACGTATCCCATAGCAATTTGTTTAAAACTATTTATGTGTGTTCTTATTTTATCTATATAATTTACATTTCCAAAGTGTTAATTGTTTAGTTTCAATACTCCTTGCCCCATTTTTATTTTATTAGCTATTTATAATACTAGTTAGACTGTGTTATGGTCGGTTATTTTATCGTCCTGTAAATGACATGATTTAATTGATTTTATTTGATCTTCAGAGATATTTTTTGTTTGATGTGGGGTTTAGCGCCATTTTTCAGCACACGATAGGCTGTAGAAATCACCGGAAAGAACCACCGACCCAGGAGAAGCTACTGGCAAGCTTTCTCACATATCCACATTCGCCGAATCCTAGACTCGAACCAACGCAGACAGAGGTGAGATGGCAGTGATCCGTAACGGACAGCGTTTTAGACCACTCGGCCGCTCGGGGCTCCTCTTCAGATCTTCAGAGATATAAAATGTGTCCAGCCTACTTCCCATCCCTTGATCATATGTATATGTATACTTTCTAACATCTGGCTTTTCCATCTAATATTGTGCACAAAATTATATATATATATATATATATATATATATATATATATATATATATATATATATATATATATATATATATATATATATATATATATATTGATGATATTCCGGTTATTTAGTTTAATATAAATTTCTTTGCCATGAAGTTCTGTATTTCATTTTTTTTGCTCAAAGTTTAAATCTTTGATTTCTTGCCGAATAATTCCTGCTACATTCTTGCTAGGATGGTTACCAGTCATTACTAAAGCGTCCACTTTTTCTAGTAATTTAACTTCTTGACTGTCTAAGCAGTGCGTTTCTGGTATCAAGATAAAATCGTATAGTTTCACATTTTTTGAAATTTTCCATAATTTGTTTTCAAATCCATTGGTATTTACAGCCAAGATTTTGCGGTTTAATCCCTCCATCATGGATGTGTTAGATCTTTATTTCCATTTAAAATTGTATTTAAGTTATTTGTAAAATTTCCTTCAGTTATTGATTTGCTCCTTCGTAGGCAATCCATTTTGCTTTGTACTCTTGTAAAGTCAGTGGTCTTCTTTGCGTGTCCCTTTGGATTTCTCTATTACGGAAGATCGCTTTATAGGATTCTCTGGCCTCTTTCAATAATTCTATGACTTCCTACTCCGAAGGCGTTCTTGGCGTGGAAGCCGACCTTTTCCTCTACTCGATCCATGTACGATTCACTCATTCCACTATACACTGACTGAGGACATAGAATCATAGGTACAAATCCTTTAATGTTTCCTCTTTCCCGTATTTAGAAAACTGCTTAATAGGCTTACTTCTGATATAAAATTTTTTGCTTATTCCCTTGAGCTTTTTGCGTGACTCCTGTACAAACAAAGCTCTTACGCAATACTACCTTTGCCTCGAATGGTCCATTTTAAAGACCTTTAGTATTCAAAAGAAAATACCCTTTAAAGAAATGGTAAAGTCGCTCTAAGAAATAAGGCCGTCAAAATAAAGGGGTTGTTCATACTTTAGCAGGACGGACTAATAAATTGTTTAGTGATATAGTTGAAAGATAAAATAGTTATTGTGCAATATCTTTAAATGGTTTTCAGATATAGCTCAAAGTAACAGAGAAACATAAGCAAAACAACTATTAGCTAAATATGAGCTGGAAATCATTCTGAACAATACCTAGCCATAACTAGGTTCCCAGTTAAAACACTTAATGAGAATTATGTGGTAATTACATATCATATATTGTCATAATTATAATATATAGAGGTAAAAATACATAAACCAATGTTCTTATCAAGATCTCAATTCTAAAAGAAAGAAACGAAAATATTAATTTGTGTACAACATATTGAAATCTCTAGTTATTGGAAGATAAAAACATCCAAATTTAAGCTAGTGCTTTGATATTGATTGGAGTGTAAGAGAAGCGTGCTCCAATCAATAATTCATATCCTGAATATAATAAGGACATTGAAATGAATTTAGATTAAGCATTTATTATTGTCCAGCTTTCACTTGGTAATGGAAAAAGCCTAATTAATAAGCCAGTTCAATCGGATAGAAGTCAAATAATGTTTTTTATCGCACCATTCAATCAATAAAAACTTATTAGATTTCGTTGTGAAGTTGGGAACAAAGTAATTGATAATCACCATTGGGTATAATTAAATTAATTAGGTTTACAATGTGAATGACCAATGGAAGGTTATGGACATGATCCAAAAGGTCGTTACTTGGAAAAATACCGTCCACACTCACAATCTACCCCCCCCCACTAAAACTTGATATAAAGTTAAACCTGTCCTTGGAAAGCACGCGAGAACCACGCGTCATTATGGACAAATATCTTTTGAGACTGGATTTGGCACTTGTGATTAAACAGCTTCCAGAATATAAAAAGGCTTTGAGCTGTTTTGTTCTCAGTGAGATTCCATGCTCTCAAGGGAATATTATGTCTATTTCTTACAGCGATCCCACCTCTTCGCAGTCAAGCATTCCCCACAAAAAGATGTAACCGTATCTACACCATCATATGTGACACCTTATTCTTATGAATGCTGAACTTTCTGCCTTCTCGTAATTAGACACGAGAAGAAGGTTATGATAGAAACGTCTAAAAACAACATCAGACAATTCTCATCATAATATAGTGGCGGAGAATCCAAAACCAATCCAATTTATCTATCATAATAGTGGTGGACGAATAACAAGAATAAGTGTCATGAATTATTATCTAAGAAATAGACTATTGCCGAAACTCTTAACACCATCAGACTTTCCTTCACCTGGCTCTGCGAGACTGACAACATCCGCAACCGCACCTCTCCTAACACCATTAGACTTCACTTCGCCCGGCTATGCTACCTCGACTCCAGCAGCGACAGCGCCGCCATATTCCAAAGAGAAAACCCAAATTAGAACAACCGCACTCATTTTAGACACTACAGCAACCAGAAATATCACAACGGAACGAATATGATTACAGCTATGAGAGGATCGCAACATAACATGCATACATCGCCTATGAGAATTCTTTTTGCAGTAACACCTGAGACTACGACATTTCGAATGCATACAGTGCTAAGTCCAGCTCCAAATTTGACCTAACTACAACCCAAAATGAATTGCAGCGACATCTACGCTCTCACAGATCAGCGACAACAGCATTAACAGTCCCCTTCTCAGTGAAAGTGACTTTAACATTTTGAACTCTTTCGGTATTAGAGACAATAGATGTATTGTTTGCTATTAGTTCATATCAAGAATATTTCTTCATTGTGGTATATCACACAAAGGTATGATTTTTCTATCTCTTATTTTGATTTTTTTTAAAATGACAAATTGAAAGTTAGTGCGTAAATTTCAAACGATTAATAACACTAATCTAACTTATACTATATTTCATTTTTTATTGAGTAAATAACATTGTTATACTTACTGTCATTAACATACATCAGAGTTGCTAAGATTTCTACTACAGAGAATGTGAATGAACCTTTAAGTTTAATTCCGTGCCCTACGCATTTATATCAAACATCAAACCTACTCGTCTTGACCCTTCAAATTACATTATACATGTTTCGCTACTATCACACATATCGATCGTACCGTATTTACCTATCTTAAGGAGCATTGTACTTTCCGCTATGCCGTTTCAAACATTGATGCAGAAGTTGTTTGTTTTGTTAGCTTAATGTTGTTCGATAATGTTATTGAGAATTTCTCTTACGTGTTTCATATGAAATCATATGAATGTATACCATAATGTATAATATATGGTATTGTCTTGGCAAAACGCCAAATGTACGGTTCTAATGTCTTCAAACCAGTCAGAAGAGAGTTTCCTTCTATGGTTTTGCAGCATCAAATGATGTTGTAGTGTTATTATGTACGTTTTTCTATAGCTAAAGTGTCTGAACGATTGTTCGGCACAGAGTTTTGTAGCAGCTAACGGCCTGCATATTGAATGTTTGACGCAGAGAGAATGCTCTGCATATTGAATTTTTGAATGCATAATGCATTTTGAGCAGCTATTGCCTGCATATGATCAACTTCTGAGTAAAGTTTGTTTGAAAGGTTGACGGTAATACTTTCCTTTTCTTACGTCATAGGTAATGTTAGTAATACACGCTCAGTTTTACAATTTTAATAATGCACTAAATCATGTCGAATAAGTTTTACGATTTTAATGATATCTTCATTTACAGCTCATTGGATCGATTAAATGCAATTTCATACACACACAGGTCAAGGTTTGATTGCAAATGAACATACGTTATGGTTATTATAGTAGAATTAACATAACACTAACATTTTCATCTTCATTACTGTTGATTTATACCAAATTCTTGCAAGGTTCTCTAAGCAAATATTCTTACCTCAATGTCGCTTGTATTTAATGATATTATGTATGCACTAAGAAGATAAATTCAATATTGGTTTACAAGTACTATCCATAATAATGAGAGTTATTTTTACAACACGTCGCTGAAGCAAAATAATAACCGTAGTCACTGATAAATATGTTATGCTGCTGTTATGCAAAATAAAAAAAATAAATAAATAAAAAAATAACAAAAAAAGAGTAAAATAATATTTAAAAAAAATAAAAAAACCAAGAACTACAAGCTAATATTAACTTTTTATACTCGTCTTACAGGACTAGTATTAGCATAGATTATGTACACCTACAAATCGCACACAATCGAGTACACGTCGTACACGACTAGGTCGAATATTTCGTAATTGAATTAAATACGAAATTCAGAAGAAAATTTGTCGTATATTGGGAGAAATAATTATAGTCCTATCCTCCATTCCATTCCTTCTTCATACCTTCTATCTCGTTTTCTTCTTTCGGGATGATCAAACCTCTCAACCTCTTTCTTTTTCTTTAAGGTATAGATGGAATATGGATTTGGTTCGTAGGATTGTATTCTTTTTTTTTAAACTCTGAATTCAGTGTTCGCAGTAACAGAACAAAATCAATTTACGCTAAAGGCTATATCTAGCCACTCCCACTATTTTATGATTCAGCCGATAAGTGGACTCACACTTTCAAATCAGCTTTTAAGGAATTATTCAGTCGAATGTGTCGAACATTGACACAGAGATGTCAACAGTAGCTACATAAATGATATTCTTTCACACTTCAAGTCAATACGAATTACAATGAATATGCAGTTTAATATAACAATCTCATTAATGAATTAGTTAATTCAGAAACGTGTTTTGCATTCTTTAAATGTATCATGAGAGAAGTTTTGCCTTCATTGATAAAATAGGTAAATATCTATTGGTAATGCTGACAATGAAAACAGCACAACATTTAGCAAGTTATACAAATATGCTAAAGCAACAGAATAATGAAATTTAAATTTTCGGTATTATTGCTCGATAGGGAGATGATTTCTTCTCCTACACCTGACAAATTGATCATAGAATTAGAACATGTTAACGGCTATTGGTCCACACTCAAAACGCTTATACTATTAGAGCAAGCGATGCTTGCTATTGTCGAAATAATCGTGCAGAAGTTTCGACAATAGAAGAAAGGATTGCAGCTCAAACGGTTGAGACTCAGCAAATTAGTCATACAGCGAAATTTTCAGCAGGCGAGTTCACTTGCTATACTGATTTCACAGCATGTTTTAATGGAATTTATCAATCCAATTGAACGATCGTATCTATATTGCGCTACATACCCCAGTTGTCCAGATGACATTCAAGACGTATCAATTAATTCTAGTTTAATGAAAGCATCACGAATAAACATTATACAGTTACTTGGTTTACAAGAGATCATACCGCATTATGACACACATTTTAGATATCTCCTAAATTAAAATATTAGTTGTCTCATATATGAAATAATATATTGGGGAGCCATAATTCACATCCTATTAATAAGCAGTATCACTCAATATTATGAACACGCCGTTCTATTGATCGCATGATCCTAGGTCAATGACATATGATGGAAATAACCTAGCGCTTACACAGCAATTTAATTATGTTCTGCTGAAGTTATTTACAATCAAATAGAAAAAAATAAT
The DNA here is from genome assembly GCA_016746295.1 of Potamilus streckersoni. NCBI lineage: Eukaryota > Metazoa > Mollusca > Bivalvia > Unionida > Unionidae > Potamilus > Potamilus streckersoni. The sequence continues at coordinate 24,994 of JAEAOA010001019.1, forward strand.
AAAATAATAACAAAAAGAGTAAACTAACGTATAAAAAAAAACCAACATAATATATAAAAAAACCAACATAAATCATAAATAATAATGATATAAAAGAAACATATTTTTTTCATTGCAGATTCTCACTATTGTACTTGAACTTCATTGAATGTGTCAAATGTGTTTTCGTATGGTTCCTTTGAATAAACTCTTTCTTTACCATACAGATGTCACATTACGTATTATCCTGTCACATTGCATATTTTAATGTTTTCTTAATATATTGTGTTTCTTTATTCCTCATCGAGGTACTACACGGTAAATTGTTTTTCCTATTTCTTAACTTTTGTCAGTGCATTGTATTTTGGTCTTTTTCATATTTTTACTTCCTTGTGTAATTGTCATCACTTTTTCAATTTATATTGACTCCTTATTATACATTTTATGGTACATTTTCTATGTATCTTTTATCATATGTATTTTGACGCATTGTCAACGTACCTTACAGTTTATCGATTATTATACATTTTACTGTATTCTTTTTGAATTTCACAATATGTACTGCAATGAACATTGTTCTCATTGCCTTTTTGCAATCTATCAACTTACCAATGCATTGTAATTTTTTCATCTACCTAAGCATTGTAATTTTTGATTTTTAATATTTTTTTTTCTTTTTTCTTCCTCGCATACTTATCAAATTTTTTACTAGCCTCGAGGTCTCGGCTAATTTAACTAAGAGGTATTTATCAAGATCTCAATTCTAAAAGAAAGAAACGAAAATATTAATTTGTGTACAACATATTGAAATCTCTAGTTATTGGAAGATAAAAACATCCAAATTTAAGCTAGTGCTTTGATATTGATTGGAGTGTAAGAGAAGCGTGCTCCAATCAATAATTCATATCCTGAATATAATAAGGACATTGAAATGAATTTAGATTAAGCATTTATTATTGTCCAGCTTTCACTTGGTAATGGAAAAAGCCTAATTAATAAGCCAGTTCAATCGGATAGAAGTCAAATAATGTTTTTTATCGCACCATTCAATCAATAAAAACTTATTAGATTTCGTTGTGAAGTTGGGAACAAAGTAATTGATAATCACCATAGGGTATAATTAAATTAATTAGGTTTACAATGTGAATGACCAATGGAAGGTTATGGACATGATCCAAAAGGTCGTTACTTGGAAAAATACCGTCCACACTCACAATCTACCCCCCCCACTAAAACTTGATATAAAGTTAAACCTGTCCTTGGAAAGCACGCGAGAACCACGCGTCATTATGGACAAATATCTTTTGAGACTGGATTTGGCACTTTTGATTAAACAGCTTCCAGAATATAAAAGGCTTTGAGCTGTTTTGTTCTCAGTGAGATTCCATGCTCTCAAGGGAATATTATGTCTATTTCTTACAGCGATCCCACCTCTTCGCAGTCAAGCATTCCCCACAAAAAGATGTAACCGTATCTACACCATCATATGTGACACCTTATTCTTATGAATGCTGAACTTTCTGCCTTCTCGTAATTAGACACGAGAAGAAGGTTATGATAGAAACGTCTAAAAACTATGACTTCCTACTCCGAAGGCGTTCTTGGCGTGGAAGCCGACCTTTTCCTCTACTCGATCCATGTACGATTCACTCATTCCACTATACACTGACTGAGGACATAGAATCATAGGTACAAATCCTTTAATGTTTCCTCTTTCCCGTATTTAGAAAACTGCTTAATAGGCTTACTTCTGATATAAAATTTTTTGCTTATTCCCTTGAGCTTTTTGCGTGACTCCTGTACAAACAAAGCTCTTACGCAATACTACCTTTGCCTCGAATGGTCCATTTTAAAGACATTTAGTATTCAAAAGAAAATACCCTTTAAAGAAATGGTAAAGTCGCTCTAAGAAATAAGGCCGTCAAAATAAAGGGGTTGTTCATACTTTAGCAGGACGGACTAATAAATTGTTTAGTGATATAGTTGAAAGATAAAATAGTTATTGTGCAATATCTTTAAATGGTTTTCAGATATAGCTCAAAGTAACAGAGAAACATAAGCAAAACAACTATTAGCTAAATATGAGCTGGAAATCATTCTGAACAATACCTAGCCATAACTAGGTTTCCAGTTAAAACACTTAATGAGAATTATGTGGTAATTACATATCATATATTGTCATAATTATAATATATAGAGGTAAAAATACATAAACCAATGTTCTTATTTCTGTAGGAAAGGAAATGCAATTTATAGATAATAAAAGACTTTGTATTGACAACTTGAGGTTTAATCTAAGAGGTGATTTAATATGTTCACCAAACAACGTTGAACATTTGTAAAAAAAAATGTCCATTATGACGTTAAAAAATATAATTGGCTTGTCAACGTCTTGAAAGTGTTACATGTACAAATTGTTTGTGGCTTTACTCAGTCATTCACAACTGGAATCAATTAGCATTTTAATACTTCTGTCATTTGAAAGTGGTAAATCGGATAATTCTACCACTTCTTAAAAGGGCGATTTTGCTATGTTAGTCCTATATTCAGTAATTACTCAGTTGAATGAGCATTTGTTCAAAATCACTTGTACAGCATATTTACAATTTCACATGAAAAATTAGTCTGGTTCCCTGACCTCTCTCCACTACGTTTCTTTTCGTTATGAGGGTCAGGTAACAGCCTCCGCCATGTTGAAATTGCGCAATATATATGGAAGGTAAACATGCATTTTGATCAGCATTGCTCACAACATTAAATATTCTCGCATAGAAGTGTTAAAAAGTGTGTTCTATATGGAAAAATGATACAAAACGATGAGTTCTACTTGGTTGTATTCTTTAAATCTGTGTTAAGTCTTTGCAGAACGTTGTGTAGCGTTTTAATTTTAAAAATACTCGTATGTGGGGTGGGGTGAAAATACCATTTTACTCGACCCTGTACATAACTAGGCGCAGCTTAGTCTTTTTATACTGATTTTTTTCTTTGCAACCATAAAGTTCGATAGTTTGAAATAGGTCCAGGCCTTAAGACATCCGCTATTCTTAAATTATAAAGAAGGTTTTGATAAATAACTTTAACACGTCCAGGACAATATTTGATTAATGCACGATTAATATGTTGTGTTGTTATATAGAATGATGAGGTTGAGCTTTTAAGTTCTATAAGTAGAATGAGTGTTATATATTTTTAGCCTCTTTTTTTAATATTTTCAGACTATTTCTGGCAAACTACATTGCCTTTATTTCACCCTTTGCCTCCCCCCCCGCGACCCCCACTTAAGTTTCTTGTTCAAATATTATATTTATTTTGCATGTTTATTATAATTATTATATATATATATATATATATATATATATATATATATATATATATATATATATATATATATATATATATATATATATATATACACACACATATCGTCATGTGTAAATGCAGATCTCCTGAAGATGGAGATAATAACAACTCTTTCATCATTGTTCAAGGACATCTAATGTTCCAAATGGAAAAAGAGGAAGAGATTTTTCATCACTAACTGGAAATACCTCTCAGCAAGAGTCAAAGAAACAATTACTCAAGGTACCCAGTTATTAAGATCATGTAATATGTATATAAGCATCTTTTGAAATCAGTATATACAAAAAAATAAGTATAATCATAAACTGGGTTTGAAGACCAGTCACCTTTACATTCATAACATAAATAAGAAAAGAAATATGAAATTAAGAATAAAGATTTAATTTTCGTCAATTTTGATATCATTTGTGTTAAAAATTTGGTTTTTCTAGGATGACTTTTAAATGGTGTAATAAATCTGACGATCATTGTACAAAAAATAAGATGGTTGGTAACCTTTTGAAAATTAGCATTGCACTTTATTTTGTACTTTTCCAGCTGACATTAATGATATTATGAACACATGATGGTATTTGATTTTATTCAGGATCCTATCTTGTCAGGAATACAGTGGTTAGATGAAGAAAAAGATTTTCTGAAGACATATCTTTTAGAAGCAGGAGGAGTACCAATCACTAGAGTAAATCCATTTTAGAATGATTGTGCTAATGAGCTAAAGAAACACCGTGGTTCTTCGTGCACTTATAGTCTTGGTGTTGTTTCCTTATTGTCAGATAACTATTGAGTATCTTGAATACATATTATGAGATGGTTTAATTAAATTGTCACCTTATTTATACCTTTATTAGTTTGAATGTTCTTGGCTTCTTTGCTTATGCAGATGTCCATTTAGGTTTGACTGTTTTGAAAATCGTCATAATTATTTTCCTTTTTGTTCTTGTGTCAGGATGAAAATTTGAACAAATTAATATATATATATATATATATATATATATATATATATATATATATATATATATATATATATATATATATATATATATATCTGTGTGTTTGCATATAGTATTCTAGCATATATTATTAAATAATTTAAATAGATTCGAGTGGAGTATGATTATTGTTCTATATGGTAGAACATGGAGATATAGTGTATTATAATATTCAGACCTCATCATAAAAGACAGGTGTCTTAATAATGGTTTATTTTTTCCATGGCTTGGTACTTGCGATGCTGAAAGAATCTTGGAAATCAGTTAGTGCCTAAAGTATGTTACTTTTATTACAGGTTTGAGTAAAAACATTAATACAGCTTGTACAGATTACATGAAAATTTTTGAACATAATTTATTATTCAAATTCATAGCCAAAATTCAGGTGTGATGTGTCGTAGCCTGTACCAAAAGGTAAAGAATCTTTTTCCAGTTGGAACCTAACAAGGAATACAGACATAGACTATTTCCTTAACAAAAGAGTTACAAACTGATCCTGCTCTCCCGTTTATTTAAAATGAGTAATTCTTCAGTCAAAGCATTTTATACCAAAATATTAACTATTTCTGCTCTAATTATGTGGGGAAAAAAACATTATTTTTAAGGAAAAATGATGATGTTATGTAATAGTTTGCTCCTTTGTTACTTAGTAAAATAATTCCAATGCATTTGTTTATTTGTGTGTGTGTGTTTACTATTTGAACGTGCAAATAGCAAACTCAAAGAGCCATTGACAAACATATTGCTCCACACAATGTTTGTTTTATACAGGTAAACATCATGATAAATTTTATTGCTAATATGTCTCAGACTATTTTCCTTTCAGATCACATGAATAATGAATTTTTGGTTTGGAAATGCATCATCTCTCGTCATCCCATGAAAAATTGTTACTGTCCAAAATGTATTTGCCAATTGTAATCAATCTTTATAAATATCTGGATGGCATGAAATAGTGTAAATGATCATTATGAGTCAAATTTCATGGCTACAATTACCAGAAATATAAACACAGATATCTTAATTATATTTATTGTACTCAAAATAAAGAACAAAATATGAACTGTAATTTGTTCAGAAATGATTAAAAGATAGAGGAGAGAACAATTTCTTTTCAATTGGTCTGGGTCTGAATTGATCATTTTGAATAACTTCATCTTCAATGTTTCATTTAATCTTGATTAATTATTTTGCTATTAGTAATGCTTGTAACTGCAAATATGTAACACATAGTACTATTGAGTTTCTTCTTTTCACAGAAAATAAAAAAAGAAAATTGTGTACTTATAGGACAACAGTTCCATTTTTTATGTGATCTTTTTATTCTTGAACTTTGATAATTATCTGCTTCAGAATTAATTTTAGCTAATGTTAGGGGAAAATCACATAATGATAACGTTTATATTGGATTTTACAAAAACGTGCAACACTTAAGAGAAATAATTAAACACAAATTGGACTTACTTATATAGTATGATGAATGTAAGTAGTTGCTTTCAGAACATAGGCATTTGAGTTCTCTTAGTGATTGGTAATTTAAGTCAATATTAAAACATTAGTTTTAAATTGTTTGTAGTAAAATTACAAGATCATTATTTGTATACATGTTTTTATTGTTTTGTGGGGTTATCATTTTAAGTCTGCCTATTAAAACACAGGAAATGTTGAAATAAATGCATGTGAAAACATTTTCATTTATATTTTTTATTGTTTCTAACGATTATTCTCTTCTTTTTAGTTTTCTTTGATATCACAAACATTCCCTTTGCCCCATATGACAAGAGAATTATGCCTTTGGAAAGTGCTGGTCTAATTTTGCTCATTTCATTGGCATGCTACTTTTGTACAAAGATGTCACAGCTTTGTTGTGACTGGATGGAGAGTCCTGCATGACATTACAAAGTTATGTTTACCTACTATCAGAAGGATTTTGTAAAGCAACACTTCATTATTTTAAAGATTAAATAATAATTACAGGTTGATGAGATATGATAGGTCTTTAAAGATATTATTTTGTTTGGTAGAATATGCAAAATGACTGGACAGTTCTTACTTTGATAAAATAAATTTACCCTTGAGTAACTGAGTGAAATTTTAAATATTATTTAGCATGTCAAACATTTTCTTTACACATGATTGATAACAGTGACATAATGTGATGCAAGTATTGTTTGTTTCTTATTACAGATCAAAATACTGCAGACTTTATATTGGATATGCTAATGTATTTTACTCCCTTCTTAAAGATAAAACGTTTTACTTGTTTGAAAAAATGTCATAGATTTAATCCTTATACTATCAACATTCACTATAACTTAATAATATACGAGTTCTTTGGAAGTCATGTTTTGTCTTCAAGGAACCTGTATGAGTCAAATTTATTGATAAGGAATGTACCCATATTGACACACAGATGTTATGGTGTATATGCTCACTTGGAAGTCTGTTATATCTGCAAACAACACTGAACCGAATTTGCCTTTTGAAAATGAACTTGCTGATTAAGGTCTATTTAGTTCTACAGATAACACATAACAGACTTCATAAAGCAATATCTTTTGGCACATTATGCAACAGCAGATCTGGGTCTTTGCAGTTTGTAGTTTGACTTGACTTGTAATCAAGTAAATACAGAACATAATGGACTTGACTTGTAATCAAGTAAATACAGAACATAATGGACTTGACTTGTAATCAAGTCAGAACATAATTTGTCAATCACCTACTATGCATATAATGATATTGCAATAATTACTGTCGTATTTTTTAAACTAGGTCTTTGACCATCTTCAGGTAGTAGGTGTGACTACTTCCTACCAGATGATATTGGTAAGCATTATTACAATGATGTGGAAGGAGTCAGAAATGGCCAGCCTTTCAGGATTATTGGAGATAATAATATTCATGTTTCTGTAGGGGTTAAACATGAAAGAACTGATCATCATGGTGGAATGTTACACTGGTTTGGGTCAGCTGCCATATTACAAAAAAGTTTGATGAAATGCCATATGAAAGTCAGGGACAGACTAAAGATTTACAGTTTTATCGCGTTATTCATTCTAACCAGGATGAAAGAAGATTAAAGAATGATTACAGGGATCTCATATCAAGGGTAGCTAAGTAGTTCCTTAACCAGTTGGACTCTCTCTACAAGACCCAGCCCACTCATATATTGGATACATACAGTGAGGAGCTGACAAAGAAGAATGAGTGGTGCCTTTAGAGGTTCTTCCGCTGAATGAGAAAAACTATGCAGATGTTGTTTCTATATTGGACAAATATGAATCAGCAGTGGAAGAAATATATATGGTTGCTGGTAGGGCGAAATTGCCAGTTCACAATTGGGGTGATCAGCTTACCAGAGAGCAGTTTACTGGTGGAAATAGGACTTAGGTCTGGTTGCTTCATTAAATAGAAACTGAATCACTTTACCCTATCACATTTAACAAAGGTACAATGATTGCAGAAAGAATTTAAGTAGAAAATCAGTCAATGCAGACGTTAACAGCCATTATGATCATTACAAGACTTTACCATTTCTTTTATTAAAGGCTACATTGTTGAGGCTCTCTGTGAGTATTTTGGCCTGGAGACTTTGACAGATAACCTGACCAATCACCTTCCACTAGAAGATGCATGTGTGGTGGAAATGGAATCCTGGTTAAATGATAATATGAACAAATTTATTGATGAATATGAATTGGGTAGAAATACTGATGCTACAAACAGGATACAGATAGAAACTGAAGAAATGGATCCATCTTAACAGTCATCATCCAAAACAGCAAACGATTTCATTGTTGTCTGAGGCTCAGCATGACATCAGGCAAGCATTATGCTCATAACGTACTACAGCTAGGACGGCTGTATATGCAGTTCCTTGATGTTTGCCAAGTACCTGACAGGACAAGGTTACTAACTACCCTCAAGTACATGATAGCAGTTTTTAAGACAGTTAATTCACACAGTAAATATGATCTTGAAATTTTGTGGGGTGTGTGTGTGCCCAACAGCAAGCATCATATAGTCTGCATACTGCCAACAAGTCTTTCTATGGTTTATTTATGAACACTGATGCCAAAATAGATTCACATATTCATGGTGACCTTCAAATGGAACATATTGTCAGGACAATTAACTAGCTAAAAATGTTGGGTCTAACATCATCGATACAATTTCAAGAAAATCAAGAGCTCTAGCTGGTATGTCTTATGTTGCAGAACAATATGACCATACTGCTGGTGTTATAGTTCGAGCTCAGCTGCAAAAGAAAAATGTCTTTGAAGAAGAGATGATGATTATCAAAGACCTGAGAGATATTCGTCCATTTAAGATAAAAAGGAAGAGTCTTTCATAAATTTGAAAAGACACTTGTTCCTTCAGATGGATCTCTATCCCAACAAGATTATGAAGCATGGATTCAGCACCATAAAGTTATCTTTGATTGTGAGACAGGAAAATAAATTATCATTCTTCACACAATGATGAAGTATCTGTGTAAGCTGATTTGCGAGTCATATTGATAAAACCGTACTTTACATTACATTGAGGAACAATGATAAAACTGCATTACATTACATTGTGAGGAACAGCGATAAAACCATGCTTTACATTACTTTGTGAGGAATGAGGATAAAACCATGCTTTATATTTGTGAGGAATGGGAATAAAAGTGTTTTGCATTACATTTTGAGGAACATTGATAGAACTGCTTTACATTAATTGTGAGGAATATATATAAAATACTGCTTTACATTATATTGTGAAGAACAACAATAAAACTGAATTACATTACACTGTGGGGAACAGTGATAAAAGTGTAAATTACATTGTGGATAAAATTGCAATACATTATATTGTTCACAAGTCTAAATGAGTTTACATAGTGTTTGAACAGTAAAGAATTTTATGATGAACCAATTGGTTATACCTTAACCCCTAATGAATATTAAAACTTAGTCATTCTGATAGCCCTTCTAAGTGTGTACCCACTCTTGTTCTGATTCAAATTTAAATTTCCTTGTCTGTAAGAAATAGCAGTCAGTCAAAAAAATCCTAATTAGTTAGAATAACTAGATTAAATTCATGGTGGTAGTGACTTCATAAAGATTAGGTCAAAATTTATAAACTGATACATATAATCACTAGGTTCTGTGCAATTTATAGATTTGTATATCTTGCATTTATTCAGTTAGGTCTGAACATACTTGGTCATTTTAAATTACTTTATGGATAGTTTTATGGTATGCATTCTTTTTTATCGACTGATTGATTCTAATCATGCAAATTATTAGCTCTGATTTTAATAGTGTGTATTTTTTACACTTGTTTTAATAATGATGTGTATTATCTGACAATGGTGGCTCATTGGAAGGGTCAAGGTAAACACTAGTCTATTTGTATGTTGAGGCTGGCACTCCGAGTGACCATATTCACGCCAAAAAAAATTTAAAAATAAAAACTCTTGTCCATTTGCTGTATTGTTTATTTTATACTTAGATTAAGGTGAATATTACAAGTATAACAGGAATTTTACTTGTTAACTGTATAAAAGATTAATATCAATTCTGTAAATGGATACAACTGTGTGCTTAAATGTACATAAGAGAAATGAAGTGGATAAGTATGTTAAACATTTGGAACGTATTATTGTAAAAATTGTTATAAATATAAAATTGTTTTTCTTTTTATTAACCAAGATTATACACTAAGGGTTTAAAGCATAGATACAATCATTGTCAGTTGACAGAAACGAATGACATGCATCATATTGCCGTACATGTGCCATACTTTGGATTGCTGAAGCCACTAATGGTGGTGGGTGAAAGTTAAATTCAACAGTATTGCAGAACTAAAAAGTTTCTGACACTAAATATGTGATGTGTTCATCAACACATCCTGTACCATCTGCTATCACATAGTCTTGAATTGCATGCATCACCTGGTTTCTTTGCTCCAGGAATTCAAATTGGATGATGGTGGGCCTCACAAACTGTTGATAATTGGCACATATGTCACAACATTCCTGAATAGTAGTCTACTTAAAATTCACATTGAAGTAACCTGATATAAACAATCTTCTGCACTTATTTAACATACAAAAATCATTGGTGGCCTTGTCAATATGTCTTTGTGCTTAAGTCTGTAGCATTATAGTACAAAATGGCTTGGGCTCTGGAACCATCTCTACCTGCATGGCAAATCTCCTGTGCGTAGGCTATTAAAGAAAATTCAAAGAAAGGATGCCAGTATTAAATAGTGGTGATGATTACACATTTTTTGCACATGTTCAAACCAGAATTATAGTTGTGATGTAATGAAAAAGATTTAGTATTAAATCTAATTGGAAACAAAGGATTCAATAACTAATAAAGAAATGAACCTCTTCTTGGCTTTACATATTGATACAAGAAAATTGCAAAATGAAAGGTAACTTTGAATGTAAACAATTAAACATGTATATTCAGATATGTTTAATAAACATTGCATATATACTCTTATTAGCCTAAAACATATGGTACTCTACCCCACCAATATTTTTATTTAAACAATAGTTTTGTTTATGCAGCCATAAAAAAACAAGCTAAGATGTTGAATGAACACATGAACTGACAGTCTTTATCTCTGTCCTGTGTTAAGTCTTTTTGTCACATTAGTTGCAGGGGACAAAATTAAAATTAAAAGTGTTTGGATCTTAATCACTACTATACATTCAAGAGCTGATGGAGGACCTGCATGGATTACCCTTTTCACTTGCTTTAGGTCACACCCCATGCCAATGGCTATAGTTGCAAACACCAGTTTAATTGGGTTTACATCTTGGGATAACATTTTCTAAAGTCCTCCCTTTCCCCATTCTAAAATGCAGTGGGCCTCATCATCTGCAAGATAAGCGATGTCATATTTTGGATATTGTATCCAGCTTTTCAGCATGATATATGATGTCTTCAGGATGACCATAAAATAAATGTGTCTAGTTTGTTCAAAGTCAATACCAGTTTTAAGATGCAAATTTGAGCCTTCAGCTTCTGGATCTTCTGTTGCATAATTGAGTTTAATGGTACTACTATAATGACAATACAAATTTTGGCAAGTACATATTGTGAGTAATAGGGCAGTATTGCAAATATGAGCGAATACAGCAGAACAATTGTCGGCAAGCAATTAACACTAAATCACAGCAACTGTGGCCTGTTTTTCTGTTGACTTTAGACAATTCAGCTGCTGAGGCTTAACAAACTGAATTTCCATTCAACATGCCTTATTCAGCATTGCTTGCACGATTTTATGCTCTATGCAACTTTGTAGCATTTTACTGTATTATCTGAAAGGAAAAATGTTCTTTATAAGTAAAGTAATTATAAATATTCAACACTAATTTGATGGATTTCTCACATTCAACAAAACTGGTCAGCAAGCAAACTTTGCGCAAAGTGTTACTTTAATGCAAATGGGTCCAGGTAGATAATACTGGGGAACCCCTTTATAACTTGTTGATATCTTGTGGAATAATATGTTCTTGCTAAATACAGTAAAGCTATAACCAATGTTATATCCAGACATATTTATTACAAAGTTTTTCACTGTTGCCCCTTCAGATTTTCATCATAAGCTTCTTTCAAATATATCCAAATAATCTTAAATTTAAGTACATAACTTTTGTCATCAAAAGACTTACAAAAAGAAATAAGTGTCGGAAGATTCAAGCTATTAGTTTAAAAGTAGGCTCAAGATGGTATCTAATAAAATAATAAATGAAAGACTGAATGTGCACAATTCCATCATGTTTATAGAATACATTGAAAATGGTAGTGTTTCATCAATACATGTTTCAGAGACTTTTGGGGACAATTTATACCTTCATCTCTGATAATTACAAATGAAATTTTAAGTGTGCAAAATAAACCTATATGTAATAAAAGAAAAGCTAGTATTTTTAACAAACAAAATGTGTAAAATGAAAAAATAATACAGTATCTTTATATAGCTTTTTCCACGTAAAACAGTATAGATACCCATACATTTTATACACTTGGTTTTATCATGACATCAACATGTAGGTTATGAATGCTGATCTATATAAATTTAATCATCTGACATAGACAACCATTTAGAAAGAACATGTGATGACTGACAACAATTGCATCCCCTAATTGGCAGCTTTGAAGGAAAATGGGGAGGGGGGATGTAGCATGCAGATTGCAGACATACATCTTCAATGAACAAGCAACGGCTGACATGTCACAATTCCACCCATCTTTGAATGAAATTTGTGCCAAGAAAGTGTGCGCGCGGGTGGGTGGCTTAGATGTCGGGAGGGGGAAGAGGATGAAGTTAAGGAAATGCAAAATACAGGAAAAATGCTGTAAAGATTACAAAAGAGGTAAAAATCTATCAACACTCATTCTATTTATAGAACTTAAAACCTCAACCTCATTCTATATAACAACACAACATATTAATCGTGAATTTGTCAAATATTGTCCTGGACGTGTTAAAGATATTTATCAAAACCTTGGTTATAATTTAACAATAGCGGATGTCTTAAGGCCTGGACCTATTTCAAACTATCGAACTTTATGGTTGCAAAGAAAAAATCAGTATAAAAAGACTAAGCCGCGCCTATTTATGTAGAGGGTCGAGTAAAATGGTATTTTCACCCCACACCACATACGCGTATTTTGTAAATTAAAACGCTGCACAAAGTTCTACCACAGGAGTGTGCAGTTTTATCAATAAAGCACGACGAAATTTTTGACTACATGAAATTACCTTAACGGTATTATACAATAAATAAAGGAATGCAAGAGTGACCACAACCCTCCGCTCGATTCGAATTTTCTCACGCGTCTTTTATCCCTTTAGAATCGCACGAAGACCGAAAAACTACACATATCCATTAAAAAACAGTAACGTACCTTCTCATCACTCTCGGACGACCATTGCATGAATGTAATCCGGCGAATTAACCTTTATTTTCACCATTAGGGTCACAAACACTGAGAATGTGAACCATGCGGGGAAATAGCCCATTTTTTTCTAGCTTCTATTCTGCAGTAAATATGCGGTAGAGTCTAATAATCGTTCCGAACACGGCGCCGAATCTGTTTTCTTTAATTACTAGGGAAGTTTAATAATGCGAGTTTTGAATACGATGACGTCATCAACCGTTATTTGTACTATCAGAACTTTAACTACACATTTCTGTTATAAAAATTAATTTAAAAAAATTATAAAATGTTGCAATCTGAAATAAAAAAAACAAGTTAAACATTGTATCTTGTAAAATTAATTTCATGACGTTATTTAGCCCGTGGTACAAATGGGCCACTAATCACTAATCGGTGATTACATTATTAAAAAATTAATGGTTTTCTTTTCTTAAGATTATTGCATTACTTGTGTAAACTATCCATTCATTTCGTGTTCTAATATGAGTTTTTATAGATGTGTTCTTCAATAATTTAATTAAGTTCTTATTTCCTCAAGTGGTACACATGCTTGTACTTTTCATTTAATTTATCATTGAAATCACCGTCACAACGAGTGCAAAACTTAAAACAATCATAATTGCTAAAGATTTTAATCTATTCAAATAATTTATACTTGTACCTTTCTCTTTTTCTAAATTCGACGTCTTAATGATTGGCACAAAGCATCTAATGAACAAAAGGACACGACTAACTAACTACCATGAGCCTAGAAATAAATAGTCTCGGGCGGACACTGGTACATGACGTAAAAGAGTATGGTCATTGGATGCCTACTAGTATGATTTTATACTAAGAATTTAAAATTTGGTTAAAACAAACACCACGTGTTCAAAGATATATTAACATGCAATTTATCAGTGCGGTTTCATTGGATAAAAATTGTAATTCTAGTCAGAAGATACCACTATTTATATATCATGTAATGAAATAAATATAAATCAAAATGTATGTCAAAGAATTAAGATTCGCAATCTTTATTTTGTTAGACTCACAGGAAAGTCAGTTTATCTTATTCTTTTAAAGGACAGTTCACGTTTTCTTTTTCAGGAGGGACCGAAACAAATGAACGTCTACAACCTCCATTATTTCAAGTTGCTTACACCACGGAATTGTTCCATTACTTTCAAAACACGCATCAATTATTATATTACTGGTAATGCGTATAACTTCAAACGTGAAGCTTTAAGCAAGATATTACAAATGACGTCAATAATCTCGAAACGAGTACAATGTCAAAAGAATTATTAGTAACCCCGTGCTTCTAGCGTAATTAATATTACGATACCACGATGCACATATATAATGAATGTAACGCGCACACATACAAGCACACACACACATAGGGAATATTTGTTATTTGTCGTTACTTACATTTCTCAAATGCAGAATACACATGGATTATATTTTTATAAGATCAAAGTAGATTTTATAAAAGGGCGGAAGGAACTGCACATATATAATGTGAATAATTTATACTGACAAAAATATCGAAAAGCATGCACAAAAGAAATAAAGAACAGTGACAGAAAATCCAAAGCAAACTTGAATGAGAGTGAGATAGCTAGATAGATGGATAGAAAGATACACCAATCGCTACAACAATGATTATAACATTTTATTGTGTTTTAGGAACGGTACTCAAAGATGGTTCACTTTTTGTCACAGCCTGTGATTTCGCAGCTCCTGTAAACTGGAATCTCCCCCTTAATAAATTCGAGCACATGAATGATGTTCTAAATGGCCACTTGGAAATTGACTGCACAAAGATTGTCTAGGCGTTAACCACTACAGTTCCATGTCCATATGCTAGTGTCATAAAACACGAATCAAAGCATTGACTCATTCTAAGTCAATTAATTTCAATTATATGCATATCTCCTTTTTTCTTTCTTTCTTTCTTCCTTTCTTTCATTCTTTCTTTCTCGTTTCTCTTGATTTATATATTCTATTCACTTAAAACTAATGATGCAAAGATATCAACCAACTCATCTCCAATACGCTCTATATCATAGACCATTTCGTACTCGACCAATAATTCATCGCATGTTTCATGATGTCACCTCATGGTCTTACTGAAGACCACTCATCACAATGCTGAACCTAAACGTCGAAGTTAAATGATAATGTTTGGGTAACGTTTCACTTCTATTTTTACATTTATATCTTCTCCTTCCAAATTAAGAAATGTATCTCACAACGTTCATTTTCACCAAGACGCCGAGAAATCTTCGGCTCATATGAACAATCCAAACTCTTTTGGAGAAAGTTACTCTGTTGGCACTGCTCTTTTGCTATTTTCGTCACAAAACAGACACTGCTTGGTACCGTGTAATACCTAATCTTCGAGTAAAAGAAATTCAAAAGTTGCTAAGAGATAATCAACATGTAATTCATCCCTGAAATCTGCGAGAAACCAAACGTAGGTAAACACAAAACGGATGCATTTTTTTAACAAAACCCTAAAAATGTTGTCCATAAAGGATGTTCACGGATAATACCTGTTTTCCTAACACCCCTCTCCCCTTGTTATCTTTTGTATGCATGTGGTTTATTCTGCCCCCCCCCCATTCCTCCTGGCTGCGGACATCCCCATCTAGCAGGCTAATATGTGTGCCAGGTCTATGTATTAATGCCAACACATTCCTATATATTCTGTGGTATGAATCGTAAAAATTGAACTTAACAAATAATTTATACTTAGGGATAACCAATAAAGGACGTTCGCAAAACATACTGGAATACACGCAGTATGCATAAAGCAGCTATTCAATAGAAAATATCAAAACAAAAAAATACTAAAAAAACAACCCATTAACACTGTATCATAAGATATGACAACCAAAATCCAATATCAGAAGTACCATAAAACGACTAATCCACCATTAGAAGTATCATAAGATATGACAACCAAAATCCACTATCAGAAGTACCATAAGATACGACAAATCCACCATTAGAAGTACCATAAGATATAACAACCAAAATCCACCATTAGAAGTATCAAAAGATAAGACAACCAAAATCCACTATCAGAACTACCATAAGATATGACTAAGATCACAATTACAAATATGTCTAATCATCCACTATCAGAAGTACCAAAGATATGACAACCAAAATCCACTATCAGAAGTACCATAAGATATGACAACCAAAATCCACCATCACAATTACCATATGTCTAATCATCTAATACTATCAGAAGTACCATAAGATATTTCTAATCCACCATTAGAAGTACTATAAGATATGACAACCATATTCCACCATTAAAAGTACCAAAAGATATGACAACCAAAATCTACTATCAGGAGTACCAAATGATATTTCTAATCCACGACTACAAGTACCATAAGATATGACTAATCCACTATCAGAAGTACCAAAAGATATGACAACCAAAATCCACTATCAGAATTTCTATAAGATATGACTAATCCACCATTAGAAGTATCATAAGATATGACTAATCCACCATTAGAAGTATCATAAGATATGACAACCAAAATCCACTATCAGAAGTACCATACGATATGACAACCAAAATCCACCATCACAAGTACCAAAAGATATGACTAATCATCTAATACAAGTACCAAAAGAAATGACAACTAAACAACCAAAATCCACTATAAGAAGTATCATAAAATATGACAACCAAAATCCACCATTAGAAGTATCATAAGATATGACAACCAAAATCCACCATTAGAAGTATCATAAAATATGACAACCAAAATCCACCATTAGAAGTATCATAAGATATGACAACCAAAATCCACCATTAGAAGTATCATATGATATGACAACCAAAATCCACCATCCACCATTAGAAATATATGACAACCAAAATCCACCATTAGAAGTATCATAAGATATGACAACTAAAATCCACCATTAGAAGTACCATAAGATATGACAGCCAAAATCCACCATTAGAAGTATCATAAGATATGACAACCAAAATCCACTATCAGAAGAACCATAAGATATGACTAATCCACCATTAGAAGTAATAAGATATGACAACCAAAATCCACCATTAGAAGTATCATAGGATAGAACTCAAATCCACTATTAAAAGCATAAAGGACGTCCGCAAAACATACTGGAATACACGCAGTATGCATAAAGCAGCTTTTCAACAGAGAATATCAAAACAAAAAATACTAGTTTGCGGATGTCCGCAAGGTCCCTTACACCCCCTTTCCCTTGTCCGCATCTGAACAACCGCCCTCACCCTTCATCTTTGCGGAAGTCCTTTATGGATGATCCCAAACCCCAAAAGCTTTGTTTATCAAAGGTGGTCACTAATGGTAAGGTAAATATTGCATGGGCATACCACATTGCATCTGTGTGCATTTTCATAAAAGAATTTGCTTGAACATGCCACAGAATCTGTGGGGCATTACTAACTGATTAATGTCATTAGAAAGCAGGTTATCCCAAAGATAACTAATAATCTTTCTGAGACAACCTTTCTTGTTGAGGGTAATATCTAAATGGAATAATAATCCATCTACAACAGGTTGATTATCAAAAACAACCCATTAACACTGGGGTTTGAAGTGCATTTTCTTAGATTTTTGAAAACAATAACTTTGCTTTTATCAGTATTATATCTGTCTCCATTTACATGAGCAATTGTAACATATTTTTATTTGTTATCCAAACAAGATACTAGGAATGAGTGCCATACCTTCAGTCACTATAGGGACTCTCTATCTGACTAAAGATATGACTAATCCACCATTAGAAGTATCATAAGATATGATAACCAAAATCCACTATCAGAAGTATCATAACATATGACAACCAAAATAAAATATCAAAAGTACCATAAAACAACTAATCCACCATTAGAAGTATCATAAGATATGACAACCAAAATCCACTATCAGAAATACCATAAGATACGACTAATCCACCATTAGAAGTATCATAAGATATGACAACCAAAATCCACTATCCGAAGTACCATAAGATACGACTAATCCACCATTAGAAGTACTATAAGATATCACAACCAAAATCCACCATTAGAAGTATCATAAGATATGACTAATCCATCATTAGAATTATCATAGGATATGACAACCAAAATCCACTATCAGAAGTACCATAAGATATTTCTAATCTACCATTAGAAGTACCATAAGATATGACAACCGTAATCCACCATTAAAAGAATCAAAAGATATGACAACCAAAATCCACTATGAGAAGTACCAAATGATATTTCTAATCTACCATTAGAAGTACCATAAGATATGACAACCAAAATCCATATGTCTTGGGATATATGTCTTGGGATGTTGGACTGATCATGTCAGATTATTGCAAAATTTGTCCAATATGCTTTTCCTTGACATTTTCAAAGTTCAGTAGACGAGATACTATCAAAATAGTTTTCTTAAAATATGCCAAATTATCTTTTCGTAAGAAATCTCCGTCTAGCTAATACTATAAATTTTGAAAGAAAGGAATAACATTGATTATTCCACAAGACTTGAGCAGTTAATATTCTTCCAACAAGATAAGTTAAAGATTCGTTACAGATTTATCACGTCGTTTTTGTATCCTACCCATCCTCCATAAAAAATTATCCCCTTTTTGACATGGAGAGTAATTGAAAATTGAAAGTGCTATATTATTTGTTAGTATCTAAAAAAAGAGAGAAACCTTCTCCATTATCTTTAGTTCATGCATCCCTCGTTTCTGCCCAAAAACTGGAGCAATTACCAATCTTCTGCTATTTGCGACGTGATTCGAAACCCATTTAGGAATACACCTTTTGCAGCAACCATACTGAAACTTTTTTTGGCAGTTTTGCAAATAACAAACCCGAACATTTGTAGGTTTACTGTGATGTAATGAAAAAGATTCCGTATTAAATCTGTTTGGAAACAAAGGATCCAGTAACTATTAAAGTAATGAACCTCTTTTTGGCTTTAAATATTGATACAACAAAATTGCATAATGAAAAGTAACTTTGAATGTAAACAATTAAACATGTATATTCAAATATGTTTAATAAACATGGCTTATATACATATACTCTTATTAGCCTGAAACATATGGCAATCTACCACACCGATTTTTTTATTTATACAATAGTTTTGTATTTCAGCCATAAAAAAAATAAAAATAAAACCAAGCTAAGATGTTGAATGAACACATGAACTGACAGTCTTTATCTCTGTCCTGTGTTAAGTCTTCTTGTCACATTAGTTGCAGGGAACAAAATCAAAAATAACAATCTTTGGATCTTAATCACTTTTACACCTTCAAGAGTTGATGGAGGACCTGCATGGATTACCCTATTCACTTGTTTTAAGTCACACCCCATGCCAAGGGCTATAGTTGCAAACACCAGTTTATTTGTGGTCAAATCTTGGGATAACATTTTCTAAAGTCCTCCCCACCACCATTCTAAAATGCAGTGAGCCTCATCAACTGCAAGATAAGTGATGTCATATATTTTGGATATTGTATCCAGCTTTTCAGCATGATATATGTCTTCAGGATGACCATAAAATAGGAGATGTGTCTAGTTTGCTCAAAGTCAATACCAGTTTTAAGATGCAAAATTTGAGCCTTTTCTGGATCTCCTGTTGCATGATTGTGTTTATTGGCACACCTATAAGGACAATACATGTTTTGGCAAGTACATGTGAGTAATAGGGCAGTATTGCAAATATGAGCGACTTACCATATCCTGCTGGTAGTACAGCAACTGTGGCCTGTTTTTCTAGTGACTTTACACTATTCATCTGCTGAGGATTTAAAAACTGAATTTCCATTCAACATGCCTTATTCAGCATTGCTTGCACCATTTTATGCTGTATGCAACTTTGTAGCATTTTACTGTATTATCTGAAAGGAAAAGTGTTCTTTATAGCTAAAGTAATTATAAATATTCAACACTAATATTTAATTGAATTTTTTATCAGCAATAACTTTCACATTCAACAAAACTGGTCAACAAGCAACTTTGAGCAAAGCGTTACTTTAATGCAAATGGTCCAGGTAGATAATATTGTGGAACCTCTTTAAAATATCTGTGTGTTATAATATTTTTTCTAGCTAAATACAGTAGATGGTGCATTTCAAAGCTATAAACCTAGCATGTTATATCCAGACATGAATTATTACAATATTGTTTGACCTTCAATTTTCATCATAAGCTTCTCTCTCAAATATAGCCAAATAATTTTTAATTTAAGTACATAACTTTTGTCATCAAAAGGACTAACAAATAAAAATAAGTTTGGGATATTCAAGCTATATTATCACAATTGGTTTAAAAGTAGGCTCAAGATGATATCTAATAAAATAATAAATGAAAGGACTGCACAATTCCTTCATGTGTATAGAATACATGGAAAATGGTAATGTTGCATCAAATACACGTTTCGGAAACTTGGGGGACAATTTATAACCTTTATCTCTGATAATTACAAAACGACCTGTTAAAGTGTGCAAAAAACAACTGTAATAAAGAAAAGCAAATATTTTTAACAAGATGTGGTAAAATGAAACAAACAGAATACAGTACCTTTATATAGCCTCTTCTACGTAAAACATATACAGATACCCATCACATTTTTATACAGTTGCTTCTATCATATCATCAACATGTGTAGTTATGAAAGCTGATCTATATAAATTTAATCATCTGACATAGACAACCATTTAGAAAGAACATGTGATGACTGACAACAATTGCATCCCCTAATTGGCAGCTTTGAAGGAAAATGGGGAGGGGGGATGTAGCATGCAGATTGCAGACATACATCTTCAATGAACAAGCAACGGCTGACATGTCACAATTCCACCCATCTTTGAATGAAATTTGTGCCAAGAAAGTGTGCGCGCGGGTGGGTGGCTTAGATGTCGGGAGGGGGAAGAGGATGAAGTTAAGGAAATGCAAAATACAGGAAAAATGCTGTAAAGATTACAAAAGAGGTAAAAATCTATCAACACTCATTCTATTTATAGAACTTAAAACCTCAACCTCATTCTATATAACAACACAACATATTAATCGTGAATTTGTCAAATATTGTCCTGGACGTGTTAAAGATATTTATCAAAACCTTGGTTATAATTTAACAATAGCGGATGTCTTAAGGCCTGGACCTATTTCAAACTATCGAACTTTATGGTTGCAAAGAAAAAATCAGTATAAAAAGACTAAGCCGCGCCTATTTATGTAGAGGGTCGAGTAAAATGGTATTTTCACCCCACACCACATACGCGTATTTTGTAAATTAAAACGCTGCACAAAGTTCTACCACAGGAGTGTGCAGTTTTATCAATAAAGCACGACGAAATTTTTGACTACATGAAATTACCTTAACGGTATTATACAATAAATAAAGGAATGCAAGAGTGACCACAACCCTCCGCTCGATTCGAATTTTCTCACGCGTCTTTTATCCCTTTAGAATCGCACGAAGACCGAAAAACTACACATATCCATTAAAAAACAGTAACGTACCTTCTCATCACTCTCGGACGACCATTGCATGAATGTAATCCGGCGAATTAACCTTTATTTTCACCATTAGGGTCACAAACACTGAGAATGTGAACCATGCGGGGAAATAGCCCATTTTTTTCTAGCTTCTATTCTGCAGTAAATATGCGGTAGAGTCTAATAATCGTTCCGAACACGGCGCCGAATCTGTTTTCTTTAATTACTAGGGAAGTTTAATAATGCGAGTTTTGAATACGATGACGTCATCAACCGTTATTTGTACTATCAGAACTTTAACTACACATTTCTGTTATAAAAATTAATTTAAAAAAATTATAAAATGTTGCAATCTGAAATAAAAAAAACAAGTTAAACATTGTATCTTGTAAAATTAATTTCATGACGTTATTTAGCCCGTGGTACAAATGGGCCACTAATCACTAATCGGTGATTACATTATTAAAAAATTAATGGTTTTCTTTTCTTAAGATTATTGCATTACTTGTGTAAACTATCCATTCATTTCGTGTTCTAATATGAGTTTTTATAGATGTGTTCTTCAATAATTTAATTAAGTTCTTATTTCCTCAAGTGGTACACATGCTTGTACTTTTCATTTAATTTATCATTGAAATCACCGTCACAACGAGTGCAAAACTTAAAACAATCATAATTGCTAAAGATTTTAATCTATTCAAATAATTTATACTTGTACCTTTCTCTTTTTCTAAATTCGACGTCTTAATGATTGGCACAAAGCATCTAATGAACAAAAGGACACGACTAACTAACTACCATGAGCCTAGAAATAAATAGTCTCGGGCGGACACTGGTACATGACGTAAAAGAGTATGGTCATTGGATGCCTACTAGTATGATTTTATACTAAGAATTTAAAATTTGGTTAAAACAAACACCACGTGTTCAAAGATATATTAACATGCAATTTATCAGTGCGGTTTCATTGGATAAAAATTGTAATTCTAGTCAGAAGATACCACTATTTATATATCATGTAATGAAATAAATATAAATCAAAATGTATGTCAAAGAATTAAGATTCGCAATCTTTATTTTGTTAGACTCACAGGAAAGTCAGTTTATCTTATTCTTTTAAAGGACAGTTCACGTTTTCTTTTTCAGGAGGGACCGAAACAAATGAACGTCTACAACCTCCATTATTTCAAGTTGCTTACACCACGGAATTGTTCCATTACTTTCAAAACACGCATCAATTATTATATTACTGGTAATGCGTATAACTTCAAACGTGAAGCTTTAAGCAAGATATTACAAATGACGTCAATAATCTCGAAACGAGTACAATGTCAAAAGAATTATTAGTAACCCCGTGCTTCTAGCGTAATTAATATTACGATACCACGATGCACATATATAATGAATGTAACGCGCACACATACAAGCACACACACACATAGGGAATATTTGTTATTTGTCGTTACTTACATTTCTCAAATGCAGAATACACATGGATTATATTTTTATAAGATCAAAGTAGATTTTATAAAAGGGCGGAAGGAACTGCACATATATAATGTGAATAATTTATACTGACAAAAATATCGAAAAGCATGCACAAAAGAAATAAAGAACAGTGACAGAAAATCCAAAGCAAACTTGAATGAGAGTGAGATAGCTAGATAGATGGATAGAAAGATACACCAATCGCTACAACAATGATTATAACATTTTATTGTGTTTTAGGAACGGTACTCAAAGATGGTTCACTTTTTGTCACAGCCTGTGATTTCGCAGCTCCTGTAAACTGGAATCTCCCCCTTAATAAATTCGAGCACATGAATGATGTTCTAAATGGCCACTTGGAAATTGACTGCACAAAGATTGTCTAGGCGTTAACCACTACAGTTCCATGTCCATATGCTAGTGTCATAAAACACGAATCAAAGCATTGACTCATTCTAAGTCAATTAATTTCAATTATATGCATATCTCCTTTTTTCTTTCTTTCTTTCTTCCTTTCTTTCATTCTTTCTTTCTCGTTTCTCTTGATTTATATATTCTATTCACTTAAAACTAATGATGCAAAGATATCAACCAACTCATCTCCAATACGCTCTATATCATAGACCATTTCGTACTCGACCAATAATTCATCGCATGTTTCATGATGTCACCTCATGGTCTTACTGAAGACCACTCATCACAATGCTGAACCTAAACGTCGAAGTTAAATGATAATGTTTGGGTAACGTTTCACTTCTATTTTTACATTTATATCTTCTCCTTCCAAATTAAGAAATGTATCTCACAACGTTCATTTTCACCAAGACGCCGAGAAATCTTCGGCTCATATGAACAATCCAAACTCTTTTGGAGAAAGTTACTCTGTTGGCACTGCTCTTTTGCTATTTTCGTCACAAAACAGACACTGCTTGGTACCGTGTAATACCTAATCTTCGAGTAAAAGAAATTCAAAAGTTGCTAAGAGATAATCAACATGTAATTCATCCCTGAAATCTGCGAGAAACCAAACGTAGGTAAACACAAAACGGGATGACATTTTCTCAAGAAGGATTCTGATAATGCTTCCATTATTGTTATCTGATGATCCTCTTACATTGTGACAATCTATGATTCATACATGTTCCGTTTATCATTTTCACATATGCAATATTTAGAATAATTGTATTCCAATGTGAGTCTAATAACTATAATCGCTTATCAATAAAAATTAGACTAATGTTTACTTGAGTAAAACGATAGAGAAGACAACTTTTGATATATTATAAATCGCTAAATGAAGCCTGTTTGACGAATAAATGACATACATACAGGCATATTACTAACTTATATGACTTGACTGGAAGAACGAAGTGCACGAGATATCACATCCAACTATCAAAGTCGTTTTAATATCTAGAGAATGACCTTGAGAAAACAGTAAGCAGTCAGATGCATAAATATAACGACATGCAGAAAGGCAGGTTAATAGCTAGTTTGATAAGAAGATAGAGACCAGCGGGAGAGGAGTTGAAATAGTTTAATTAAAACAATATCTTTCGAAGGAGATGTGATCGCGTACCTCATTAGTAAATATTATACTGAAGATATGGGCTGACATCGAATTTTCTTCACCGAGTGGAATTTAAAAGTTTCTCGTACATGACAGAGAGGTCATGTTTTAAAAAAAAATCAAAAAGTATCATAGAGTATTCTTGTAACACTTTATAAAGGCATTTTTCCACTATGATAAATTATCTGTATTGACATTGATGGAGCTAAAGCATCAGGCACGGGGCTTTGAAGTAACTGGATGTTCAGTACCGGGTAATTCTGAACTGGAAAGGTAAATGTAATGAAGATACTTCGAAATCCAATATTTTCTCTCCAACTCCCTGTTCAAACGAATATTTCCCCATTAAATACGCAATCAAAGATGAAAAATTGTATACAATTTAAATCAGTCAGAGTGTTTGCATAAAACATGTTTTACAACACGCATTACCTTTTGGAAGCACAAAATACAGAATCTCTCTCTCTCTCTCTCTCTCTCTCTCTCTCTCTCTCTCTCTCTCTCTCTCTCTCTCTCTCTCTCTCTCTCTCTCTCTCTCTCTCTCTCTCTCTCTCTCTCTCTTCGTGTGATACTCTTGTGATACTTTCTGCGAGACCAAATTAAGTAGAGCCACGATCATTTTTACACTCTTGCCAACGGCTGAATTAATTATAAACGCGGCACTGTGAGACTCATACGTCGTATACACTCAAACTGTAGATGCAGATATCGAATAAGTAACTCCATCAAATATAGTCTTTTGCCGATTGTATTTCTTTTATTTCCGTTCTTGGTTATCTACGACGCTCTTGATATCGGATTGATAAGCTGGAAGTAATTTTATATCATTATGGTCATTGTGTAAGAAATGCCGCGTGTATTTGTCCTGCAGAAGTCAATCGTGGGGGTTAACGGCACTAGCGTTGGCCAATTTGGGGTCATGCGTAGTAACATCGGGATCTCTTGCAGCGACTGGTTCAGCTCTCTTGCGAAGGTATTCCACCACCTAATATGGACTCGCATAGTCGCCGATAACAGGCGTTCTTTAACATCATAAGTGTATTGAATAAAATTTTAGACTGGCTATTTTCACATGCATTTACGTATCCCTGTTTTAAAGATATAAACTAACTCGTCGGTTTACGCTATAGGTTACGTGGAACTAGTGTGCATAAAGTCCGATGGTTGTCTGATTCAGAAATCTGACACGTGTCGTCTTCAGAGCAAGAACATGATATGGGAACGGAAAAACCAACATAATCGCGAGGTAATTATTCTTATAAGTAGGCTATAAGTAAAATTCCTGGAGAAGACTTTCCACGATAATAGCGAAATTACAGGCTAGAAAGGAAATCGTTGTTTACATCTTTTTGCATAGGCAGGTGCAGTGGTTCGAGAAGATGTATTTGGTTCTGATACCAATGAGTTAAACCAGAGCATAAACAGGAATAGCTTTAATCATTCGTTTTCAAGTCCGGTTTCTTTACACTTCACTGTTCAATAAAAGCCATTGCTGTGTCAAATGAAGAATATCGTAGTATTGCCCATGTCTTCTGATATTTACTGACGAATTATTTAACTCTGTACGTCAATAGATTTGGTCACACCAAGTTATGATTTCAGAGGCCTAATTATGGCTTCATTAGACACGACGATGACATTATAAGTCTCACATGCAGTGTTTTTATCCTCAAGTTTGTTAATATTACCATCAATTTTAATCACTTTCTCTTGCAAATCGGAACAGGTTTTGTCCATGTCATTATTTTCTGAAATGAATTTCTCCAGCGAGACATTATCTACACCTACAAATCCAGTCTTCATCACATTGATGTCAACGCAGTGATTCTTTTCTTTTATACGGGAAATTTGTTTGGAGACCGATTTCTTAACACACTTACCTGACTAGCGCGCAATCAATGGTTTTATGAAATCCAAGTGGCCCACGGGTGGTCGCCATATATTGACTACATGATCTGGCGCTCTGGCACACAATTTAAGGTTACTCAATAGTCACAAACTCCGTGTCGATCCTGGCTGTGGAACGCTAATGTCCATAATAACAGCGACGGTATACTTATGAGCAAAAATATTACCAATTTCTATCACGAGTATGGATAAACCTAGGGCACATGCACTAGCAGCTATGTTTGAGCCAGCAAAGCAAAATTTCATCACTAGTATCCAAGTCATTACATATCTCACGAAGGTCACAAGTGGAATCGACCATGCAAGGTCTCGCGAACAGCGGTAAATTATACATTCACCAGCGCAATGGCTAAGCGGAGCCCCATTCTAAACATCGCAACAACATGGCTGGAGCAGCTTTATCCACCTTAACTTTGTATTATGCCTCTTACAAGCCATTTAAGACCACATAACTGTTTGATTTTACTCGAAATCGTATTAGGCTTATTCATGTAATATGGTGTCATAAAGGTCGCCAGTGATGATATTTACACATCCACCGCGGAAACACTTTCACACTTCATTCCGACGGTTGAAGAGTGTTTGTATGAAAAAGCTCCCAATCGCTTGATGGTCTTCTCTAAGTACAGATAAATCTTGAAACTGGATGAAGAATTTCATTCCAGCGCGTGCGGCCAGTGAATATAAAACAATGTACGAAAAAACACAGCGTATATTCAGATGTATTACACGGCCATGAGTATTCTCAACTAAATGATGATCACTGCCTTATCCATTGTCAGGGTCACAATGCAATTAATTTAATAACATCCACGACTATGAGGCCATTTTAACCGGTATGCAGTTGATGACTCAACTGTTTCGCTAATACCACGTTGGCAGAATCGTGATCTCGGTCAGTAATACTTTTTTGGAATCCAAATTTCATTCAGATAAACCGTGGCACATTCCGATGCCTAGAATTGGAGATTCACGTGTATAGATGAGCGTATATTACAGCTCATATACTACATAGTACCGTAGCCATTATCAGCAGATAATGGCTTTGTTTATGTCATCTTAAAATCATCTGGATTAAGAAACTGCAAAGTTATACATCACAGCTATATTCTTCCAGGATCTCTGGAGATATTTAGCTTTTATTAAAATCTGGAAAATAATACTCCCGACTATACTCTTATCAAGATACATTGTGTCCACCGCCTGATCCGAACCCTGTTTTAGGGCAATGTTTATAAATTATTTGTTGGATTACGATGACTTACTAGTCTCTATTTTGTCCCTCGTGATTTGTATGACTCCCATCTGACCATTCCAGACAAAATTTCCTTTGTGATTAGTATCAATAATTCTGCTTAGAATTCTCGGTGAGGAATGAACCTTCCGCAGCGGTGTATTCAAATAGCTTCGTGATTATTGTTCCGCATATTCATGCAAGTGCATATACACCGCTTGACGTAGGTAAGGGCGCGTTGATGTGTTTTGGCGACACTATCAGAACTTAACTCGCGTTATTTGCAGAGCTTTAAGGCTGATGGAATTAGTGACTACTGCATGTGCACGGGACTTGGTCTAGGCTGAGAGGTGTACCGTCACATCATCCCCGTGTAACTTCAAGGCATTAATCGTTGCCGCATGTTTAACTCAGTGACCCTCAGAATAACATTTTTGTGCGACACTTTAGTGATGCGATTGTCTAATGTGTTATTGTCACGAAAAAAATTATTAAAGATACCATCATTGACTAGTCTGGCGGTACCAGCGAGTTTTGTAGGATGTGCTCAATCATTTGATCGTGCTTCTTTCCCACTCTGTTTAATAAGTTCATTCGGCCGTATTGTGCTCATTCTCTGCAACCAATCTATTTTGAAATAATTCATCTGCAGGACTGATGATACAGGAGATAATGTATTCCACTCATTTCACCGGCCGTCAGCATGCCTCTGAATTTGCAATTTTTGTCCGTATGCACCAAATGGTGTGCCAATTAAGCCAGTAGGTTTTTTCTCTATTTCTCGATACTACGTAAGGCACGTTAATTTGGTATTTTATGGTATTATTCTGGTCTCTGCTTCGATGTTCATCTACGCATCTGATGATCGCTTACTTTATGAGTTTACCAGACTGCGAAGTCTAAAAACTTCTTGCTGACCTGTGATTTCTCTTTCGTTCAAAGATCCATCAACACCTTTCGACGGTTATTGATTCTAATAATCGCAGTGCACAACGTGTAAGTTCTATAGACCTAGAGCACATCTGCATGTGCATTTTATATTGGTCTCGCGTGAACCAATGCGGCTGATAGTTCTACAGTTCTCGATCCGATCTCACTATGCATTTGTTCTAATGTTTCCTGGAAGTTAATTTTTAAAAATTTTACACATATACGGTTTTGTCACTAGCGTTTGTCTATGTTTTCAATCACGGGTTCTGTTCCCCATTTTCCGGCAGTTTAATCTTTTTGTACCACCATCCTCGCTGTAATAACGTTTACAATGTCCCCGATCCGAAAATTCTTGGCATTTGCTCTGATGTAAATTGCGCTTGCGTTTCCATAAGAATTCTCCAGAAAAAAGTCTTATGTTACATATTTAGCAACTACACGTACATCAATTGATCTCGTCACTTAACTGGTTATCTTTACCAAAGTTGAAGCCGGTGTGTCTTGCCTTTTCTGCGACTCGCTGATGGTTATACATTCACAATGTCAAGTCACATTCCTGGTTTGTAGTTACCACGACAAGAAAATCATTTTCCCTATTTCTTCCCTTGCTTCGAGGTCATAATTGTCTTCAGCTGGTCTGGGTCCAGAAAATTTATCATCGGACATTTGTGTTTATTCCACTGCGTTAATTAAGTGTGGGACTATTTACTATTTACCTGGACGTAAATATCATACACCTCTTGTGGATTCGCTGAAATAACAGATATCCAAAGTATGTGGCTGAAAAATCATCATACACAAGCGCGTGATGTTGGTGAACGATCGAGGGTGTGCATTACCTTAATGTTGATATAACTACATATTTGACGATTGGCCTGGTTTTGCTACGGTAGAGTTGAATCAAGCAGTCGTAGATGACTTTGAAGTCAAATATCATAGCCAACATGTTAAAAATGAATGATTTCACGTCTTAATACAAAATAAATGCAAGAATTGTTTGGGCGTTAGAGCGCATGCGACCGAATGAGCTTCACGTATGTATGTATGTATGTATGTATGTATGTATGTATGTATGTATGTATGTATGTATGTATGTATGTATGTATGTATGTATGTATGTATGTATGTATGTATGTATGTATGTATGTGTGTGTGTGTGTGTGTGTGTGTGTGTATGTATGTATGTATGTATGTATGTATGTATGTATGTATGTATGTATGTATGTATGTATGTATGTATGTATGCATGCATGCATGCATGCATGCATGCATGCATGCATGTATGTATGTATGTATTGGCAACGTTAATGACGTATGTATGTATGTATGTATGTATGTATGTATGTATGTATGTATGTATGTATGTATGTATGTATGTATGTATGTATGTATGTATGTATGTATGTATGTATGTATGTATGTATGTATGTATGTATGTATGTATGTATGTATGTATGTGTGTGTGTGTGTGTGTGTGTGTGTGTATGTATGTATGTATGTATGTATGTATGTATGTATGCATGCATGCATGCATGTATGTATGTATGTATTGGCAACGTTAATGACGTATGTATGTATGTATGTATGTATGTATGTATGTATGTATGTATGTATGTATGTATGTATGTATGTATGTATGTATGTATGTATGTATGTATGTATGTGTGTGTGTGTGTGTGTGTGTGTGTGTGTATGTATGTATGTATGTATGTATGTATGTATGTATGTATGTATGTATGTATGTATGTATGTATGTATGTATGTATGTATGTATGTATGTATGTATGTATGTATGTATGTATGTATGTATAGTCAGAAATAAATTGTTGTAGCATTAAGAATTAGGTAAATTAGATTATAAGTCACAAAACTGCAATTATTGTTGCTTATATGTTCCATTTTCTTTTCTATTTTTATTAATAATTCTTATATTATATTCTATAATAATGACTTGATTAATCTATTGCTTGAAATATACTATACTAAACAATTCATTATTTCATTAAGCTCAAAATCAAACAGATAAAACGAATACACCTGTAGATTTTCATGCGTCTCGAGACTCTGTTCATCCCTATTTAATACCATCTTCCAATAACTGTCAAGTGCAACGTTAAAAAGGAGTAGGTGATAAAATGAAAACGAACAAACAGAACAACAACAACAGAAATATCAGACCTAGTCAATGAGACGAAAGTAGAATGATTCAACCGGGTGTGAAACTTCTTAATACCCATAGGAATATGATCTTCATTAAAGCTACACCAATTCAGTTTTAAGTGGAGTCGCAATGACATTTTTTTTTAATCATAATGATAAAAAAAAATTTTTCTCCTCAGCCATTGCGATAAAAGAACTTATTGGCATGATCCTTCTCAGAATTCATCATCCTATGGTATTGCTAGTTCTAAAATAAAAAGTTATGTGTATTTGTATTGTGCCAAGAGTTTGGGCTTGTGCTTTTATTTTTACGATTTTTAATGTTAAAATTTTGGATTATGGTTTAAACGCATTCCTAAACTAGTGTCATACAAGATCTATTTCTCCAGAGCTGGAGTCAAAGCTTATTTACATTTTAGTTATCCTTGCCTTGGATCCGTCTTTCCCTATATATGCTAGCTGATTATGTTATTTGATGTGTCTGCCTTTATGTTTTGTAAGGGCTGGTTAGATAGGTCAAATTCTCATAGTTTCCTTACTTTTATTTGTTCCTTTGATTCAGGCGACCGGTTGTGTTACAAGATCAATACCGGCTTCCATATCGTTGCACCCTTATTATTTTATTGTGTGCATAGAGAAGATAGATTGGTAATAGAAAAGTTCTATAAGACTAAAGACCACACAGGCATATATATTTTGTTCAATTTTCAATTTATAATCACAAATAGTTTTAATTACTGAGTTAATAAAATGTATAAGGTCATTATATAAATTCTTATTAATGACATTTGTAAATAGAAGTTGTGCAATTTTATTTGTTCCGTATTTTTGTTTAATTTTATTTTTGATATTTTGCCTTTCCAAATTATTTTTAGAGTCAATATTTGTTCCACACAGTCTACATTTTGGTATTCGTTTCGTCAGGTGTCTGATGAAGGCTACTTCACCTGTCAACCATCTATCATGTATATAGAAAAAGAATCTACTTTCAATAGCAGGCGATTGTTTTCCTGCCCAATTTCTCCAGATTGAATCCCAGTTTAGTCCTGGTTTCTGGTTTCTCAGTTCTACTTCTTGTTGTTCTATGATAGACGGTTACATTAGACATTTATACATATATTTTTCCATGTTCCAGAATTCTTTATGATTTCTATATATGCAACTGCGTTCAATAATTCTTCTAAAATATCTTGGCGGTTCTAATATATTAGTGAGATGTTTGTATAAATATACTTTTTAAATTTACATAAATGACCATCTAGCTATATATTAATTACTTCCCATGCATATTTGGGTTTATCATTTTGCATTTTAAACCTATTTAAAATTATGGATTTTTGCTTCAAGCTTAGGTTTGGAAGGTCTAATCTCCTAACTTTGGGTCTGCATATATATTTTGTCCTAAGAAATCTCAGTATTTTCTTTTCTTTGTTTACCATCATGGCTTCTGTTAAGTGCGTAGAATTAATAATGTAATTTAATTGACTATATAAATAAGTCTTAACGACTTGTATGCGGTCCATTAAATTTAGCTTGACATGCAACCAAGTTTCGATTTGTGCGCCGAGTTTTGATATTCTCACTATAGCTTTCTTAGTTAAGTTCAGTCCGAAAACATTTCCAAATGCTCTTACATGATTTTCGATCACATTTGGCTGGAGACCTGGCTGATTTCCTCGCCAGTTTCCTATTAATAAAATTTGTGTTTCACTGTGATTTATTGCCGATCCAGAGACTTTCCCAAATTGTGTGAATTCATCCTGTAGATGTTTAAAGAGTATTCGTCTCTATTACAGTTAGTACAATCGTCTATATGTAGTATAGTTTCGAAATAGAGGGCAGCACTGTTTTACTGAGCATTGAAGCATAAATTCGCCCGTCAGGGCCCCATTTATTATTACTCTAGAAGTAATATTTGTATACATGGCCTTGATCCAGTTAATTATATTATTACTAAATCTGCATTGTACTAACTTGAAATATAAAATCGTGTTCTATTCTATCAAACGCCTTTTCTTGGTCTAATAAATACATTACTGACTTTTCATTTTTACTCATAATGAGGTCTCTTATCGAAGTAAGTGACAGTGTATTATTTAGAATCTTTCTACCAACTCCCCCCTCACACACACACACACACACACACACACACACACACACACACACACACACACACACAGAGCTTTGAATGAGATTTATTATTTTGTTTAAGTACGTTCTGATTCTGTTAATTTTTATCTTACATAGTATTTTATAATTAGTATTTAATAGTGTTATATGTGTCTTTCAAATGTCCTGTCCCATTTTTCTGTATAAATAAGGGTGATAATTCCTTCTTTAAGATTTTTGGACATTTCCCCATGAAATAAAATGTTGTTATACAAAAGCTCTAAAATTTCAACTATGTTATTTTTAAAAGTTATGCAAAATTTATATGTTAGTCCATCCGATCCTGGTGATAGTCCCCTTTTATAAGCTATTTATAGCTTTTCTGAAATCATCTGTAGATATAAATGTTTCAAAATTGTCGTTATCCTCTAGCGATATTTGGTTATATACAGTTTCTCCTATGTACTGTTCTATTTCTCCTACATTTATATTTTGAGATTTAAATATATAAGGGTAATAGTCTTTAATGCCGTTAAAAATACTTTATCGTTCACAATTTTCCCCTTTATTTCCAGTTCCTCGACTTTTCTGTTCTCCACGTTTTGGTTCTATTTATTTATATAAACACCTGCCTTTGTTGTACAGATTACCAAATTTCCCTGTCCTTATTTTAACCCCTTGTAAGTTTCCCTTTTCTAATTTTTCCCATTGTTCTATTATTAAGAAATCTTGTTCTGTGACAGGTTTTCCATTCAAAAGGAATTCAGTATAAGTTTGTTTTTTGCTGTTTCTTTTTTGAGCTATTAGTTTTTTGTACCTTACGATTATGCTATGGTATTTAGTTAGTTCTTTATTATTATATTTTCAGATATTCCCAATCTTTAGTAGTAAGGGAAAAGGCCGATTCTACTCAAAAGACCGTTTTTTAGATCCCCTGAGACCTCCAAACAAATATAAATTACCCCTTTTCTCTATCCTAAAACCCCAACCCCTATACAAAATTCAAAGTCTATAAGCATACATAATACTAGGTAATTTAATCAATAATCACGCTAAGAGCCCAGCTATAGAACACCTGTTGCAAAATACCTACATAACATAATCGATAATTGCGTTAAGAGCCGAGCTATGTAACAGATTTTTACCGAACCAAATAACTTTCTTTAATAATGATATACCTCATACGGAGATCACGTGATCTTCCAGAATTTACTAAAAGATAGGTATAATACCTTTGTCAGACTCAATCTTCCAAATCATTACCATATAAGGTAGTAGTCATTGCGGTCGCTAAAATTTCAAGGGAGAGATAGGTAAAATTATGTGTCAGACTCAATCACATGATTCTCGAGAACATTTCAAATCACTGGTATATAAAGCCGTTCAATTCTCTCATAATCATTGCGGGGACGGAATTTCAAGAGAGAGAATACAACATGAGACTCAGGTAAGTGATATGATTTATATTTCATCACCAATGATTAATGTTTCAACTGCTGACATTAAAAATACTTCATTATCACGATGATAGAGACTAAACTTTACTTTACCACTCACACAACGACGAGATTCCAACAAATCTTTTATTTGTGGCTTGTTTAGAGGATATTTTTGTCGATAAAATATACCTTTGATCGATCGAGATTAATTGTAAGTTTAGTATATTTTTGTTGGCTAATCGGACTGTGAAAGTTTCTAAATTCCGCTAGTAACCTTTGATACAATTGTTTGAGATAATTGAAATACTCGCTGTCATCAGATCTGATGAGTGAAAGTTTTAGCTTGTCACGTGTTCCACTAAAACATATACCTGATGTTTCATTATTAATTTCAACTGTCAATGGTTTGACGTCCATCATTAGATATTTGATTTTGCTACTGTAGCTATTTGTCACTGTTAAATTTTCAAACATTATTTCTTAAGTTTAGATAAAATTTCAGTTGCAAAAGATAATGTCAAGTATAGATCTATCATCATGACAATACCCTAGTACAAGTGTATCTACTCCATTTTCGCAATAACGCTTATCATCAAAATTACTCAATCCGCGTTTGATAATGACATCTGTTTCAAGCTTATGACATTTCGCTCGAATTGTCATAGCTCTCATAAAACTAACACCGCCATCAAGCGCATACTTGTAGTCATCAAATTTCATAAACTTTTTAACAAAATCACGAGGAAGATCTTTTCCTTTTTTCGTTATTTTATTATTGTCTAATAATACGGCATACATTTTCCTACGTAATCCGATAAAGTATTTGATAGCGCTCGAGTTCATTTCATCTTTGAACTTACCAATAACCTTTTTATTTATATCGTCATGAAATTTACTGTCACGTGGGTAATCAGAAAAATCAAACAGATATCTATTATCAAACATATCCTGATAGATGTCTTGGCATTCGATTTCATATTCGAGTGAATCAGTATCAGTAAACAATAATCGACTGGCCGGCCATTGATTTTTAACAAAATTATAATGAAAATCGTACATCAGCCACTTTGATAAATCCAACACTGCAGCTCCAACGTAGATCGGCTTGTTTAGTTTTAGATTTGTTTTTCTTCTTTGTATCGCAACAAGATTCTCATTAAAAATTTTCATGCTCACAAAATCATCGTCTGACACAAGTTTGTTTCTGCGATTGATATCATTAACTAGTTCGATATATACGCGTTTCCTAATATTCTCCATTGTCTTACCAAAAACAGAATTGTTCATCAGTTTAAAGAAGTTTTTCTCAAAATCAGTTTTTGCTACAGCTCTTCTTGAAGTGTTCGAGTTAATATAACCTCTCATCCACGGCGAGTGATTAAATTTGAGTACGCGATGAACTTTTCTCAACACAAGACCAGCATCGACTGCTTGTTTTAAAACTTTGTAATGCAAAACGTAATGACTTTTATGAAGCAAATTTGGTACTAGTTTTTTGACCATGGAATGTTGTTTTGGTGATGCTAACACTTGTTCTTTTGATAACAAACTATAATCTATGACCATCGATTCCGCGCAGAAAGGGTAATCTTTATGTAATTTGTGTAGCCAAGTTGGATAATCAAGATCCACTTCAACGAAATATGAAACATCTTCAGGTATCTTTTTTTTTCTGTCTCCGATAGAAATCGATCAGCCGTAATCCAATGAAATCCACCAAGAGGCATTGGTTCTGCCATTGAATAACCGTACAAGTTATTACAATCTAGATAAACTATATACTTCGAAGGAAGCTCAGGATTTCAAATATTTGTTGTTTGCTTCAGCATATTTTTTTGTTATCACGCTAATACCGCCTCTGATACCTTTTTCGATAAAATTGAACATATCGACGTCAGTCAGTAATTCTAACCTTATCTTACTAAACTTTAGCAGAGCATCCCATGACAACCCAGGGGCAGAATAATACCAACAAGGATCTAGTCCGTAATTATTATAACTTACTTCTCGAAAACTTTCAAAAACATCTGCTAATAATAACACGTCAGTTTTCAGGTATATATCATGATAATCACCAAACGTCTCACAATCAAACTCTTTCCAGATATTTTGTGCATACTTGTATTCATCATCGGTCATATTTTCATTTTTAAGTTGTGAGTAAAATTTATCTTTGTCAGGTAAATATGTTTCAACAAATTTACTCCAGTCGTCGAGGTATTCGTACGGAAATACCCCTTTTTAGCTAGTAGATTAAATTTATCTCCAAAACAGTCTCGTAGGTTATCAAATTTACTATAACCTTTTACAAACTCATCTAGCGATGCCGCCATAAACTGCAAGCTGTCAATGAAACGCAATTTACCTATCGTAACTGACATGTACTTTTCAAAATTATTTGAAATGCATTTGATGACGTTATCGAGTTTTAGACGAGCTCTTATGTTAGGATCACCAAAAGCTTCTACTATAATGTGGCTATCATATCCTCGAAAGTTGTGAAGAATAACCGGAATAAAATCTGGAGCATGAAATTTTAAATTACACTGATTATGAGCCGCTCCACGGTACTGTCCGGTCAAATGACAATGGTCATGTACTTTTTTATTACTAACGTTGTCAGATTCAAAAGCTTTTTCACAAACATGACAAATTTCCGCTTGCTCGTGATCAGATTCTTGTTGAGGTGTTAATTTAATCATTGGCGTTACTCTGTTCAAACGATAAGTAATGTTGATCAACTGCTTGAGAAGCCAGACAGCTGGATTTTTACCACGATAGTATTGGATTGGTTTAGATAATCTAGAATCAGTACAACAAACTACCTTATACGCTACTCCACATGGAATATGATTTTGAACTTTTCTTGTACTCGATTGATTAGGATTATTTTCTACGCCAGGTACAGGTTGAAGTAAGCATTCGAAATCAGCGTATATGACGAAATGAATTTTTAGTTTGTGATTATGATGGACAAACTGTAACACACTATCATTTTTAGATGGAATTGTTACTCGTTGTACATCATTACAGTACTGCAAATGATTTTC
The DNA here is from genome assembly GCA_016746295.1 of Potamilus streckersoni. NCBI lineage: Eukaryota > Metazoa > Mollusca > Bivalvia > Unionida > Unionidae > Potamilus > Potamilus streckersoni. Next base: position 62,682 of record JAEAOA010001019.1, read on the forward strand.
TAATTTTTCATGGTCATTACAACCGTGTAAGCAGCGATAACAGAAGAAAGTTTTCTTTTTTCGTTTATTGTACTGTCCACCAACTAGTCCGTTAAAGTTTTTGATCTAAACGTAATGGTTTTTATAAAACAGTAAATTGATAGTCGATTGTGAAGCTTTTTCTGAATATATCTCGGATAGACGTTTTCTTTTTCATCTAGTCCGAAAACGTTAATTGAAACATTGTTTTGCTTTTCAAATTTTGGTATTTGATTTTCTGCCACTGGAAAGTTAATATCTTTAAAATTTAATCTAGACACGTGACTGATATACTTCTCAACGCAATCAGCGTGTTTTTCTGCTGGAATTAGTGCAGAAAGAACAGCCCATTGGAAACATTTGTTATCTACGTTTTTGATGTTTATACAACATTTTTTATTTTTTATTTTTGGTGGTAGGACAATATACGAACTACCGCGTAATGCGTCATATTTCATCGTGTGAAACAAAATTTCCTTGATCATTTCAAACTTCCAACCCGAACCTCATTCGGTAAATTCCTCTATTTTTTCCAAATTTCTTGGTGTATTTCATCAGCTAGTGACAAAAGATCAGTCCCAAGTAAAACACGTCTGGATTTCGCGTTGATATAAGGGTCTATAGTATCCTTGTCAGTTGATTCTTCCGTCACAAGTAGTTTTGAAAATATAATGTGAATTTGTACTAATATTCTTAGAACCTTGTGTTTTTCAAGCTCGCGTTTTACAGTTGTCTGTAGCAGATGAAAGAGATTTGTTGCAGTAAAATTTATCAGTACGATTTGATTATCGTACCGGTAACTGTTGCTAAATTCTGTAAAGGCAGTCGCTATTTTTCAGGTTCTCCCATATGGCTCTTTTTGGCTATATCACCACAGTGTCCAGATTGACAAAAGATGCAAAACCTGTCAACATATTATAGAGACCAAGACATTCATTAGCACAGTGACTAAAGAAAAACTAAACATACATGGTCCAAACAAAACGTGCAAAATAGAGAATGTGATTTATCTCATCACATGTAAGATCTGTGGCCTTCAGTACGTCGGAGAAACTGAAAAGCTACACAAAAGGATAAACCTTCATAGATCTGATTGGATGACAAAAAAGCTGTACAGAAGCCCGGTCGCAGAACACTTCTCCTCCCCTGGCCACACTTTCAGTGATATAATACTTATCGATATTGCTAACAACCACAGCTGGAGTTCCGAAACCAGGAAGGAAAAGGAATCATACTGGATACGCCGCCTTATAACATTGAAACCAAGCGCTCTAAACCAAAAAGACTAGAAAATGAAAACTATGCACTAGTAGAATTTAACATTTTCTGAATCTTCTTATTATCCTTCAATTTTTACTATAAGAATAACCGGTATAGAATCAAATATCCGGGATATAATCTGCGTTACATATGTAAAAAAAAGTAAAAATAGATGTCGCTTTGGCTTGCAGACTTTTAGGGAATTATACAACGTTTTCAGTTTCCGCAACTATTCTATACAAGCTGGTTGCATTTATAGTTTTAGCACATGTGATGACAGCCATGTAGAGGTTTACAAACACAACGTTTTTGTGTTTATTTGTTTGTCGTATATATGTTTTGTATTTGCCTTTGAAAAAGACTCATTAAGAGTCGAAAGCGCTTAGGCTAGTTAGTTACTAATTTCGTACTGTTCGTCGTCAGTTTATTGCATCTTTTTTAATTAATCCCTGACACACGGGATCCCTTGGTGGATCCAGTACGCTTGAAAGGGTTGATATTCGCCATATGATTTGTATTCTTTATATATATATATATATATATATATATATATATATATATATATATATATATATATATATATATATATATATATATATATATATATATATATATATATATTAATGATATTCCGGTTAGTTTAATATAAATTTCTTTGCCATGATGTTTTATATTTCATTTTTTTGCTCACAGTTTAAATCTTTGGCTTCTTGCCGAATAATTCCTGCTACATTCTAGCTAGGATTGTTACTAGTCATATGTAGAGCGTCCAGTTTTTCTAGTAATTTAACTTCTTGATTGTCTAAGCAGGGCGCTTCTTGTATCAAGATAAAATCGTATCGTTTCACATTTTTTAAATTTCCCATACTTTTTTTAAATCCATTGGTATTTACAGCCAAGATTTTGCGGTTCAATCCCTCCATCATGGATGTGTTAGATCTTTATTTCCATTTAAAGTTTTATTTAAGCTATTTGTAAAATTTCCTTCAGTTATTGATTTCCTCCTTCGTAGGCATTCCATTTTGCTTTGTACTCTTGTAAAGTCAGTGGTCTTCTTTGCGTGTCCCTTTGGATTTCTCTATTACGGAAGATCGCTCTATAGGATTCTCTGGCCTTTTTCAATAATTCTATGACTTCCTACTCCGAAGGCGTTCTTGGCGTGGAAGCCGACCTTTTCCTCTACTCGATCCATGTACGATTCACTAATTCCACTATACACTGACTGAGGACATAAAATCATAGGTACCAATCCTTTAATGTTTCTTCTTTCCCGTACGTAGAAAACTGCTTAATAGGTTTACTTCTGATATAATTTATTTTGCTTATTCCCTTGAGCTTTTTGCGTGACTCCTGTACAAACAAAACTCTTACACGATATTAACTTTGTCTCGAATGGTCCATTTTAAAAACCTTTAGTATTCAAAAAAAAAAAACCTTTAACGAAATGGTAAAGTCCCTCTAAGAAATCAGGCCATCATAATAAAGGGGTTGTTCCTACTTTAGCAATACCGTCTAATAAATTGTTTAGTGATATAGTTGAAGGATAAAATAGTTTTTGTGCAATATCTTTAAGTGATTTTCAGATATAGCTCAAAGTAACAGAGAAGCATAAGCAACACAACTATTTGCGAAATATGAGCTGGAAATCATTCTGAACAATACATAGGCATAACTAGGTTCCCAATTAAAACACTTAATGATATGTATGTGGTAATTACATATCATATATTGTCATAATTATAATATATAGAGGTAAAAACACAAACTAATTTTCTTATTTCTGTAGGAAAGGAAATGCAATTTATAGATAATGAAAGACTTTGTATTGACAACTTGAGGTTTAATCTAAGAGGTGATTTAATATGTTAACCAAACAACGTTTAACAGTTGTAAAATAAATTCATTATGACGTTTTAAAATATAATTGGCTTGTCAACGTCTTGAAACTGTTACATGTACAAATATTTTGTGGCTTTACTTAGTCATTCACAACTGGAATCAATTAGCATTTTAATACATTTGAAAGTGGTAAAACGGATAATTCTACCACTTCTTAAAAGGGCGATGTTGCTGATAGTCCTATATTCAGTTATTACTCAGTTGAATGAGCATTTGTTCAAAATCACTTGTACAGCATATTTACAATTTCACATGAAAAATATTCATACCTGTGGAAGTTATTGACCGAGATCTTACAGTATTGTAACTCGTATATCTCAATTTCACCCTACTCGCAAGTGATGTATAATTATTTCAATTTACTAATCATTTAAAAAAATCATCGTTTAATCCAAAAACTCTTTTACAAAGGAGTAGATTCTTCACAAGATACAGGCACAAAGATTGATTTTGAATGAGAATGATTCATTCGCTAGCTTTATTTAACTCCATTCTTTTAATAGCGAACATCATATAAAACAGCATAATTAGGCAACAACATTGATTCTGAACTACAGTAAAAATTAACTCAAAAGATTAACTCCGAATTCTAATCGATTTATTTTCTTTGAGACACAACTTATTTCAAATTGTTTTAACTACGCTATTCCTAGTAGTTTAAATTGTATATTTATTGCATATTAAATGTATGTGTTAAACTCACTTTGGTTTATTAAAACCTTTCGCTGGCAATGAGAGATTCGTTTATTTTTGCATTATGAGAAAATGTTGATATACCTAAAGCAAAACATCTCAGTTGCAACTAACTATACGTTAAGCTAAACTTGGCATTTACGAATGGGTGAAAAATTTATGCAGTTTCATATTTCTAACTAGTTTTTTTTTCATGTGATATGTGCCAATTACTATCATCATCACCAATATTATTATTATTATTATTATTATTATTATTATTATTATTATTATTATTATTATTATTATTATTATTATTATTATTATTATCTCAACTGTTCAATCCAATGTTCAAAAATGTTATCTTTATACATTGTATCTTGCCCTCGTAAATTCATTCAAAATGTTAAGACTGGATGATTGACAAAAAGTGACAGAACTTAACGTGTTTTGCGCTCTATTACAAAACTACTAATTGAAAGCTATCACTTTCTAACAATTGGTTGAGTCGTGTTTTCTCCACCTTGTATATTTAGGCTTAGAAGCAGCTGTTCATACTTCAAATAATATCTGGATTAACCTGTTATCCAACTCTCTGAGATTACTTATATCTAGGTCATCGTGACTTTCTGTTAAAATGAATGAATGTCCCACAACAAAATATTCTTAACCTATTTGATAGGGTGCTGACTATATAAGCCAGCAGAATCGTTTCTTTGGCACATATCGACATCAAGAGGGGCTTAGCTGCTGCTTTAATCGTCGAAACAACGATTTGAAATCTTTGCTGTATGACAAACGGTAAAATTCGTATTTATTATTCTAAGATTTTACTATGAATTTTTTCAAAAATAGTTAACGTAATATTTCGCACCGCGTTTTTTTCGTAAGATTTTATAAACAATATTTCCTTTCCGTGTTCTTATAATTTCATTTTCGATACTTCTGTTGTCAGTTATGGGTTATACAGAGAATATAGCTACTTTACATGTTAAAGGTAAGTATATATCTACACATGATGCACTGCTTTAGCACGTTATGCTTCAAGTCATGATTAGATCTTTCTTTTCCTTTAGATTATTTTATCATGGAGAGACCAGTAATTTTCCTGCAATCTCTGCTGGTGTTTGTGCTAAGTATCCAAGTAATATATTCCTGCAAATGTGATACCCCACGTTCATTGGAGAAGTCCATCTGTTTAAACGAAACATGTAGGTAACATTAGTATGTTAGTAATATTCTTACTTTCACGCTAAAAGCTAGAGCAACAAGAATGTGAACAATCATGATGATGGTAGTGTCGATGGTTGTGGTAAAAAAATCAAATAACGATATAACTTTAATATAGTCTATTAACATTACCACAAGCACAACTCCATTTATGTTGCTTTTATACTTGTAGAATGTTCTGTCATCAATAATACTCCTTTATATAGTACTATATGTACCAAAAATTTTAGAAAATTATATGGGTCAAATATTGCTCATTCAACTTGATATGTCAGTAAAATTTCATTGTGTTTTTTTTTTTTTTCATTTGGCAGGATTCTGTATTTCAAACGTGAAATATGCTGTTACACCAGGGTTTCCCAAGTAGTCGAGTGGTCTAACGGGTCTGCCTATCTTTATTTCCTCTCGAATTAAGGTGTTCCCTACTTGTAGATGGTCTTATTGTCAGATTAGTCTCTAACGGAATTTGCCCAATATATTACATCACTACATTTGGTGCACTCCGGAGAAAAAGATCGGAATTGTGAGTCAATTCATTAACTGAATCAAGGGGTGGCACTTCCTAATTCTAAACTGAATATCAGAACGTCGTTTAAACCTTACATCTTGATTATTTCAACGAATGGGTTGTCAGAAACGATTTTTAAAAAAATCACTTCTTTCCTTCTAAACCTTATTTACACTGGAAGAATAGTGAAATATATGAAAAAGGGCGGCAGTGGATATTTAAAGACACGAAACGCTTTACTTAATTATGGAATATCCGCAACGTGATTTCCCTTCTCAATTAATTACATTCATTGTTAATTTTAATCAATAAAGAGAAAATTTTCTTAATTTTATCTACTAAAATTTGTTTTGGTGTAGGTGCCAATTTCCAAGTTCTGCCTTCTGCTACGTCCATTAAATTATCATAAGTTTATTAATGTATTCTCTCTCTCTCTCTCTCTCTCTCTCTCTCTCTCTCTCTCTCTCTCTCTCTCTCTCTCTCTCTCTCTCTCTCATCTGTATCGTGTTTAGTTTCTTTTAATTCTATAAAATAACATTATTCTACTGTCGCTTTTCATGCAATAGTCAGAAGAACGATTGCAGGAGAAAGGCTTACTTCGAGTTGTGCTAACTGTATCACGATCCCATTTGCAAACATATATGGCAATAAGCTACGGTGAAACAACAATTACAAACAATATTACAACCTTTAATGATTAAAGCTAATTACTTTGATAAATTCAACAAGATATAAAATTTATATCATTTAAATTAATATCCTCCTTTTTCTCTGAAAACGGCATTAAACAAAATGTACATCAAAAGTTAATAAAATCGTTATTAAAATGGTGCTTTGTTTACAGTTCTCAAGTGAAAATGTCAAGGAAAATGTCTCACTAAATGTAATGCGAAGGACAAACCTATGAAAATGAAACACGCATTTAGCTGGATATGTAAGATGTACATGTGTTTATGCATGCATGCATTAAGTCACACATGCATGTATGCATAGACACATCTACAAAAGTGCACGTTTATATTACCCTCACAACGGTGTTCATGATTACATTAAAAATATTTCTGTACTACAGTGCTCATGGCAACTCCAGAATCGAAGTATTTTCTAGGCGAAAACAGAAGACCCACCAGTGATATAAATTTAGCATCCTTCATAGGATACAAGATGTTTCTGAATAACTTGTACTATGTAAGTAATTAAATCTACTTATAATATTTTTAAGGAACAAAAGCAGTTAGGCAGTGTTACTCGATATAATAATATTTTTCGTAATCAGTGATAGTGTATGGTTGAAGAAGAGGAAATTCATTACGTTATCAAGTTGCTATTACTTCAATGATTTAGAGCAACCTAACATTTAATATGAAAAATGAAAATGAACTGTGATGTAACTATTTGGGTTACCTGAATCATACCTGCAGCATATATCCCATTAACCTAGCAACAGTCTCCATAATACATTGAAATCTAATACTTTAAAAAATGGCCTTTGATGATTTTGTTTTCCACATAACTCACGTTTTGTTGAATTTTCTCTTTGCTTTTTATGAACTTTCTCTTAAATTAATCAAAATCAGTCGCAAAGATTATTGTATTGTTTTTTTAAGCTACCCTATCGTTTTGTGTTCTAATACAAGTTTGCTTCAGTTCTTATTTCCTCATGTGGTACACATACCAGTACATTGTCATTGCAATCACCGGCACAACGAGTGCAAAACTTAAAACAATCATAATTGCTAAAGATTACAATCTGTTTAAATAGTTATACTTGTACCCTGATTTTCTTTTCTTTAAATTCGTCGTCATAATGATTGGCACAATGCATCGAATGGACAAAAGGACACGACTAACCAACAACCATGACAAAAATAGTCTCGGGCGGACACTGGTACATAACTAGAAACAGCATGGTTTTGGATGCCTACTATAATGGTTTTATACTAAGTATTTTAACATATTGTTAAAATATATCCTATGTTGAAAGATGGATTAATATGGAATTCATCAGCTCGGTTTCATTGGACATAATTCTAATCCTAGTCAGAAGATACCAATAATTCCATATCCTCTCATGAAATAATTAATAATTTAAATGTATGTCTCAGAATTCTAATCCTAGTCAGAAGATACCAATAATTCCATATCCTCTCATGAAATAAATAATAATTTAAATGTATGTCTCAGAATTGAGATTCGCAATCTTTTTTTGTTTGATTCACAGAAATGTCAATTTCTCTGATTCTTTTTAAAGATTGTACACCTTTTCATTTTTCAGAAGGGAACGATCAGAATGTTCGGCAGAAACGATTATTTCCAACTGATATCACCACTGAAACCAAAGGGTTGTCATGTCGCTCTCCTGCTAAACACCGAATATTATATTACTGGTAAGGCGTATATCTTCAAAAGTCAGATATTTCTACATATTACATACGACCTCAGAAACCTTGAAACGATTACATTGTCGAAAGAAAAACTGGTCGCCCTAGTTCTTCGAACATACTAAATAATAAGACACTACGATGTATCGATTGACTCTGAAATACGCTCACACCTACAAGCACACACACACACACAAACAAACCCACTCATGTGTCATGCTCTGTGTCGATAATACAAGTTGGTGCATTTCTGAAATGTTGTCTATTATTCAGTACCATCAGTAGGATTGTAATCACTCTACCATCTGAAATCTTATATAAAATTTACCGACTTTATCACGTGACTCTATTATGACCAATTTAGTAACTACAATATACTTTTACAAAATAATAAACTGAACATTAAAAATCAAAATATTAAAAACTTTTCTTACAATAACAAAATCCTAACACTAATGACATTTATTTATAACTCAAGTGGAGATCGTAAAGTTATCTGCAAGGCTGAATAACTTTTACCAAAAGTAATTATTTTAAAATTCATATACGAAAACACAGGAGAAACATAACTTACATTTCTGAATATCAAAGTTGCCTCAATACCAAGGAAAATGAGCAGCACATATATTAAATAAACAACTTTATCTTGACATAGAATATTGAAAATCATACGCATAAGATATACAGAACTGTGACAAAAATAAAAAGCAAACTTGAACGAGAGTGCGTGCGATCGCTAGATGGATGGATAAAACGATACTTCAATCGATACAACAATAAATATAACATTATACTGTATTTTAGGAAGTGCAGACGAAGATGGTTCACTTTTGGTAAACAGCTGTGATTACGTGGCTACTGTTCCCTGGGAATTGGACGACAATACATCGGAGTCCTTGAATGATCTTCTAACTCGCCACAAGGAAATTGACTGCAATGGGCTTGAATAGCTGTTAATACGGTTTGCTGTGTTTGTGCTAGTTAAATGTTAAAGGAATAAAAGCGTTGACTGATTCTTAGTCCACTCTGTTAATTTGGCTCATGTACTTTATCCAACTATTAAAATCTCTCTCTCTCTCTCTCTCTCTCTCTCTCTCTCTCTCTCTCTCTCTCTCTCTCTCTCTCTCTCTCTCTCTCTCTCTCTCTCTCTCTCTCTCAACATTATCCAACTCATGTTCTATATCATACGCCGTTTTGTACATTTGACCAATAATTCGTCGCATGTTTCACTATGCGACACCAGGGCCATAATGAAAATCATTAATTAAAATGCTCAACCAAAATTCGAAGTTAATCGATAATCTTTGAAGAATTTGTGACTTGCCTTTTTTAAATTGTTGCATTCTCCTTTTGTATTAAAGGATTTATGTCATCTTGTTCATTTTCTCCATGACGTCGAGAAATATTCTGCTCGTATATACTATAAAAACAAATTCTTTACTAAACATACCCTACATGGTATCGAATTATACCATATCATGACGTAAAAGTAGGTCAAAAGTTGTTAAGAGACACCCAAATGAATGCAGCAAGTAGTTAAGTCTTGATATGTGTGAGAAAATAAATGTATGTAAACACAAAAGGTGTTGACATTTTTTTCAGTAACATATTGTTTATTAGAGGATTCTGCTAAAGCATACTTTATTTTGTTCAACTCTCTCTCTCTCTCTCTCTCTCTCTCTCTCTCTCTCTCTCTCTCTCTCTCTCTCTCTCTCTCTCTCTCTCTCTCTCTCTCTCTCTCTCTCTCTCTCTCTCTCTCTCTCTCTCTCTCTCTCTCTCTCTCATAACTGCGTTCCAGTGTGATTGTTATAACTATAATTGCTTATAAATAATAAATTAAATACATATTATGTTTAGTGAAACAAAACACGACAATTTTTATATAGTTGAAATCGTTAATGAAACGTCGTGAATAGATAGATAGATAGATAGATAGATAGATAGATAGATAGATAGATAGATAGATAGATAGATAGATAGATAGATAGATAGATAGATAGATAGATAGATAGATAGATAGATAGATAGATAGATAGATAGATAGATAGATAGATAGATAGATAGATATTCATACATATATACATGCATACATACATACATACATGCATGCATGCATGCATGCATGCATGCATGCATGCATGCATGCATACATACATACATACATACATACATACATACATACATACATACATACATACATACATACATACATACATACATACATACATACATACATACATACATACATACATACATACATACATACATACATACATACATACATAGATAGATAGATAGATAGATAGATAGATAGATAGATAGATAGATAGATAGATAGATAGATAGATAGATAGATAGATAGATAGATAGATAGATAGATAGATAGATAGATAGATAGATAGATACATACATACACAAACAGTACTGACTCATATGACTTGACTCGAAAGTTAAAACGAATGACATAATATCCAACTATCAAAGTCATCTTAACATCTAGAGACAGACCTTGAGAAAATGCTAACCAGATAGGGACGTTTATATAGCGACACGTAAATAGGCAGTTGATTGATAGTTTGATATATGAATAGAGGCAACCAGTAGCTGATAGCAACTCAGTTGAGGAGGGTATGATATAGTTTAACTCAAAGCAATATCTTTTGAACGATCCCGTACGTCAATGGTAAATATTATAATGCAGTGTAACTTAAAAGTTTCTCTTACATGACAGAGAGGAAAAGTTTACAAAGAAATCTGAAAAGCAATACTACTTAGGCAGTTTTGCTGTACCGTAAATTACCATAGTGACAATTCTTGAGCGAACGCATGTGTCTGTAATAACTGCAGATTGAGCGCCGCGTAGTACTGCGTTGAAAAGGTGAATGTTACAAAGACATTTCGAAATCCAATATTTTTGGCGAGAATATCACACAATATACATGCTTTCTCACTGATTTCTTGTTCGAACATTTCCCCCCTGAAACGGCGACCAAAGAGTAAAAATTGTGTACAATTTAAGTCAATCAGAATGTTTGCAATAAACAAAGAAGAGGGCACTTGGCCTTTCAGCAACTTTGACCCGTTACTTATATAATTTTGACACTCTATCGCTTCCAAACCACAGACCCAGCAACCTAGAACTCCGTCCCGACCTCCACCCTCGCCCCCGCCCAGCCCAACTCAAAAACTCCTTGTTGTCCAAACGACAGTCCACGGATTCATTTTGTTACCCTGCTGATGCTATTGCTGCTACTCTCTCTCTCTCTCTCTCTCTCTCTCTCTCTCTCTCTCTCTCTCTCTCTCTCTCTCTCTCTCTCTCTCTCTCTCTCTCTCTCTCTCTCTCTTACACACACACACACACAAGGTGATAATTACTTCACGACCAAATTTAATAGTCACAATAATTTGAATGGTCTTGCCAACGTCGAGTTTAATGATATACGCGACACTGAGCAAACTAATGTCGTATATAAATCAATTGTAGATGCAGACATCTCATAAGTATCTCCATCAACGATTTATTTTCGCCAATTATATGTCTTTTATTTCCATTCTTGTTTTTCTATGACGCTCTTCACATCAGACTTATCAGCTGGAAACAATTTGAGATTACTATGATCGTTCTAGAACGCTTTAACTACCGTGCTTAAGTGTCGCTGACTCATCAATCCTGTGGCTCAATGGTGTTATCGTTGATCATATCGGTGTCATACATGGCAATGCTGTGACCTATGGCAGTAACTGATTAAGCTCTCTTGCATTACTGTTCCACAACCCAATCTGGTCTTGTAGGGACACCGACAGACAAACGTTCTTGAGCCTCCTGAGTGTATGGAATACAGTCTTAGACTGTACTGTGGCGATTTTTAAATGCATCGTACCAGTAATTCATAGGTACATATGGCGCATAGATTAGAGTTATTCAACATACTCGACACAAATTGCGAGTCCATCCTGATTGTGGAATTCCATTGTCCATAACAACGACGGGTTTCTTGTGCGCGTAAATATTGCCAACTATGTCCAGGTCGATGTGACATAATAGATTTTTAAAACTGATAACCATTCTTCAGAATCACGCTCGAGCCAAACCAATATTAATTGTGTCTGCGGGAATGTTTTACCTACATCAAATGTGAACTAAACTGAATCGAAGCTAGAATTAAGAGAATGAATCGTTCATGTGGAGATTTTGAAATGGTGAATGAGACTGAAGCAAACTTGCCGTGCGACAGACGTGTTAAGGATTATTTTAGTAATCGCAATGATCATCTCTTGTTAAGCCATGTCGAACCCAATTTTGGGTTAGGACTGATAATAATGTTAGCGTAAACATGTCTGTGTCCACGTACTTCCGTTTGGTAGGCACTACCGATCGCTAGGCTGGGCAATCCTTTAATAATATTATTGTACCCCCTGTAAGCCTAATTACCCGCTATACTGAATGAAACTTTGGGGTCAATGGCGAGAAGACGATAATTAGAGAATCTGTCAAAGGTGAACTAGTACATATCGATATTTGTTTGATCGCATTCGTGAACGAGATCGTGGTCAGTCATGGCACTGAACAACATTCCATCTGATAATATATATTTTCAGCCACGGGTAGTTGACAAGCATTTGGATACGCTGATATGATTCTGCCATTCTCGGTCACGATAACACGTTCAGGTTTATACTGATATGCATACGATTTTGTATCACAGGCATGATGTTGATAAATTCAGTGGACATGTGATTGACGCACCGCATGATATCCCGTCAAGATGAAGAAAGTTAAGGTGGGTCAGTTAGCAGTGGTTGGCTTTTCGTATCTAGGTCCAGTCGCAGACGTATCTATTATGCAGCTAGTATTGATTGAACTTGGAGCACTTACAATTTGATGACTTTAATATCGCGAAATAATGTTTCATTTTAGTCACAAGAACTTTGTCGCTCGTGCCATCGATAAGCATCACGGTGACCTCAATGATGTATCCTGCTCTCATTCAAGACTATCGAAGTTGTTTTCGCACAGATAGTGATCGCCAAGCTGTTTTGCTATGACATCTCTTACGTGTATGCATTTATCAGGAACATAAATGATAACATTATTGACGGTGTTTATCCGATCCAAGTATACGTAGAAGCGCGGAACATTTCAAAATTCAAGTGGACGCGTCGATGTATACTCGCACACGGTATAGGTCTTCTCCACATACAGATACAGTTCGAAGAGTGATCCTAAATAAAGCGTAACACCAGTGAGTAGAGAAACGGTCGCTCTAAAGGCATAGTCATTACAAACTGCATCAAATTCCATAATTGAAGTCTTTATCTCTGCCTTATGCTTATCTATATTAAAATAAAAGGCAGGAATTACCTTTATGACAATTGGAACAGCTCACGTCTGTAACTTGATGAAAGCGCTATTAGGTATATTATACTATCCAACGACAGTTGCGCCCTGCACATGTGCTAATTCAAGGCACGCGCGAGTGTTATCGAATGGTATTTACAGCTAAACAGATTTGTAAAGTTAATTAGTGTGTTGTTAAACATGCTTCCCAGTAGAATGAATTCGTTCAACTTGGGACTTGATAGCAAAGAGTGACCCATGTATCTTACAGCGATAAACAATGCAACGACATATCCGAACGGTATTCGGGCGTATAGATTTATTACCACGTTGACAAGTCTTTCAGAGGAAGATCAGTAGATCAGCGTTAATATTATGATCCATTAATGACCCTAGAGCATTTTTTTGCGACAGCAGGGCAAAATTGCCTATCAAGTTTCAATGTCATTTCAGATCTCACAAAAACTACGAGTTAACTACACCACGTCAGGGCTCGCGAATACGGTAAGTTATACTTTTACACGCGCCTTGGATAAGCGGGGCCTGATTCCAAGAGTTTCCAAAAAGTGGCTATGGCATTATCAGTCTTAACTGTTTAGTATGCTTTTTACAGGTTATTTACGACCACATAATATTTGTTTTCACTCAAAATCGTGTGGGGTTTATTCTTGGATTATGGTGTCATAAAGGTCGCTGTGGATGATATTTACACACCACCCGCTGAAACAGTCGCACACTTCATTGCGATGGGTAAAGCTTGTTTTTTTTTTTCACAAACGTTTATAACAAATGATGATCTTCTTGCAGTACAGATGACATTTACATTTTGGTACGAAACCGATGGATTAAGACTTTCAGCACGAACTATCCAGTGCATCTACAAGCACGTACGGCAAAATACCACGCATGGTCAAGTCCATATGCAATATCATGTGTTTTACACAGTCATGAGAATTCTCAGCTAAACGAATGTCACTCTACCTGATCGATTGCTAAAGTCACAACAGAGTGAATTTAAAAGCATGTACGACTATGAGGCTTACGTTTACATTGTATCGATTCTCAAATACCACGTTGGCAGAATCGTGATCTTGGTCATACATACTCAATCGACATCACCTGTGATCGAAAAATTTTGTGCAGAATAAAGCGTGGCACATTCCCTTGTATGTAATTGGATATTCACATGTACGGACGAGTGGATATCAGTTCATTTACTACATAGCACAGGAAGCATTATCAGCCAATAATGGCTTTGTTTATCGTCACCTGGATTTACATGCGCTGTTGGAGTAGAACTGAGTTCCAAAAAAAGGTGCTAAGAGTTTCATTTGAAGATATTAATCTGATGGCAAGGTCATAATGATTCGATTTTGAGTTTCAACCGTATTACATATTGCTACGCAACAAGTTTATGGAGAGGTTGCCGGAATAATTTGCCGCCATAGTGAAACAATTGAACTTGATTTCAACGTTGATCATAAATTGCTGTCAATACCGTCACGATGCTACATTGTTTACGATGATTATCAATGTGCCAATTGTTGATAAACCACCTGTGGACAATAATGTTGTTGAGAAAATCGGTCGCCCTTGACGCACCAAAAAATATAGTGTTCGATAAAACAGAAGCACATCTTAGCTTCGCTAATGAAAATTGGGCCCAATGCATGCCTTGCAAGCCGAGAATGACAATTGGACCCAACGCATGACTTGCAAGCCGTTGATAAATGATCATCCCGACACTTCAATGATAAAATCTCTTATCATCGGGGTGCATTTACAGCGAGTTCCAGCATTTTGTGCACTTGCAAGCGTGATTAAATCTTGGAAAGTCACAGAGTGCATTTGTATTCTTCCACGGTCTCACGAATAAATTAAATCTTTGATAAAAGTGGACGAATCCATACACGACTATATACTTTCTCAAGATTTATTGTATCCATCGCCTGATCTGAGCCTTGTTTAAGGCCATGTTTATAGATCATTGTTTGATGTACAAGGACGTACTAGTTTCCATTTGTTTCGTCGCAATACCGTACAAACTTTCCGTGACAATCAGTATCATTCTGCAATAGTATTTCCAGCCAGAATCCAACACTATTTGAACTCTTCTCGTGCTCTTTGGGGATCTTTGACGCAGCCAGAGCTGATGGATATTGCGTGGGTGCAAGACTAAGTCCCGGTTCGAGTGCACCGTCACCCTCAGCCACCACCCCCGCGTGTCTTGAGGGAACTAATCGTGGCCGCTTTAACACCAATGACCATTTCCGCGAGATCTGGACACTGTAGTGATGCGATTGTCCAACTTGGTATTGCCACGAACATAATAATCAAAGAGACCATCATGGACTGGTATTTTTTGTGCTCATTCACAGATTGTCGCTCAGTCGTTATGGTTATATCGGTATGCTTTAAAAACGATTTTTTCTGCTGGACCGATGATGCATGTAATCATGTACTCCTCTCAATTCAGCGAGCATGTGATTCTCTGAATTTGTAATTTCTTATTCTCATGTACTAAGTGTGTATATGTTAGACTAGTATCCTTCTAGCATGTTTCTCAGTGATATATCGCACAAGTTCATTTGATCTTTTGTGGTATTGCTCTTGTCACGAAAATGTTGTTCTTCGATGTCCAACTACGCCGAGGGTGAACGCTTAATGAATTTACCAGAGTGTGAAGTCCATTAAGTTCTTGCTTCATCGCAACCTGAAACACATGTCCTTGTTGGGCAAATTCCTATTGACGAATAACGCCATGATACCGTTGTTGACAAATAAAACTTTCATATGTCTCTGGTAATCAGCATAATAGTTTTATGTAACTATTCCCTGAATTTCCAAGAAGCATGACAAGGGTAAAAATACCCAGGCGTGACATACACTTGTAATTCAATTTGAGTACGTTGAATTTCTTCTCTGTCCGGGTACGAATAATACTGGAAATCGACCGAAAAGGCGTTTCAATGTGGAACGCAGTATCGGGTTTATTATTGAATCGATTCATCTTTTAATATCTTTTGCGAGGCATCTCTGCGGTCTACTTCTGTAATAATCCGTTTCCTTTTGCCAGAATTGCAGTCTTCAAATCAGTATTGTATTGTGATAGAGGTCTTTAAGCAGCTTGTTTGTTGATTTTACTGGCGTTTGGAGTTGTTGCCTTGGATAGACGTCAAACTTCTCGTGGAAACACCATATCATTTGTTCTACCCGCGTTTCCCAAATCGCTAATCATTGTAGTCGATTTTGGATCAATTGAAGCGCTAGCGATATCAGATTTTCATCTGATCATCAACAGAGTTTTAATAATGTGAGCGACTAGTATCGCATATTGTTCAACGATCGATACAGCGCACGTTTTCTCGGGGATCACGAATTTTTGCATCAAAGATATACTGGGTTAAACGCTTTTATTTGTCATTGTTGCTGACACAAAACAACACTTTTTGGTGTATTCTATGCTGCTGCGACACCTTGCATGATTAATTGGTCATACAATACAACCAAAGTTCTCGTTGTGTTGGGGTAAATTCGAAACTGCAGGATGCATGTGTTGTATGCAACTCTTCTCGACGCACCATTTATATGAAAGAGGTTGCAAAACACTTGACTCTGAACTTTCAGTAACTATTAGCCGACTCTGAAATCTTTAACACATAACTAACAGCACCTCGCCTAGGAAAACTAGTTAATATCATGACGGGTCATGATCATGTCCCTAGGTAGGTAAGCTGTTGTCGGACTAATTTTGCTTTAGATTCGAGCAATTTAAGGAAAATTTCAAAATGTCATTGTCGGGATATAATACCGGCAGCTCATTGACACCATCGCATCTGAAAATTTTATAGTAAACATGAGTAGGACTTGATTAGCAACTTATGTGAATTTGACTTAACTGCGGAGATTGAGGTTTTCAGAGGAACGCTCATGGATTTAAATGATCCATGGAAGTTAGTCCTCTTAAATTATGCATAGAACTCATCTTCCCTTGTACTGCGATAAATGTCAAAATGTTTTGCATGATTGTACACGGATTACTTCCCAACTCACGCGCAACACAAGATGTGATTGTCAAGAATGCGCACAAGATGTAATGCGGAGATGATCGCCCATTTGAAATAAGTTGCTATAGTTTTTCATGTGTTTCACTGCTCTCCATTGACAGGCGTTGGAATGTAACTCCACTCGCGGTATAAAGTCAAGTCTTGTATGGGAAAACCTTAACCTCCACTTCTATACAATTAATAGGAGACCACCAGAACCTTTTAGGGTTTGTTAAGAAATTTCCCTAGTATTTACAAAACATTTATTCATTTCATCCTTGGCGGCCTCGGTTTCTTCAATGTTCAAAATCACATGAACTTCTATGGTTAAATAAACAGGTATGGTAAATTCCGCACATAGAACAATATTTAGCCTGAATCCGGTCAGAAGTGACGAAGTTCGCTTGATTAAACGATGATATAATTACGGAAAGTATATTCTAATGAAGCTTGACTGCGTCATAGCCTGGTTTGCTTGTGTGTAATTTGATTGTCCTATAACCACCAAAATCACCAATGTGAAGCATAAACTCTGAGATTTGAGTTACCTGACGATCTACACTATAGACTGAGCGGCGATAGTTTATATGATACGGCGACGGTTTATTTACATCTGCGATTCCACGCGCAGTTTGGTCCTCCTATTAGAGAAGGGCATTTAACATGCAACTACGCTGCCGCTGTATGAAGCCGCGTCATATTCAGACGTTGCTCATGTGGGAGAAATTCTGTTAGTGCAAGTATGTTGGCTTTCTGAATGAGCTCGTTCAGTTTGCTTCACAACTATGCTCGGTTATTTATTCAAACAGGCATTTGTCTAGAATTCTGAACTCTATAAAGTATTAGACCAACTTGTAAAAGGTCGCCGTTTTATGATTTTAAAGGTTTTGCGCTTCTTAAACATTGACTCCAAAATCTTGTGTCTGCATTTTAATCTTTTTTTCATAAACTCCTGATATTACATCTGCCTCTCATTTTCCAGGTGTACAGAAAATTATCGATCGTACGTATAATTGTAGTTGGTATTTCCATATATTACAAAGTAAACACTTCTTTCTAATTAATTATATTATGGGGACCTATGTCGTCTTCTCTGTTTTGGCACCTCCGCTGTTTTAACTATTTTCGTTAACAATTTAAATGGTTTTGTCGAGTGTGTCATGTCCTCTTGGTCGTACACGTCATTCACTCTCACCAGTGACTCAGTTCACGCTTTCTTGCACGCCATCATACAATGACTTTACTGGGTATTTGCTGTACTCTTCGCAGAGATTCCGTCGTTCTACCCTCAGATCAGTCTGTAACTTGTTTATTCGTTTATCAAGTGGTTATATACATGTATTTCAAACATTTTACAGAATATTTCGCCTCTTTGATAAGTTATTTATTTTTTCTATGGTGGTCTAGATTCAGCACCCCCAAGCAACATAAATCCCGTATCGGCCACAAAAGCGACTTCTATTTATAATACTGTGTCAAGTAAAAGTTTGTTCCACGTCAGATAGTAAATTTTGCAATGCACAGCCAATGGATGATTAAAAACCGAAGGTGAAGATGTTTTACTCGAATATTATTGTAAGTCTGCCAGTCCGCCACCGCACAGTTCCTTATCTCTGCTAGAAGTTGTCGGCGATTTTACGTTTCCAACTGCAAAATTTTTAACTCGGCCATGCTAATTATTTTGTCCTCAATAACCACCAAATGCAGTTCACTAATCATTCTGAGACTGCTTTGTGTTGCTGTAAACAGTTCTAAACAAAATGCGTACTCATGAATATAACCAAATAGAGACTAATTTGCTCGCACCTCAGGAGACTGGTTACTATAGCCGTAATTCCAATTGGTGAAAGTACAATAGTTGCTATTTGCTTGATTCCATCCAGACTTAGATCAACCTTTGTTGCCTCAGTAATACCACAAACTGTGTATTTTTATGTTTATTTGAGGGTTTATTGTTGTTTTTCTCGTTTTTTGTTTGTGTTTTAATTTCTACTGTCAACGCGGGTATCTTGCTGATTTCATCTCGCGACCGTTGCTTCCCTTCGGTAAATGGTAGTGCGAGCAACTCTGAGATAGTTGCACCCATATTTTGTTTTACTGCAGCCTCGACATCAATATAATATCTGATAAACGCACCAGATGCACCAATTTCTCATATTCCCCCGTTTTCATTGATGCTGTCGACGTTCTTTGCTACAAATTATGTTATATTTCAAAGTTATTATTGATCACTTTGAAATTACAGTTAACAATAACTTAAATTATCCCATCCAAATTAAAAACTGAGCACAACAATAAGAACGATTCTCATTCAGATGTCAAGCCAAGAATGAATAATTCGTAGGTAAACAAGATTATTTACCCTTCTGCTCCATGGGGGTCGCAACTGCGATGGTATGCAAATACTCTTGTCAATTAATCGAATTTTAAATTCTAAAATATTCTAAAGCTACAACTGGAAGTGCTTATTTTAACTCAAATTCTGATAAACAAAATATATACCATTTTAGGTCTTGACTCGAACTTTCGTTAGGTCCTAAAGAAATGATAGACACTTGTTTCCTTTGTATTTTGGCTTCAGGGGCCTTCTTTCACTTATCAGTCTAGGAAATCATTAATGCTCTGTTCATATAAACAATAAAATTATATCTTCTTTTTTAAAATATAAATCTGTGCATCATTATGTCAAAATATATATCCTCGTACAATTTGATATATATCGTTGGAACGTGCTACCTGTTTACCTTTCTCAAAATGCAGACTTACAGGTCATTATACCAGTATAATTGGTATCAGCTAAATAGATAACGTCTGAGTTCTTTCGTGAAATCTACCCAATTCAAAACGATTATATGTTATGAATCATTAAGTAAACTATAAGATATTTTTGCAGAAAATGAACATAATATTCAAAAAACAGAGAAGAATTTTGACACAATAATACAATTGTAACACTATAGGCTTATATATATATATATATATATATATATATATATATATATATATATATATATATATATATATATATATACATATATATATGAGTGTTTGTATATATATATATATATATACAAACACTCATATATATATATATATATATATATATATATATATATATATATATATATATATATATATATATATATATATATATATACACATCACGAATCCATTGCGTATATTCATTTACATACATACATGCATGTCTTCATAAACATAGAGGTAGACGGCATGCTGCAATACAGATAACTACATCCAATCCAACCACGGATAACTATAGTTAGCTCTCATTGGACTCCGTCAGCTCAATAATGTCCAATAATATTAACTAAGCTCCCTTAATGTCCACTATCCAATAGGCTACAATAGTGTCCACTGAACTCCCATAGTGTACACTAATTCCTAACAGCTTCCAACAGGCTACAATATGATTCGACATGCTATAATAGCTCCCATAATCACAATAGGGTCCCATAATCACAATAGGCTAAAATCAAAACTAAACTATTTATTACATAAAATGTTAATAACAAAGCAAACAGTGTAACAAAGCTTAATCAATCGATATAACAAAACCCAAAAAAGGTTTCACAAATCAAATAAAAGAAAACTTTGACACTTACCCATATGGCCTGAGACGATGGTAGAAAGTTCGCCTACCACTGACAAAATACAAATGACTTGTGCCTCAGTTCACAATGTATCAAGCTTAAATCCATGGGAGTGAATAATTGTTATGGTCAAATGTTCATACAATCCATACTTTTCCTTAACTTTCCTCCTGCATGTAATTTCGAAAATTACCTTACCTGGAGCAGAGTGATTCACCCCAGGTAACTTTGTAAGCTAAAAAATTTATTCAAGGCAAAATTAAGCTATTTATAGCCTGATTCTGTGACAAATTACAGATGCTTTTTTTTCCAAGAATGTTATGGTCATATATTGAAAACAATACATGTGGTGTTGGGTTGAATAAATGCCAGTCCAATTTTATTATGGACAATTTTGAAATATTCATGTCGGACGTCTATCTATCACGGCTATCTCTATTAAACGTTTAAGCAACAGAGGAACGTACCATAGTCTTTTCTTATCGGGTACTTTTCCTAAATCTAAGAAGTCCTCATCAATTAAAAGGATTTGTATTTATGGAGGCTTTTTATTGTTCCTCTCTAATGTGTTAATTAGTGAGATGACCTTTTTGGAGATAAGACTAATTAATCCATATGCAACTAAGAAACCTTGTTTGGATAAAAATGTCGATCTTATTGAAAATAAATTTACTTATCTGTATTATTCTTGTATAGTTATTACAGCTATATTACAAATGAATTCTTAAGAGTGACTCTGATCAGAAAATAAATTTTTAAGCTGACATGTTCATTGGTCAGTCTTTCTACTGGAATAGGTCAATCAAAAGTATCAATCAATGTGGTCCTCTTTATACCACACATTATCTTTATTATAATCAAGGTGACTAAATAAAATCACTAGTTGTCAAACTGAAACTAGATCTTGAAATATGTTTATTTCATATGACTATTAGCGAAACTGAAGGCACATATATACCAGTTAAGACGACAAAATTTATAGATCGTCGAGTGTGCTATTTATTTCAAAACATAAATAAGCACCAGAGAAATTGTTCCACAGTCAAATACTTTGAGAAGCATTGAAGTGTTGATCAAAAGACTATCTTATGTAATTTTTACTCACATATAAAGTTGAAAATTTTACTAATACTGAAAAGATATGCTTTGGTGTAAAAAATCTTGCTTTTATATGAATATATAATATATATAATATATATATATATATATATATATATATATATATATATATATATATATATATATATATATATATATATATATATATATATTAGTTTTTTTCTTCAAGCTTGTGTGTTTCATATACTTGTATTTTGCACTTGACTTGTCAAACATTATGTTCATTGTATTTCTGGCCAGTAAATTTTAATTTATCAATAATTATTACGATGTTAATATTTCCCTATGAGTGTGGATTAAATATCAGTATCATCATTAATGGAAGTAAACATATTTTTAGTTTGGTCTAGGACATTGCTGTTCCGAATGAATAAACGTATTATACCGAATATTTAACTTTTCTTTATATAAATTTTATTTTCACTTTGTATTCTAGAGAAAAAGTATTTGTGAATTTTGCTAATCTTGTTGGGTTTCGCTATTTTCTGTTAATTTGTCCGAGAAAATATAGCCGTAATGACATAAAAGATGGTTTTAATGCAGCTGTTATTTTGGAAATGGGAGAGATTGGGACTGTATATGGATAAGGAGACTTGAACATCAGCTGGTCTATCTAGGGATAAGCGTGCATGGGTTAACATATACAAATAAACAATCACATTTTCTATCAATAGAAAGACAAAATGTAACGATAGAGTAGAGGTCTACTTGAAAAAACTTCTCTCCTCCCATCTCTCCACCAACTGCTCATCTTTTTCATGAAATTTATCTTCATCTTCTTTTTATTATTATTATCCATTTTATCCTCCTCTTTTTCTTATTTCATTATCTTCTTCTTTCCTCTCCTTATCTATTTTCTCCTCTTCCTACTTTCCTTCCTTTTTCTCCTTTAATACATTTTTCAACATTCTTTTTACTTTTCTTAAATTATTCAGCTCCATTTTACTTTCTTGGGCATGTAGAATCCTACATCCATTTTTTCTAACAGCTCCTCAACCATGGCTTGAGAATTTAGCTGCAGCTCCTCTTATAACTTTTCTATCTTGTGAATGTTACTGTTGGCCATTCTTCCATGAAAGATGATGAATCCGTAACTGGTTTTAAGTCGCTTGCTGCCGTGAGGCTGATACAGTACTATAAGGAAACAAGCGTTTCAGCTCAACCCCTATTTTTACCCCTCCAAACAAATACAAACTATATCCTAAACTACACCCCACCCCTTTTTTTACAAAAGTATTAGTAAGGTTTTTAGTTCACCCCCCTCTGTTTTTACAGTTTAGTGAATCCAGGTATGTGATCGGTATCCAGGTAAGCTTACAGAAGCTCCGTCATTATACCACAAAAGGTGATAGCCTATCCTGTATTTTACACAACAACAGGTAGTGGTATGATGCCACGTGATCGGTGAATCATCCAGTTAAGCTCGCGTCATACAGAGGTTGTGGACCAATGAAATCTCATAATAGCGCTCGAGTTCATTTCATCTTTGAACTTACCAATCACCTTTTTATTTGTGTCGTCATGAAATTTACTGTCACGTGGGTAATCAGAAAGATCAAACAGATGCCTATTATTGTACATGTTCTGATAAATATCCTCGCATTCGATTTCATATTCGAGTGAATCGGTATCAGTAAACAATAATCTGCTGACCGGCCATTGAATTTTAACAAAATGATAATGAAAATCGTACATCAGCCACTTTGATAAATCTAACACTGAAGCTCCAATATAGATCGGCTTGTTTAGTTTTAGATATGTTTTTCTTCCTTCTATCGCAACAAGATTCTCATTAAAAATTTTCATGCTCACAAAATCATCGTCTGACACAAGTTTGTTTCTGCGATTGATATTATTAATTATTTCGATATTTACGCGCTTCCTAATTTTCTCCATCGTCTTACCAAAAACGGAATTGTTCATCAGTTTGAAGAAGTTTTTCTCAAAATCTGTTTTTGCTGCAGCCCTTCTTGAAGTGTTTGAGTTAATGTAACCTCCCATCCACGGCGAGTGATTAAATTTTAGTACACGATGAATTTTTCTCAACACAAGACCAGCATCGACTGCTTGTTTTAAAACTTTGTAATGCAAAACATAATTTTTCTTATCGAGTAAATTTGGTACTAGTTTCTTGACCATGGAATGTTGGCTTGGTGATGCTAATGCTTGTTGTTCTTCTGATAACAAACTATGATCTATAACCATCGATTCCGCGCAGAAAGGATAATCGTTATATAATTTGTGTAGCCAAGTTGGATAATCAAGATCAACTTCAACGAAATATGAAACATCTTCAGGTATCTGTTTTTCTGTTTCAGAGAGAAATCGATCAGCCGTGATCCAATGAAATCAACCAAGAGGCATTGGTTCTTTCATTGAACCACCGTAAAGATTTTTGCAATCTAGATAAATTATATACTTCGAAGTAAGCTTAGGATTATACTCTTTCAAATATTTGTTATTTGTTTCAGCCAGAGACTGCTCTGACATAGCTGCTAGTCCTAATGTTCCCAAAACGGCAAAACTTTAGGTATTATTGTGCTAACTAATACTGATAATGCCGGACCAAGAAAACCACCTTTGACGACAATGTCGTTCGCCATCGCTGTCATTTGTGCAGCACTCAAATTTAAAATAAAAGTTTTTTACGATCATACTTCTTTACTTGATCTTTTGTTAGCATTAATTTTGTTAAAACACCATCAGAAATATTAGGATTGATTTTTAATGATACTTGTTCTCGCTTTGCAATAGCAGCTACTAATTTTTTAACTTGGCCATCGGTCAAATATACTTCTCTTACAATATATTTTGCCATTTTATATAACAACTGTAGATTAAACTTGAACTGTCGTTTTACCTCCATTAGAATCTACCGTGATAAATCTATCACTAATCACTAATGCGTATACGTATAACGGCGCTACTTGAACCTCACCAAGTGTCCAGGTAATTTCAAATATCCGCTGTGCTGTCTACAATTCGCTCGTTATGTTTACTAACATTAAAATGAAATATAGGATAAAGTGTACGAAATTCCTCTGCTGATATCTGAGTTCCATCTTCAACATCTTGATATTTTTGCATTGCGTCAAGCAGATACATGTACGATCGAGAAATATTTTTTTAGCGTCATCAGCAAAATTGCACTCTATAGCTCGATCTGGATATTGCTTTGAATTTAATCTAGCGTATATTCGTCTGACATCAGCGTGGTCAAATATCTCATTATTTTGTTGTTAGTTTCCTGGTCGGGCGTGCTGTTGAAATACAAAAAATATTTGTTGTTCGCTTGATGTTGTTGTGACCCTCCTCGTGTAGTCAGTAGTAAATGGAACCGATGTCTGAAAAATTTTATGCTGCTTAAAATGAATTCTGTTTGTATGCTTATCAAGTGTGCTATTTAATTCTGACATTTTAGTGATCGACAGTGTTATACGTGGCATCCGCAGAGCAAGTTTGTTTATGATAAACTGTACATCAACCCATCCAGATTTAAACAAGCAATCGTTTTGTTCTGCTCGATCTAAAATAAGCATATGTTTTACTCCGCGAAATACTTTATCATGATCGCCACAAAAGCCTAAAATCATGCTTAGCTGAAGGATCATTGTAATTTGACGCGATCTTGCTGCAAGTTCTCTTCGCCTAGCAAAACCTTCGTTATAACGTGGATTTCTCACGTCAAGTGTGTTAAGAAGCAAATTTAACATCGCAGTACCGTTTGCATCTGCAGCTGGTGGTGTTATATTAAGATTATTAAAAGCTGCTGTAAGGGAAACTCTTGTAGCGTCTGCATTAGCAGCTGCAGCAGGTGCTGCTATACCTAGCGCGTCTGCATTAGCAATGAGAAAATTTCTCACAATTACAACATTTACATCAGCATCAGCTCCGTGTACTATAACACCTCTCTTCAAAATTTCAGTTGATTCATCTATACCCCGTCCAGTATCTTTAAACCACATGATGTTGGTTGCAGTTGATCTCGAGTAATCATCTGAAAATGAAATAATATTTAAAATTGTACTTGCAACTTATAGATGACTTAAAATATCTTCTATAATTTGATTGGCCAGTTGATATCTAGGACTTTTGAATAAGCTCCAGCCGCTATGCTATTTATAAGAGCTACTTCTGCTCCAACTGCAATTGCAGCAGGTGGATTGGCTACTGTCATAATCTGACCACAAATTTCTAACATAGCCTGTGTGGCAGTAGAAATACATCTTCGTCTCTAGTGTTAAAGGTTCTAATACCAGCTTTATTTGGTTCGTTAGGGTTTCCATCGAGATACTCAACATACTCAAATTCTGTCACAGCGTTGTCGATGTCATACGTTTCTGTTAACGTTAGATAATTTTAGCAGACATTTTATTTATTAGATTATATAAAAATTTTATTACGGCACTGTTAATTTAGATATTAATTTTTGTATGATCTGCTCGCCCTTTGGTGATAATTTTTTTGTTGTTGTTATCATAGCTCGCTGAGTTTCTTTTGTTGAAGCGATTTCTGAAATAGCTTGTTTTATTTCAGATGCAGTCGGTGGATCCCCTTTTATTTTATCAGTTATTTTTGTCCAACCGCAGTCCCAGCGGCAGATGCAGCCCCAGTTGCAAAAGCTTTACCAGCGTCAATAGCAATTGGTGCAACTTTACGTGCTATACTCGGACCATTTTCAATAACTTTAGTAAATATATTTCCAACAAATTCTCCTATTATTTTTCTTCGATAAATTTTTTTCTTTGTTTCATTATATTTGATGGTGCATAATTTTTACTTTTGCTCGCGTAGATGTAAATAATAAGCTACAGCTTCATTATTAACATGTAACTGTTCTCCAGATTGATCTGTCAACTGCATTATTATACTTGATATTTGATCTTCAACGTTTAAAGGATAATAGATAATATGTCGTGGAGTTATTTGCATGAGAGAACCTGGCGGAACTTCTGGTGAAAAATTGTAAATCGTTTGACCTTTGCTACCTTTTGATGTATAAGAGCCAGAAGCAGTAGAGCAATTTACTAATATCGTATTTACTTCTGTTATATTTACTGGCAGTTCATTGTCATACGTAATAGCCTAATCAAGTGCATTGTAACTTATTTTAGTAAATCTTTCCAGTTGTGCAATACTTCTTTCTCTTGGTTCAAGAGCGATTAGCATAGTTTTCAAAGTTATCCTAGCTCGTAATGTGTTATAATTCGCTGTCAATTCAAATTTATCAGCCACACCGCCAGCTTTTGTTATGAGCTCTTTGATTGTCCTGTTTAGATCAGTAATATTATAAGCTCCTTGTGGAATTTTTTTTGTTGTAGATATTGAAGAACTTGTAAACGTAGTAAACCACATTTCATCGTTAACATCAGTTTTCACGTTAGGCATAGCATTCCAGCAAGTACAAGAGATTAATTCAATCTCATATTGTTTTGCAGGATCTAGTTGGATAGGAGGAATATAATTTACTGAAAAATTTGCGCTATATATCGCAGACTCACTAGAATTTAGCAATAAAGTTGTTTGCATTCCTTACATATTAGATCATTTTACAAAATTAAGTCGCGGTGTAAAGTTTCATATTCGTCAGATGTTAATAATTCGCTCGATTTTAGATGATCAAGTGTGTCAATTATTTCATTATCAAGTTCAACACTAGCATTCCCAGCTTCTTTTGATGATAATAAAGCATTAGTCTACCTATTATTTCAGTAGTTGATGTAAATATTTTTACACCAGTTCCTGTTTTTACTTCTCTACCTTTTTCTACACAAGTTTTATCGAGTGTATCAAATTTTCTTTTAAAACTCCACCCCTACCAAAAGGTTATGATCTACTATTTTCTGCTGTTGTTTTAAACATGAAGCAATAATATTATGTCTCATCCTATCATAAAGTGGATTCATATCATCAATTTATGTAGCCGTGTTTATTTCATCTTTAGCAGCAGCTCCGTATCTTAATATTTCATCTAATCTATTGATTAATGTTTGATATTCTGCATCCGTCCACTTACTTATATTATCAATATCTTTTATATTTTCTTTCTTCAAAAAATCGTCATACTTTTTATTTATTATCTATCGTATTATTTACTTTTTTATATAAAAATGTCTCTGCTCTCCAATCTCCATAAACCTTATAGTAAGATCACCAACTCTTTGTTGCTCTTCTTTGATATCTTTTATGTCCCCTGATATATTTGTTATAATATTTGTTATTCCTTGTGTTGTTAACTCTGCTAAGCTTCGCTCAAGTTCCAGCGGATTATTTATCAATCGATCTGTTTCAGCTTGTCTAGCAGCAGGATCAGCTATATTTGCTGTAAGTGCTTCGGTTAATTTTCTTTTTTCTTCTTCAGATCTAGTAACAATTTTTGCAGCAGTTGCTTCCTGTTTTTCTTTAACAATTCCAACCAAACCTTTTTTTGCAGTTGTTTAAGTTCTTCTGTTGACAGTGGTTTAGTTTCAGGATATTTACCTAATAGTGCTTCAGTAACTGGTTTTAAAATCGTAGCTGTTGCTTCTGTAGAAGTCACTTGTCCACGTCGTGCTTGTTGTACTTTTTGCTTAAGTAATGCCTGAGATTGAGCAAGTTTTTTTTAGATCTTCTATATTTTGTTTATATCTTGCTCGTTTGTCCATTGTTATTATTATAAATTTTATAAAATTGAAACCCCTTACTGTAAGTAAGTGTTAATACAACAGCGAAACATTTTAGTTGCATCATGTGTAAGTTTATCAAACAAGAAAAAGTTGTATTTATCTTTCGTAGCATTACGGTAAAGTTCAATAAACTTAGCTTTTGTCACGTCACCGCATTGCTCGCTTGCAATATTTCTAACGTCAACATTGTCCAGTCCTGGAAATAATATAAAACAACCAGTATTTCGCCTAATAAATCTGCCAACATTATAAAAACCTTGAGCAAGATAAACAGATTTGCACTGTTTGTTACGTGACAGTGAAAAATATGATCTTATTTTATTCAGCTCCATGTTATTTAGCGGAATAACGT
Source organism: Potamilus streckersoni (assembly GCA_016746295.1). NCBI lineage: Eukaryota > Metazoa > Mollusca > Bivalvia > Unionida > Unionidae > Potamilus > Potamilus streckersoni. Next base: position 91,781 of record JAEAOA010001019.1, read on the forward strand.
CAAAAGCTACTATCTTGTGTTCAACTGCATCAAGTTGATTAATTGGAAAAAGATCTTCTGGCTGCCTAATTATCAAACAATCTTCACCAGACTTAAGATCATCACGAAGCTTGTTATTATATTCGCTTACTAACTCATATTTATCTTGCTGTGGACTGATTGTGTAAATATAAACTCTGTCATAGTTAAAATTATTGCCAAGAAGCAAGTTCATAAGCAAATTTGTTTTCCCCGTCCAGTTCCCCAATAATAAGATAATGACAATCAGGAAGTTAATTATTATGTTTATGCTTCACCAGTCTCTCTGTATCAAAGTTTAATATTGACGATTTTGCCATTTTGTATAATATTAAACTAATGTTGATAATTTTATGTAGGACAGTAAATAATGAGTTACTATACAAAATTTTGAACACTAGCAGGAAATTTATCCACAGAAGGTTATCAAGGTGATTTATCCAAGTATGCAACTCTTGATCAGCTCAAAAATGAAATCAATAATTTACTAAATGTTGCCATTGTAAAACCAAATGCAGTCGTCATTTTCCAGGACAAACAAGGACGATTAAAAACGAGTAAAGTAAAACTGTCAGATGTACTTGTACGAAATTCTGCTGCGGTTGCTGATAATATCGTGTCATTTAACAATCTAGGTATGATACAAGATTCTGGTAGGTCAGTTAATGATTTGCTAAAAAAGCTGGTGATTTATTTAGTGGGAATATTGTTATGAACCAGAACAAAATTACAGATCATGGAAACCCAACTGATTACGGTGATGCTGCCACTAAGAAATACATCGATGATAAGGACGTTCTAATCAGTAATGAAATAACAGCGCTCAAAATTGAATTTACCGGTTCTGTGAATACGTTTTCAAATTTTCGAAACATCATAAACACGCTCAAGGATGATTTGTTTGGAAATCCATCAAATGTTGACATTACACTCGCTAATATTATCACAAAACTCAATGATATTATTACTGGACTTCCTAGTATTGTTGAGAAAACGAGTATGATTAAAATTCCTCACAAACAGATTAAAAATATTGTGTATAACATTGCTTCTGGGTCTGGTACATGGACAAAGCAAAATAATAATTCTATCAAACACATTGCAGAAGTTATTGGTGTGTACAGATTCTCAGTGATTAGCATTGAATATTTTAATATATTTACCACATCTCCATTGCGTAATTTGAATACGTCTTCTGTAACTGTATCTATAGTATTATTAAAAGGTATTGAAGAAGAATTTACACTTGAACTTGTTAATACAATTCCAGTCGAAGTCGGTTATAGTTGGTGTTTGAAATATGTAGCTGAATTACTAATACCAAAACTGGGGATTATTTAAACAAATATTATAATTAAAAGAAATATAGTTGATTTCAATCATATTTCAAAAGATATTCCAGTACAGGATGTGAACGCACTAATACAATACTACAAATATTATCACAAAAAGCTTTGGTGCGTAAAAAATGTTACAAATATTATAGCAAGATCCTTCGAGTAATATCATATCTGTCGTTGCTAATGACCAGTTCTGGCATAAGTTCAAGTGGGGCATCATAAATCCGTTTTTGTTAATTATATCCGGTATTGGTGCTTCACTTACAGCGGCGTGTAAAAAAAAAAGTAGAACCAAGACTTTTAATAAAGAAGCATGGATGTTTGACATCTGTTATAACTTACAAGAAACTACTTGATCAGATCCGGTCTTACCTACGAGGGGTAAAATATAATATAGATGATTTAATACATGAATTTCGCATTATTGACACTGTTAACAGACATTCTTTCAATGAGGGTTAGCAAGTATGAAAAATATTATCAAAAGAAATATGAGTAACGTAAAATTGTATCTAAACTTAAGATATAATATCACTTACCTTCCTCTAATGTGTAGTTTAGTTTCCGCCCTGCACATGTTAACTGAAATTGCCACGCTCTAATGCGTACTAATAATCTACACACAGGTGATCACGTGTGAGGTAATAACATCGATGTTTCACTACCTGTAAACCGATACCTAATTGCATTATAAAATCTAGGTAAACCGAAGACTAGTAGTCACCTGTAAAAATATAGAGAGAGGTAAGTGATAGATCTTATATTTTCCGACTGAAATTTTATCTAAACTAAAAAAATAATGTTTGCAAAATTTAACAGTAGTAAAATCTAATATCAAAAATTGAAACATGAGGTATAAAATAATATCACTTACCTTTCTCACTACGTTCTAATTTCCGCTCGTCTACCTGGTGAATACTGCGTAATTAAGAATCTACATGTCTTTTATACAGGGGCGATAATGTGTGAATATTATGAGATTTCATTGGTCCACAACCTCTGTATGACGAGAGCTTAGCTGAATGATTCACCGATCACCTATTGTTGTGCAACAATACAAAACACTTACCTGCACCTGTTGTTTTGTGAAATCAAGATAGGCTACGGAGCTTCTGTAAGTTTACCTGGATACCTATCATATACATGATATTATCTAACACTATAATAACAGAGAGAGGGGGTGAGCTAAAATTCTTACTAATACTTTTGTAAAAAAAGGGGTGAGGTATAGTTTAGGATATAGTTTGTATTTGTTTGGAGGGGCAAAAATAGGGGATGACTTGATAACCTTGTTTCCCTATACTACTGATACGACTGCTTACAGTCCCGGGCGTGGATTGCAGTCGCTTTAAGAGGGCACTTGGCCTTGGTGCTAGGCCTTTTACCTGACCCCTAGAGGTCAGAGACGCCAAAAAGACCTTATGAAGCGTATTGTAACATAGCGGACCGGCTTTCCGCCTCAACTCCCGCCTACCAAAGTCCCTAGTGTCTAAGTCCACCTAACTTTATCTCAGTTATGTGGAATATTGTGTCAAATTTAACCAGTTTTTCATACGGTGTCCCTATACTTATGATGTGTTAGCTACCTATTCAATTATCCAAATGTTCCTGAGTTGTGAATGTTGAATATATTTTGATGAGGTTGAATTTTGAGTGCTTAGCGTACTTATATGGTTCTAAAAACAATAAATGAATCTCTAGGCGTATGTCACCTAATTTTGACATTTATCACCGCTTTGACAATGTTTGGTTTTTAATTTTGACCGCCTTTCCAAAGGATCTCGTTTTAATCTTGGGTCTTCCAAACCAAAGTGAAGACATAGTTTGTAGACTTATTTTCGAACAGTTGGCCGCGCGGCCCGGACTGTCCATCGCTAAATGTTTGTCCGTTCCGTTCACCTTTGTGATTGTAGCCTTTACCATGTTACTTTTCGGTCTTTGTGTGCGTCCGGCTAATCGGTCTACTCCGCTCCTGAGAGTTAGGGCTATCAGGTGGGAGGTTCCTGATTTTTCCTTATCGGTCTTGACCTTTTTGTCCATGTCATGGTAGGAAATCTTATCCTATATATAGTGCTTATAGGAGTCACGATCCACCCAGGCTTGTGCTAGTATGAGTCCTAGCACCTGTTTTATGGTATGGACCAGGTATGGTGCTTGCAGTTAAGTATATGTTTGTATGCGGGGATGGGTTATTAGGGTTCCGATACAGGCTTATTGCATCCCTTTATTTGATACTGATGATTTGATCTTGCTGATGGTTTGTTGTAGGCATCTCTTTTGATGTTGGTTCAATTTTGTTTTCTATTTAGGTTTTATAATATAATTATGTTGCATGGTATTTTATTCTTATTATGTGCTTAGTTGTAGTATTATAAATGGTTATCAATATTAATTATAGTATATATATATATATATATATATATATATATATATATATATATATATATATATATATATATATATAGTTATTATAAGGAAAATTAAAATACACATACAGTAAATGTATGTTATAAATAGTTATGATTATTGTTATGATTTAATTATTTATGCTTATAAGTAAGGCTAAATTGACTAAAGGAAATGAGTAATAATTGCTAGGGTTCTTATTGCAATGGATCTAAAGTATTCTTTTTAGTTTCATATTTTATAATAAGTTTACTAAGTGAGCATAATTCTCAGAATTATTGAATTTGTGACAAAGTGGGGAGCGTTGGGCTAATGCTGAATTTCCTGCTTACGTCATTAGAATGCCATATTTGATTGGTTGTTGTAGATTTAATTTTCAATCCTACTCTGGCCCGATATTGAATTTTCTGTATGGGGAAAGCGCGCCTAAATTTCGGCCAACCAAATGCAATCTTAGATTAAAGGCTTATTTATATTGCATTGCCTAATTTGTAAGCTGGTTCAGTATTTAAACCGGCATGGGGAAGGGAAAATTTTGTCTGGCGGGCGATAATTGATGTTTAATTTTGTTTTCTATTAAACGTTTTAGGGATCTTTTTTGTGGAGAGTTTATATTATTGAGTATTATTAAGGTAATGATTAGGGATCTTGGTGTGGTTTTATAATATTGCCCAAGATAAATGTAGCTGAGCACGTAATTTATTTACTGATAGACATGGAAATTGTTGTAACTGATAGATATTTGTTTTTGGTTTAGTCAATTCGCTTTATAATTATTAAGAGAGGGTATATTTTATATTGTTAGTCATAGTAGAGAGTTATTTAAGGTAATAGTTAGAAATCAGTTTTAGTTAGATTCATGATATATTTACATTGTGTCTAAGAGAATAACGACAGTAAAATTTTAATGTTACTGATAATAATATTTATATTCGTGATTTAAATAGATTTTACTTTACCTTAGCCTTTTCTAAGTGTAGTGTCCATTATATGAAGTGAATCATCCAATATTATCCTAAAAGTCCGGGAGCTCAGAAAACACGTCCGCTCTGTTCAACAGCCCAGCTAAGAATCCAAGATGATGAATCCGTAACTGGTTTTAAGTCGCTTGCTGCCGTGAGGCTGATACGACTGTTTACAGTCCCGGGCGTGGACTGCAGTCCCTTTAAAAGGGCACTTGGCCTTGGTGCTAGGCCTTTTACCTGACCCTAGAGGTCAGAGACCCCAAAAGAGACCTTTATGAAGCGTATTATAATAGAGCGTACCGGCTTTCCGCCTCAACTCCCGCCTACCAACGTCTCTAGTGTCTAAGTCCACCTAACTTTATCTCAGTTATGTGGAATATTGTGTCAAATTTAACCAGTTTTCCTACGGTGTCCCTATACCAATGATGTGTTAGCTACCTATTCAATTATCCAAATGTTCCTGAGGTGTGAATTTTAATATATTTTGATGAGGTTGAATTTTGCGTACTTAGCGTACTTATATGGTTCTAAAAACATAAATCAATCTCTAGGTGTATGTCACCTAATTTTGACATTTATCACCGCTTTGACAATGTTTGGTTTTTAATTTTGACTGCCTTTCCAAAAGATCTCGTTTTAATCCAGACCAAAGTGAAGACATAGTTTGTAGAATTATTTTCGAACAGTTGGCCGCGCGGCCCGGACTGTCCATCGCTAATCGTTTGTCCGTTCCGTTCAGTTTTGTGATTGTAGCCTTTACCATGTTACTTTTCGGTCTTTGTGTGCGTCCGACTAATCGGTCTACTCCGCTCCTGGGAGTTAGGGCTATCAGGTGGGAGGCTGCCGGCCTTCCCTTATCGGCCTTGACCCCTTTGTCCCTGTCATGATGGGAAATCCCATCCCATATATAGTGCTTATAGGTGTCAGGATCCACACAGGCCTGCGCCAGTATGAGTCCTAGCGCCTGTTTTATGGTATGGACCAGGTATGGTGCTTGCAGAAACGTAAATGTTTGTATGCGGAGATGGGCAATTAGGGCTCCGATACAGGCCCACTGAATCCCTTTATTTGACACTGATGGCTTGCTCCTGTTGATGGCCCGTTAAGATGATGAATGGCTTCGTTTAATATGTGTTTACAGTTATGTACACATTCTAGTGTTTTATGACTTTAAACCCTGAAAGGGCTAGTGGCCTCTCCCCCTTTCGGGGCCGGGCTCACCAGTGTCTCAGTGCTAGACACTCTTGCCCCGGCGCGTGGGCCTATTAACCCCCCTGTTGACTCACCGCCTTGGTCGGATGTTACCTTTCGATAACATTGCTATCCAGGGAGGCGCTTAGCCCTAGGGCTGGCTTTTGGTCGTGGTGCTGCCCTTTATTGGCTGACCTTAAGATCCTTTGGATGGCTGCGTATTGTAACAGAGCGTAACGACCTTCCGCCTTAACTCCCGCCTACTAAAGTCCCCAATGTCTAAGTTCACCTAACTTTATCTCAGGTGGATTATTGTCAAATTTAACCAGTTTTTCCTACAGGTGTCCCTATACCAATGATGTGTTAGCCACCTATTCAATTATCCAAATGTTCCTGACGTGTGAATTTTGAATATATTTTGATAAGGTTGAATTTTGCGTACTTAGCGTACTTATATGGTACTTAAAAAATTAACTCAATCTCTAGGTGTATGTCACCTAATTTTGACATTTATCACCGCTTTGACAATGTTTGGTTTTAATTTTGACTGCCTTTAAAAAGGATCTTGTTTTAATGTTGAGTCTTCCAGGCCAAAGTGAAAACATCGATGATGAATGGCATGACCGAAGATTGCACCGTTTTACATAACTCGGACGTGAACGAAAATATCTCCTACAATCTACATATATCACATACTAAAGATTCACAAGTGATGAGAGTTTGCATTATTTTACAAACTACAACACTAATACCAATAAAACGAACTATAATCCATACCATCACATTGTGGCAAAATTGAGATTATTTCAAAACACATCCAAACTATCACACACAATCACCACTCCTACCAATCGCAGACTATGACACAAGCAAAGTGAATTTATGTTGTAATCACACTATTAAACTCTCACACAAAACAAACATTCATTATTATACAATGATTTGGGATTTTTTTAGAGAAAATGACGCCTACACCAGTACACTACCATAGAAACAAAATACATTGGCAATTGAGTAGTGTCTCTCTTTACTAGAAATCAGGTTAGCCCAGATAAGTATCGTTTTATATCTTCATCACACATAATATCCACAGGCCGAGTACCATTGTCTGTTATAATAGTTCACCAAATTCACAGTAAATGGCAGTGACTGGGCGTATTCAGTGTTCCAATTCTCTGTTTCAGGAACACTAAAATATCTTTCCATTCTACGATGTGATTGTGGATGTTGCTGTGTTCGTACACGCTCACATTCAATGCACCGTCTCTCTTACTTTCGATCCCAATCCTCTGTTTGGAAGATAGTAAAAGGTGGCTGATGTAGTAACTGCTGTATCATGACCATGGTAACCACAACACAATCATGACGCATCATAATGTGTGAAAGTATCTTTTCTTTCCTCTTCTGTTTCTCCTCTTCAGTCTTTTCTTCAACCTCCGTCAAAGTAATTAGGATTAATTCTTCCATCAGTTGTATAACACGGTTTAGGCACCCCTGAATCTCTAGTATTTTGATTTTCATTTCGCTTATCATATTTCTTGTTCACATGTCAGCAACGGGTATCCATAATGACAAACGCATCATTTTATATGCCTGAAGCACGGACGAGAAAGACGAGAAGGCAAATACCCCTCTCTGAAAACTAACAATACACACCACACCACACCACACCACATCAGAAACATGCATTGCACAGACCTAAAAGAAATAATAACTGCAGCCGTTTCATCTACAAACACGCTCTAAGAGTACGAAGTGTTAATATCCATACCTCAATGCCTTTACTTACAATTACACTAACATACAAACACAGAAATATAATGATATGGCAATAGAGTAATATTTCTTTATAGAAATTGAGGTAGTTTTAAAAGGCTCTCTCTCTCTCTCTCACACACACACACACACACACACACACTTTTTATCTCTTCATGCTTTCGCATCATTTTGTTCTATCTGACATGATCTATATTCACGTGTTCTAGCATCGTTCAGCATGACTAATTTGGAAGTTATTTTCACTGGTTCAAGTTCAAATTCAGATTTAAGTCGCTTGTTTCATGATGCCTTATGCAACTGCTTACAGTTTTGTGCTTAAACTGCAGTCCCTTTAAGAGAGCACTTGGCCTCAGAGCTAGGCCTTTTCCCGAACCCAAATGGAAGCAGGGACCTTACAATGACATAGAAACGTGTCGTTTCGGGCGTCCTACACCGCTTTAAAGGCAGACCCGCAATAAGATCTCCCAACAGAGTCCCCAAGTCCCACTCTACCAAATCACCAAAGTGGAGCCTACCCAACTTCATCTCTGTTAGACAGGCTAGCATATCAAATTAAAACAATTATGCCTACGGCTGTCCCTATGCCAATGTTGTGTTAGCCAACTAAGCAATTGTTCAAATTCTGAGAGTTTTGAATTTGGAATACTATCATTTTAGAATTTTGCGTACTTAGGGTACTTATAAGGGCTGAAAAAAATTCCCCAATCTGTTTTGTGGACGTCACCCGTTATAATTTTTATTGCAGTTTAATTAAGGATGGTTGTTTAATTATGAACGCCTTTCCAAAGTATCATGTTTGTTCTAAAGTCTTCCAGGGTCAGAGTGAAGACTTAGTTTTGAAGTAATATTCTAGACAGTTGGCCGCGTGGCCTGGACTGTCCCTCTATAAATTGCTTATCCGTTTCCGGGGGAGATTGTTGGACAGCAAGGGGAAGGAGGTTTGTCCTGGACTGTCTCTTACCTTTGATATGAAGCCAACTCCAGTAATGTGTTTTATGTGTGAGTGCATGGGTGATGGATTTGTGGGACAGCAAGTATACCTTCCTGGACTGTCTCTTACTTGAGAATTTGGCAATTGTTGTTGAAGAGTTAAATCTTTTCAGATAGGCTATGAAAGTTATACAATCTTTTCATAGGGGCAAGTTATATTGTTCATGTTCAGCTAGGTTGTAATTCTCTTTTAGGTGGAGGTGTTCTGTTTCAATTGTATATCTTTGTAGCTGTTGATAAGATCTTAAATCTTCTCAAAAGGGTTATGAAAGTTGGTACAACTGTTATAGTAGTTATTAAAGTTGATGTTATTCCTCCTCTTTTCATTCTTCCTGTGTTGTGTTCTCTTGGTGACTCAAGTTCATATGTTTGGTTGTCATAATGTCCGTAGGTGTATATCAATGTTTGAATAAAATTCTTTTAATTACTAGACTTACTATAACTAATTTTAGGTAATTAATTCTTATTTGGAGTCTCACTGTATATTATAGTAGTTTTAAGTCGCTTATTGCACGATGGCTTATGCGACTGCTTACGATCCCAGGCATGGACCTCAGTCTCTTTAAGAGAGCGCTTGGCCCAAGATTAGGCCCTTTTCCTGATCCCTGGCTGAATCAAAGACCTTAAAATGACCTTCATCAATCTTCAAATGCACGCCACCACAACCGGACGCAAAAAAACAGACAACGCAACAGCTCTCGCCCAAACCAAACCGTCCCAGACTTCGCCACCCCAAAGCCACCAAAGAAGAAGCCCACAAAGCCGAAGACATCAGCCAGCCACCCCAACACGGCACAAGCCTCCACATGACGTGCCTTCTATGTTTGATCTCCTCGCCCGTGTTCCTAGTGTCCAAACATTTCTCTACATGTCCCTAAAAAAGCTTTGCCACCCCTATATACTCTTAACAATTTGTATCCACTGGTTACTATGGATATACCCATGGCAAAAATTGTATGAGCCACCTGTGCAATTGTATCAAACAGACCTGAGTTGTGAATTTTGAAAAGATGTTATGTTGGAATTTTGTGTATTCAGCGTACTTTTAAAATCTAAATTATGCCACTCTGATTCTCACTGGTAATGGTAATTGCTTTTAAGTAGCTTACTGCCTTAGGGCTTATACGACTGCTTACAGTCTCAGGCTTGGACTGCAGTCCCTTTAAGAGGGCATTTGGCCTCAGTGCTAAGCCTTTTCCTGAACCCTATTGGGATCAGGGACCTTAAAATTACCTTGTACACGCTCGTCATTTCAACCGAACTCCTCCGCAGACCCGCAACTAGGTACCCCGACCGGGCGCCCACACCCCAACACCTAAGTCACCAAAGAAGAAGTCACTCTCTGTTGTTCCAGTTAGTACCGTAGAGTAGTGTATGTCTCTCATCATGTATTCCTCTTATAAGGCTAAGTCTCTCAAGAATGCTCTAAACGCCAGCTCCAATGTTGACCCAATTATTTCCAAATTTATATCAAGTTTTACAAAGGATGGCCTTATACCAATCATGTGTTTGCCACCTCTGAAATTGTGCAAATAAACCTGAGTTGTGATTTTGGAATACACTTAGTATTGAATTTTGTGTATTTAGCATACTTGTGATTTCCTAAAAGATACCAATCAGCTATGTATAAACCACCAATTTCATTTATCACCGCGTAGGTTTTAGTTTGTTAATTTAGACTGCCGGCCAAAGGATCTAGTTAGGTATCAGTTTGTCTTCGTCTTAGAAATGAAGACTGTTTTTTTCCTACCCCATCAGGGAAAAAGAGAAAATGCTTGTCCGTTATGAGGCCACTCCGCTTCTGGGAGTGGGTATATGCTTGTCCGGTCGGTGGGTACTCAGGTGGGAGGTTTCTGAGCTTAACCCTTCGCTATCGGTGCTTTACCTGAATGCCTTAGTCATCGTGGAAAATCTTAGACTTAAAGAGTGCTTTTAGGCTCCAGGATCCCACCCAGGTATTACTAGTATGAGTCCTAGCACCTGTTTTATGACATACCAGGTAATGTGTGTTGGTGTGGGGTTTGGGGGATTTTGAACAGTTTTAAGGATGTATACTACTTTTTAAATTGTGTTGTTAGCTTTTGTGTTGATGTGTGAGTGAGGGGATTGGGTTATTTAGGGCGTCAAGTCATGCTTCTTGGTTAATCCCTTTTTTTGAATTTTTGTTGTTTCGTAATTCTGTAATTGAGGAGATAGTTACGGGTTTGTGTATTATGTGTGTTTAAATGGTATTGTTTTGTTTGCGGGCTGGGATTATATTTGAGTATAATTATAGTATTACCATACCATGTTGTCCTGTTTAGTGGGATGTAGAAGGAAACCGTTGGATAGACTACATTTCTTGTATTTGAGGCCTTCTAAGATTGTATATGGCTTTTTCCACTTCCTGATCGTAGTTGTCAGATTGTGCCACGACTCCTTCCTTTCCGATCAGAATCTGCCGCTCCCGCTTGGAAATATTTCTCAGAATCGGCCTCTCCCACCTGGAATTAGTGAATCTGCTGCTGCTCCCACTTGGAATTATTGGCATTGTAGTATATTTTGCATGGAGTGTATATATATATATATATATATATATATATATATATATATATATATATATATATATATATATATATATATATATATAATAAAAAGATTACGCTATAAGCTTTTTCACACTGTCCATTGTCTTCATGTAGCCAATAATAAGTAGTTCAACCTATTTGATTGATATTCTGAAATATTACATGACTGATGGAAAGTCATTTAATTAGAGACTGAAGTATATTAAGAAGTGGATGTTAACTTATTAAGTTAACAACTACTTGTCTATTGTTTTACTTATTAAGTTAACAACCACTTAACTTAAGAAGTTAAGTTATTAAGTTAACAACCACTTAACTTTAGTTAACAACCACTTAACTTATTAAGTTAACAACCACGTGTATATTTTTTATACTTACCCCTGTTTTGTAAATATGATGAGTCGTTTATGTTTTTGGGCTATAGAAGGGCAGAATGAGTTAAATGAAAAGAGAGGATGTTTTAGCTTGCAGAGCTATCACATGATGTATGTAATTTTCCAATATATGTATACGTTAAATGTATTGGTAATAAATTATTAAATATGTACATGGGATATCTAATTAAAATATATTTGTTATTTTTACCCCTTTTTGTTAATTGCTGAGAGTGATTATATTTTGGGTATAAAAAAGGGGAGCGGTATGCATGATTTTTCCAATTGTATATACACATATACACATGGAAACGTATATTTGCGTATATTCCAGAACCTACAAGTATACTTATTGAAAGGTGTCCATGCTCCACCCCTATCCGTACACATAGGTATATAAAAATATGTTTAATATTTGAATTATATAGTTAAAAGATATACTTACCCCTAATTAAACAATGAGTTTTTAATTCAGTTTAATATGTAATAATTCCCCTTGTGATTAACGTTGTGATGTGACAGACGGTGATATTTTAGTTGGTAGTTTGGCTTTATTTCGGGGTAATTTTTAAGCGTTTGATGACTCTTGTTTGTGATGAGATTTTGCATATTGGATTATTATTTGTTTAATTGGTTGTGTTGTGAGCATTTAAGGCCTGGGAAAGAGGATTCTAAAAGCAATATTGAATATATAATGAGGAAAAAATTTTGGGAGGAGATATGTCCAGTGTAATCATATGAGAATGTACTGGGTGACATAAATAAATAAAAGGAGATCTGGATATATACAAAAGTTAAAACTTGGAAAAACCTGACTGTAGTGCTAGTTAATATTTGAAATGATAGCACGATAAATTCATAGTTATAGGATTGAATCAACTTTATGTAGGTATTTGTTTGAGGGCGACATTTTTATATGAAATTAATGTATGTATAATTGACTGTGTTGTGAGCATTTGAAACCTGAAATAGAGGATATGTAAGGCAATATTGAGTAAGAACAGGAAAAGTTTTTAAAAGTGATATATCCAGTATAATCATACGAGAATGTACTGGGTGGTGTGAATAAATTGAGATTTAGTATTTGCATATGTTAAAAACTTGGAAAAGCATGAATTTAGTACTAGTTAATATTTGAGTTAATAGCACATTAAATTCATAGTTTTAAAATTAAAGTAAATTCGAGTATATGTCTTAAAAGTGTATTATAGCTTAACTGCTGGAAAGCAAAATGCAAAATTGCGTGCCATATAATGGATAAGGTAATAACATGGTTAAACATGATTAATTTTATGAATGTCCTTGAGAAAAGAGATAATACTGATGCATGCATGTTGCATGTTGGGGTTGTCCTTTTCCTGAAGAAAATCCGGATATGTCGTGGGGGGCTCCAATCCGTTTTTGCAATTCCACAAAGTATATCATGGCTGTTCGATATAAGGGGCAGTCGATGATCAGGTGATGGATGGTGTCTTCAACCTTGCACGTCTGACAGTACGCTGGTTGGTCATTTCCATGGCTAGTCCTAATGAGTGTTTTTCAGGTCTTCAGTCTGTTGATGACCCTTTGCTCCTTTGGTTTGATTGGCAATTGGATTGGTCGCTTCCTTCTTACATCTGGTTGTAGTTGATGTAGCGTCCTTCCCGTAGTAGTACTCGTCTATTGTTGTTGCCACTGTTGGTCTATAGCTTCCTTGATAATGGTGCAGATTTCCTGTGCACTATAAACCAATGGTATGATGTCCGTTTCTTGGAGTCACAGCTTGGGTTCCATATCTGCCTTGTCGTTCCCAGGGAGGTTGATATGTGATGGTCCCCACAGAAATTCCACCTGAATTTGGTTAGATCCCAGTTCTTGTAGAATCAGCAGGGTTTGTTGTAGTAGATTTGGTCTGCTCTTGGATTGTCCTGTTTCCATGGATGTGAGAACGCTGAAGGAGTCGGTGATAATGAGGTATCTGGGTCGGGGTGGTCCTTGATCCACAGTAGCGCTTGATAGATAAGCCAAAGTTCCGCTGTGTGTTCTATCTGGCAGGAATTGTCTAATGATGACAGTGCGGGAAGGGATGAAAATGCTGATGCTGTTCGGTGCGTTTCCTGCGAGACAGATCCATCTGTATAGGTGTGTATGTGTTACATGTGATCCTCCTCATGAAGAGAGCGTACTCCAGCTAGGATCTCCCATGGGTCATTTTTCTTATGGTCTATTTGTTTTACTTGTAGATTTATGTTTGGCGTTCTATTCCTCCCCGGTGCAAGTTCAATAATAAGTCGTTGTTCAAATTTCAGGGTGGCAATGTTCAGCTCCTCTTGTAGTAGGCCCACATTCATCGCCGCTGATATGTTCCTAGGTGATGGTGTGTTGGTAGGAAGGGTAAATTTCATTATGGCTATTCTGATAGGGTGTGTAACTGCGTGCGTAGATATCCGGGTTGCATACTTGAGTATGAGCTCTTTCCTTCTTTGGGGTAGGGGCAGTTCTCCCGTTAAAACCTGTTGTTCATCTAGCGAGGTGTGATGAAGTGTTCCCGTGCAGGTTCGGTGGGCCTTGTGTTGTGCACTTTCTAATTTCTTGAGTTGGTATCCACTGGCCGAGTCGTAGATCTGGCAACCGTAGTCCAGTTTGGATCTGATCGGGGTCTGATAAATATTCAAAAGCGTAGCTTGGTCAGCTCCCCAAGTTGTTCCTTTGAGTTGTTGCAGTAGGCTGATATCTTGCGTACATCTCCTGCTGAGCTTCTTGATATGTTCGATCCATGTGAGAGCGTCATCTAGGATCATTCCTAAGAAAGTGGTCTGTTGGATTCTCACTGGATGGCGAGTCAACAATGACAATATGTCTCAAGTGCGGACGGGATAGAAAACATCCATTCGGTTTTGTTTGGTAGGAACGCTATGGAGACAAAGGAGAAAAGGAAGAGCTGAAGCTCATACTACGTAACCCAAAAGGAATCTGGAAAACAGGTCAGTCGTAAGATACAAACTAATAATAACTAACAAATAACTAACAAATAATTACCATTACTCAACACACAATAACTAAAATGTATAGGAAACTAACAAGTCCAACTAAACTAACTCCAATTAACAAATCGAAGCTAACACACTCATATACTCATACACTTAATCTAATACCTACACCATACACCAAAAATTATATATAAACTAAATTACAAAAAACAAATAAACCAACCAAATAAAATAATGCAAAAACTGGTAAAATAAATTCATAAAGGATCAAAGAAAAACAGCGAAGAAACAACATAACTTATAATCTTAAATTATAAAGGATTGAAAACTACATTATGTTTTCCAACACGTCCGCTCCAAGCATATTAGAACAAGTCTCAAACAAAGCAACCGACAATAAAGAAATGTGGTGTATAGTGCTACATACTTCATGTTTACATGTGGCCATTAAAACAGGTGCTAGGGAAAACATACTAGCAAATACCTGGGTAAGATCCGAAACTCTAAAACACAACATTGAAGCAACGATTTCTTAATATGGCTTAATTCGTACCATTGTCTGTATATCACAATATAAAACGATGAGTCAAAAAACAGGAGCTAGGAAAATATACTAGCACATTCCTGGGTTGGATCCTGAGACCTACAAGACTGTGTGGGATACAGATTTCCTTCCATGATACTCATTAATTGTATCGTGTATGTCCTGTATCGTCTTATACCATAATTGACAAATGTAGCCCTATGAACACTAAAAAAGATCGAGACAAAAACAACTACGGGGCGCCCTTCCAAAAATTTAAATTAGAGGGCAGGAACCCTTCAATCTAAAATAAGGTAAATCAATGGGTGGATAAGGATAAAAAAAAACTGATAGAATAAAACCACAAACAAACAAACGCCTGAAAAAAAACGGTAAGGTTACAAGCAACTTGAAAAAGGGTGGGATCGAAAATCAAAAATGTTTTCTAACACGTCCGCATAGGACCTTAACAAAACAAAACAAAGGTCATATAATACAATACCAATCTCTAGGGGTTAGGTAAAAGGCATAGCACCAAGGCCAAGTGCCGTCTTAAAGGGACTGCAGTCCATGCCCGGAACTGTAAGAAGTCATATAAGCCTTAGAGCAGTAAGCAACTTAAAATGATGACTTCACTAATACAATACCAACTTCAACTCAACAACACACACACACAACACAAACACAACAATAACACGAAAAAGAATATATATATATATATATATATATATATATATATATATATATATATATATATATATATATATATATATATATATATATATATGTGTGTGTGTGTGTGTGTGTGTGTGTTTATATGTTTATATATATATATATATATATATATATATATATATATATATATATATATATATATATATATATATATATATCAAAGCCTAGAATAGCCACCATATCCAGGGTGACCACTAGACAACCTGAGGGTACCAAATTCTATCCAAAATGAGTAAACCAAAAATCATGAAAATAGTGTTAGACAACTCCGCCCAGAGAGAAAAAGAGAAAGCAAATATGATGAGGGAAAAAATCCGACAATTAATGAGAATAAATGACACCCAAACATCCGACCAACATGAAGAAATACTAGCATCCAACAACCCAACGAACTCAAACCCTTGGATCACTGTGGGCAAACGTAGAAAAAGGAACTATGTCGGAATTGATACCCAAAATAACAAACAAACATGCGAGGAAGACCCACCAGATACAATTGAGCAGGTAATCAAAGTGATCAGAAGGAGTCTAAATAACAAGGACAAAACACGTAAGGTAATAGCACCGGACACACACGACAATACACCAGGACCCTCCTAAGCAACAACACAAAATCACCACAACACAACCAACGCACACACAATAAAGATAGACACAACACCTAAATATCATACATTCGATTCCAGGCAAGAATTTGAAGACTATGCAATCACCCCCAAAGGAAAGCAACCTCTAAAAGAAAAACAAAAAATCAAGAAATCCACTAACACAACAAATAACCCCACAACACAACACAAAACAACAACCACACACAACAACCCAAACCACAGACAAGGTGAACAAACACAAACCCAATACATGGCTACAGAAAGAAAACGCACAAACCCACAAATAACACAAAACACAAACAACAAGAAAGATAAAAACAAACATGATATGAACCAAGACAAACACAAAACACCTAACAGTAAAAAACCATTGGACCTAATGTATCAACAAGACAAGAAAAGCAAACATCACAAAACAACGAAACAGCGACAACACCCAACAACACACAGACCACGCAAAACAGACAAACAAAACACCACCAAGGAAAAAGGAAAACTACAATCACTCCAAATCAACAATAATCAGCAACATACAAATAGAGATTAACACAACACAAGATACATTACAAATGAACCAAGAAGAACAACCAAACACGCAACTTAACGACATAGAAATGGAACAGGACAACACACAACAAACACATCGGACAACAACACTAACACACCCCAGGAAAGAAAAATACCATCCCACCAACTTAACACTTTATATCAGCAGCCGTAACCCAGAACTACTAACTCTAACAACAAAAAACATTTTAGAACAACTCAGAAAACTACATCAAGGACCACTTAAAGTAATAAAAACAACCACAACATAATACTCTGGTGCAGCACACAACAACAACTTCACACACTAATTACACTCAAATATATACAATGAATCAACATCACAATAAAAAGGCATTGGAATAAATACACTAATCAGAAAAATGCAGAACAACAGCACAACAACATAAGAGAAATCAACCAATCCGAAAAACACAAAAACGAACTACAGATTTGGCAATGGAATAGCCGTAATCTAACAGCCAACCATGCAGAATTAATATTAGAAATACTTACCAATGACCAGCCACCAGACATAATATGCATACAAGAAACAAACCTACTGACAAACAAACCCACACCCCCAAAGCTACAAGATTATGAACGAACCATAACCACAAATCGGCCACAAGGTAAAGAAAGGGGAAGGACTCACAAATTACATACACAACAACATACAATCAGCCATAGAAATTAAACTACCAACAATCCAAACACCACTGGAATATCAAGCTACACACATCAAAATAGGAAAAACATAACTAAATATACTCAATATCATTGATCCACCAGGACACTACGAAGACACAACAAAAGCTATAACCCAAATCCTAAACAAGACTACAGGGGATACTATTATCTGCAGTGACTTCAAAGCACACAACACCAAATGGGGCTCAGATCACACTGATAAAAAAGGAGAAAGATTGAAACAACTAACTAAAAACCAAAACCTACAAATCTTAAACACAGGTACACCAACAAGAATTAATACTAGCAACGGCAAACACACATCAATAGACCTAACACTAGCCACAAATAACATTGCAAAAAAGTCTGATTGGAAAGTCCAAACAAACATTACATTAGGGAGTGACCATTATCATATTATCATAACCATTCAATTAACTGATAATAAAGAAATACGCACCGTACCAAAAAGATGGAAGCCACACAAAGCTGATTGGACTAAATACAACAACATATTAGAACAAGCACAATTAGAACAAGTAAAGGTTCAAAACCCAGATATATTCGCAGACAAATTATCATCAATAATCATGAGCGCAGCCGAAGAATCCATACCCAAAACGTCAGGAAAGGCAAAACGAATTAAACCAAACTAGTGGACAGATAACATGCAATATAACCATACAAGAAAAGAAAATAGCACTAGCTAAATTTAAAAGAACAAATAACAGCATAGATCTAGATAATTATAAAAACCAAGAACATGAAACCAAAAAAGTAATTAAAAAGCCAAACAAGACTCAAGGCAGACTTTCTGCTCCTCTTTAACACATAAAACAAAACCAAGAAAAATCTGGACTAAAGTCAAAAACATCCAATACAAATACCAAAATCTGAGAATAGAAGGAACCCAAAACGAACAACAATAAGCAGAAATACTAGCTAAAACATTCTCCAATGCCTTTAGTAATAACAACCTTGATCCAGAATTCCAAACAATCAAACAAAAACTAAAAAAAAGCCATCGCAAACAACCCGGACCAGATAACATTAACTACAACATGCTCAAACATTTACCGACTAACCTCATCAATATAACACTTGAATTATACAACCTAACATCGGACTTAGGCTCACTTCCCAAAAAATGGAAGGAAGCATCCATTATACCCATACACAAAACTAGAAAAGACCCACTAAAGCCAACATCATAAAGACCTATATCATTAACAAATGCACTATGCAAATTAATGGAAACTATGATAAACAATCGACTTGAACACTTCATAAACATAAACACACCTTTAGCAGACAACCAAAGTGGATTCAGGGAAGGTCGCTCCACACTTGAGCAACTATTTAAACTCAAAGCGGACATTTAAGTAGCATTTAACGATAATAAAAAGGAAAAAGACACCTTATAGCTATTTTTATTGATTTAGAAAAGGCATTTGACTTAGTATGGAGCGA
This sequence comes from Potamilus streckersoni, assembly GCA_016746295.1. Taxonomy (NCBI): domain Eukaryota; kingdom Metazoa; phylum Mollusca; class Bivalvia; order Unionida; family Unionidae; genus Potamilus; species Potamilus streckersoni. The sequence goes on from JAEAOA010001019.1 coordinate 110,952, forward strand.
AGGGCTAATATCTAAATTAGGGCAATATGGGATTAAAGGTAAAATACAAAACTGGATAGCTGATTTCCTAAAAGGTAGAAAAATAAAAGTAAGAATAGGCACACACTACTCCAACACATACTCACTAGACAATGGTACTCCCCAGGGTAGTGTACTTAGCCCTACACTCTTTAATATAATGATAGATAACTATAAAGAATACATATCAAACCAATTAACCTCTCGCAATTCGCGGAAGATAGTGGGATATGGCACACAGGAGACCCAACCAATCCATTATACATACAATTACTGCAAGACGGTCTAAACTCTATAACTAATTGGGCAACATCATGGGGATTTAAAATATCACAAGAAAAAAAAACATTGCCATCTTATTCTACAGACCAGGAACTAAAAAACCACCAACACCAACACTATTACTACAAGGAAAACCAATAAGATTTGTTACTCACACCACTTTTTAAGCAATGATTATTGATAATAGATTAACATGGAAACAACATATTAAAAGCTAATAGAAAAATGCCAAAAAGATCTAGCACTAATAAGAAAAAACATTAATGGACAAAACTGGGGGGCAGATCAAAAAATACTCATACAACTCTATAGAATGTTAATTAGATCAAAATTAGATTATGGATCATAAATATATGACTCAGCAAGAGACACCCAATTAAGAAAACTAGACAACATCCAATATTAAACACTAAAACAATGTACTGGCCAATTACAAAATACATCCCTAGAAGAACTTCAAGTAATAGCGTTACAACTCAGAAGAAAAGAACAATTAATCAGATATGTCACTAGGATATCCGTTCAAAATAATAACCCAGCAAACACAACTATTAAAAACTGTCAGACAGAATTCAAAATCAAAAGAGTACATAAACCACCTGCAGCAAACAAAATACATTTACTAAAAAAACAACTAAAACTCACAGAATTACACACAAAACCAATCCTAAATCATGACCCCACACCATGGAAAAACGCAATTTGAAACATAAATTGGGAAATACACAAACTCGGTATAACAAAATCCACTACAATCCATGGAATCACTTAAACCACATAAAAAAAACTTACTAAACACACAATACCTACAACACACACACACACACATTCTGATGGCTCGAAAACAAAAAAAACCCTCAAAGAACAGCAGCTGCAAATGTAGTACCAACACTACAATACACACTACAAGCTCGACTTCCTGATCTATGCTCAATATACACAGCTGAATTCTGGGCCATCAATCGTGCCATTAAATGAATTAAAACACAAAAACAAGGCAAATATATTCAGATTCTAGCAGCGTACTTAAATCTATCGAAAACTCAAAGACAGACTCCAAACCGAACTTACTCCAAGAAACACTCAAACAAATCAGAGATTTAAAACATCAAAATAAACAAATTGAATTTCTATGGTTCCCCTCTCACATAAAACTAATGGGTAATGATAAAGCAGACTTAGCGGCAAAAGAAGGATTAAACCTAGAAAACATAGAACCAATAGGATATAGCATACAAGAAATCTACAGTCAAATAACCAAACAAATAACACAATAATGGCAGCAACAATGGAATAATAGTCAAAAAGGAAAGACACTACACATCACCAGACCACAAGTACGACTAAAACCACTTAAAACACACAACCTCACCATCAAAGAAAACATAATAATAAACAGACTTCTGACTGGAAAAAAAACTCTATTACAAATACACACCATAGACCGTAACTGCACCACATGTAGAGAAACACTCACTTTAGAACACATTTTCAACGCATGCCCCTCACATCAACAAGAAAGGAGGCACATGCAAAACAAACTGAAAGAAATCAAAGCACCAACAACATACCCAGAAATGCTATGTCAAGGAAAAAACAAAAACCTAAAAACAACCTATCATATAATATTAAAATACCTACAAGAAATAGACAAAACCGACCACATCTGAAACTAAAAAAAAACTACAAGAAACAGACAAAACCGACCACAACTGACAACATAATTAATATAGTGATAATAATTTATAATTAAAAAAAATTATACAAAAAATAATTATTATCCCTATCCCTACCCCCTTTTCTTTTTTTCCAGAACAGAAGAAACTACAGAAGATGACAAAAATATCAAGCAGTCAAGAAGAAGACTACAAGAAATCAAGCAACTTGAAGGAACAAGGATAACGATATGAAGAAACCAACAACAAGAAACATCCAGGAATAGAACACAACTCACATGAGAAGAAGAAAAGACATTTAAAAAAAAACCAAAAAGAAGAAGAAGCCATAAAATCAACCAGAGAACCGAAAACAACAAGGAGAGACAAAAACACCACTTTGGAAAAGAAAAGATATTTAACACATATAAACAAACAAGCAAATCAAGGATGACTAGAAAGTACTGCTAGTCATCCACAAAAACCCCTAGACCCGGAGAAAATAAAACAAACAACCCCAACAAATAAGGAAGCATTTAAAAATCTTCCAATAACCTCGATCTCCGCACTCAAAACAAGAACATAAAAAACACACTCACACAAGAATAAGAGAAAGGTGAAGACCTCCCACTTCGACCACTCAATCAATCAAAAAGAAAACCCCCAAGAAAACCCCACCCCAACATACTAAAACACCTCCAAGGTGTGGAACAAACAAAAAGCTTTAAAAGTGACAGTCCAGAACAAAACTTCTTCCCCTCTGGTGTCACACAAACCCCTCCCCAAAAAGCGATACAGTCCGGGCCGCGGGACCAACTGTAAAAATATACAACTCAAAGCTTCAATTTGGATTAAAAAAAAAAAGAACGCCATTCTAACCCGATCCTTCGGAAAAGCGATCAAAAATCAAATCTAAAAAAATTCAAGCAAGTGGTGATAAAAATATAAAAGAGTAACTCACACCCAGCAGGTTGGCAAAAATCTTTAGAACCATATAAGTACGCTAAGTACGCAAAATTCAAACAATAATATATTCCAAAATCACAACTCAGGAGCATTTTGAAAATTGCAAAGGTGGCTAACACAACATTGGCATAAGGAATCACGTAGGAAAAACTGGATAAATTTGATCAAGCAATGAACCCACCTAACTGAAATAAAGTTAGGTGGGCAATGGGTGACTTGTGGTGCGGATGGAGGTGACCAGGGTATGAAACCTGTTTGCGGGTCTGCCATTATAAAGCGACAAGTAAGTTTAAATCCAGAAGGTTCAGCCCGGAACCAAGCGCCCTCTTAAAAGGACAAACGCCCAGCCCAGGGCCACAAACAGTCGCACGAACGCCGACCAGGCAATAAGCGACTTTAATCAAAAAGCAAGAGGAACGCTATGGTTAACATAACCCTGAGGGATAAAGAGAAGTTAAAGAGCACGTATACATACAGTATCAATTTTTAAAACAAACGACAAACAAATTTGTTAAAATACAATATTTTCATTCATAATTAAGTAATCAATAAAACAACAATAAAAATACATCACAATTTTTTTTCAAACAGGAAGGTATTTACAAGATTGATAAAGTTGACAACGTTGTGAGTTAAGCTCGACTTCAATTGATTTAAGTCATTGTACCATTGATGTACACTTTGTTTCCTACCTAAAGACAAGAGATAACCATACTGGTCACAAAAGCAACTTTCTACTCTTTCATCATTTTTAGGAGAGTCGTGATCAAAATAAGTCACTAAATCTTTAAATGGATATCCAAGACTGCCTTGATGAAGAAAATACACACGATAGTTTACACAAGCCATGGATACGGAAGAGGATTACAGCCGTAATTCTTCTTTGATACATTGTTGTAAATGGCTGTGTTGCGAGTACTAATATCATAATTTTATCCATGTATATTGTATTCTTTATTGATGCACATTGTACGTGGCAGTTTGCAAGTGCAGCTTTTCTTCTGCATTATTCTAAATGGCTACTTGCAAGTGCTAAATTCATATTTTATTCATGAATTGTATATTCTTCATGCTGTCAATGGTTGCTTGCAAATGCTTAGATCTACTTTCCTTCTGCGTCATTATATCTTGCAATTTGCCAACTACTAAACTGATTGTGTGGTTTGTCATATGGTAAACGCTTTGCCAGTTATTAAAGGTTTGTATATTGCGTTTATAAACTTGTCATATTGCACTTACATCATTCTCACTGTTTTCATCACGATATGACCTTGCAGTTTTATCAGTATCGTCTTTGTTTATCCAACTCGAGTCGCGATCTCTTTGTCTTAATTGCATACATTTGCATGGCATTATGACAACAGACGGAGCTCTAAATTTCTAAAGTGATTCCTCTGCCATAAATAATTAATGCTCCCAAGGGAGCTTAACGACATTCATTGTGTCGATAAACATTGTGACTCTTTCAGTCCCTTTTCTTAAAGTGTACGTTAGGTTCTAATTATCCAGCTGCTCTTTGTCTTATTAAAGATTAAAAAAACTTTAATTTTTTTTAAAATATGAATGTAATTACGCATGATTCTGACTTATTAACTGTGTTTCACTTTGAAATATAAAAATAGTTTAGTGAATTTTTTTGTGATCTAATACAACGAAAGAAAGCGTTAGTAAGAATGCACCAAAACTACACATTTCATTAAATTATTGTTGTTGTATAAAGTTATCCTGGGTCCATGAGGATAGATCAAAGGTATTTCCTTCAGCAAGTATCAACATGGGAAAAAACTTCCTGATCTTACTCTATAATTATGCAGGAATTTACTAATCCCTCTCGTTTTGAGGTGTGATTCAATAAAATTCTATACATATAACATGGGTTGGTGAGAGTGTTTTCGGACAGTCTTGTGCCTTGTGTTTGCCCCCATCACTTTCAAAGAGATAATCAATTTAGACTGTTGGATGTCTAATTCATACATAAGTTGATGCAAATAATCAAACATAAAATTTGCTTGGACAGATTCGGGGAAGCAAATAATTATAAGAAATTTTGGTTTAATATTATTCAAATTAATAGCATATGGATATCTTGAGGACGCACACATTTCGGTCAATAAATATTGGTTGCTTAACTTTCTATTAGGTAGGAAACTGACAGTATACCATGTTTTTGCTAATGATTTGTCAAATGGTAAGATTCAAATGAATTTTATATATTTCCTGATTGGGATTTCCTACCATTTGACAAGTGTGACAAGATCTGAGGTACTTTCAAACATCACTTTTATTTTTCGGCAAATATAAATGATCAATGATCTTGTGAAAAGTCTTAATGACACCAAATTTAATGTATTTTATGGGCAAGATGATATATTCCTGCCTCTACGACTTAGGAACAACAATTTGATTGTTCACTGACCACATATCACCAGCAGGTAGATCAGGTGTACCTGCTAAATCTGAAATTCGACGTTCGCATCCTCAGTAGTACGACTGGCCATTTTGATTATTTTATTAAAATAATACTGATCCCTTCAGTAATTAAATTAATGTACCTGACGACAGTGCCAACTCGTGTGCTTCATTTAAAAGACATTGACCTAGGTAGTTTTTTTTATTAAAACGATCAATCGTTTTCCAAAAGTATTTATAAGGTCTTAAAACGAATTATTTTGAATATTTCATTTTTTTCTACATTTAAACTGCTACCTTTAGAAAAATTTACTGTCGTAAACAATTGTTTAACCCCTTTGGTTGGCTTCCGGTAGTCTCGAGAGACGATGGAAATGCACCCATGAAAGGTGTCCTAGTTTGAAGCTGTGCAGCGTCTTCTGTGACTATAAAGTTCCACACGCGAGTGGCAATCCTTGCTGCAGTTGCTACACTTGAAGTATGAATCAGGTCTTGGTTGGCCTACTTTGGACACAAACTAAATTGTCAGTGGCCCTTTGGGACATGTCAATTCTCTATCAACGTTAATATGAACCTTTTTCGACTAATCGAATCACCATAAATGTATTTGATAAAAACCCTTTTGGATGCAAATGACATATCTGCAAATGACACTAATAGGTAAATTTTGGTAACATTTTAAATCACAATTACTCAGTAATAAAGTTTATATTAGACACAAACCTCATTAATAGATCCCTTGTTGGACAAATCATATCTAAAGAACTTGATAGGGACAATTTATACACAAACGGCAATGATTGGGCCAATTTGAACAAAAACAACAAATCTTTAATGAATCTAACTGTCTCTTTTGGACACAAATGAAATGTCAGTGAATGACATTGATAGGGACACTTTTGGAAACAAATTAAATCAAAATTACTCAGTAATAGGGACCCTTTTGGACAAGTCAAATCACCATAAATGAATTTGACAGGGACCCTTTTGGAAACATATGAAATCTCAGCAAATGACATTCATAGGGATCCAATTGCAAACAAAGTAAATAACAAATCAACCTTTGATACGGCCTCTTTTGGACACAAACTTCATTGTCAGGGACCATTTTGCACATGTCAAGTTTCTATTAAACGAAGTTGATAGGGACCCATTTTAGACAAATTGAATCAACATAAATGTATTTGATAGGGACTCTTTTGAATTGTCACTGATAGCTACCCTTTTTGGGAACAATTTAAATCACAATTACTCAGTAATACAGTTTATATCAGACACAAATCTCATTGATATAGATCATGTTGGATAACTCAAATCTCTATAGAAAGAACTTGATAGAGACAATTTATACACAACATTCAATGATTGGGCCCATTTTGACATAAACTATATCCTTAATGAATCTGTCTCTTATGGAGACAAATGAAACGCCAGTGAATGACATTGATTGGGACTCTTTTGGAAACAAATTAAATCAAAATTACTCAGTAATAGGGTCTCTTTGGGACACAAAACTCATTGATAGGGGCCCTTTTGGACAAGTCAAATCACCATAAATGAATTTGACAGGGACCCTTTTGGAAACATATGAAATCTCAGCAAATGACATTCATAGGGAACCATTTAGAAAAAAATAATTCAAAATTACTCAGTAATAAATGAAATATCAATGTATTACACTGATAGGGACCAGTTTGGACACAAAATAAATCATAAATCACCTACTGATAGGACCTCCTTTGGACACAAACCTCATTGATAGAGACCCTGTTGGACAAATCAAATCTCTATAGAAAGAACTTGATAGTGACACTTTGTACACAAATTGAAATTATTGGGCTTATTTGGACACAAGACAAATCCTTAATGAATCTGACTGACTCTTTTGGACACAAATGAAATGTCAGTAAATGATTTTGATTGGGACTTTTTGGAAACAAATTAAACCAAAGTTTCTGAGTAATAGCGTCTCTTTTAAAACAAACTCATGCACAGGGACCCTTTTGGACACGTCAAATCAATATAGATGAATTTGACAGGGACCCTTTTGGAAACATGAAATCTCAGCAAAATGACATTGATACGGACCCATTTGGAAACAAATTAAATCAAAGTTGCTCAGTAATAGTGTCTATTTTGGACACAAAACTCACTCATAGATATTGACTCTTTGGACATGTCATTTCTCTATTAAACGAAGTTGATATGGACCCTTTTGGAGAAATCGAATCACCTTAAATGAATTTGATAGGGACCAATTTGGATACAAATGAAATCTCAGCAAATGTCACTGATAGTTACCCTTTTGGAAACAATTTAAATCACAATTACTCAATAATACAGTTTCTATGAGAAACAAACCTCATTGTTATAGAACCTTTTGGACAAATCAAATCTCTATAGAAAGAACTTGATAGGGACACTTTGTACACAAATTGCAATGATTGGGCCCATTTGGACACAAAACAAATCCCTAATAAATCTGACTCTTTTTGACAAAAATGAAATGTCAGTGAATGACATTGATAGGGACACTTTTGGAAACAAATTAAATCAAAATTAATCAGTTATAGGGACCCTTTTGGACAAGTCGAATCACCATAAATGAATTTGACAGGGACCCTTTTGGAAACATATGAAATCTCAGCAAATGACATTCATAGGGATCCAATTGGAAACAAAGTAAATAACAAATCACCCTTTGATACGGCCTACTTTGGACACAAACTAAATTGTCAGTGGCCCTTTGGGACATGTCAATTCTCTATCAACGTTAATATGAACCTTTTTCGACTAATCGACTTTTTGATACGGCCTCTTTTGGACACAAACAAAATTGCCACGGACCATTTTGCACATGTCAATTTTCTATTAAACGAAATTGATACGGACCCATTGTAGATAAATCGAATCACCATACATGTATTTGATAAGGACCCATTTGAAATAACACTGATAGGTACCCTTTCGGGAACAGTGTAAATCACAATTACTCAGTAATACAGTTTATATTAGACACAAACCTGATTGATAGATCCACTGTTGGACAAATCAAATCTCTATAGGTAGAAATGCATAGGGACAATTTATACACAAAATGCAATGAGTGGGCCCATTTTGACAGAAGACAAATCCTTAACGAATCTGACTGATTCTTTTGAACACAAATGAAATGTCAGTAAATGACTTTGATTATGACTTTTTGGAAACAAATTAAATCAAATTTGCTGAGTAATAGCGACTCTTTTAAAACAAACTCATTGATAGGGACCCTTTTGGATAAGTTAAATCAATATAAATGAATTTGACAGGGACCCTTTTGGAAACATAATGAAATCTCAGCAAATGATATTCATAGGGATCCAATTGGAAACAAAGTAAATAACAAATTACCCTTTGATACGGCCTACTTTGGACACAAACTAAATTGTCAGTGGCCCTTTGGGACATGTCAATTCTCTATCAAACAAAGTTGATAGGAACCTTTTTGGACTAATCGAATCACCATAAATGTATTTGATGAAAACCCTTTTGGATGCAAATGAAATCTCAGCAAATGTCACTGATAGTTACCCTTTTGGGAACAATTTAAATCACAATTACTCAATAATACAGTTTCTATGAGAAACAAACCTCATTGTTATAGAACCTTTTGGACAAATCAAATCCCTATAGAAAGAACTTGATAGGGACACTTTGTACACAAATTGCAATGATTGGGCCCATTTGGACACAAAACAAATCCCTAATAAATCTGACTCTTTTTGACAAAAATGAAATGTCAGTGAATGACATTGATAGGGACACTTTTGGAAACAAATTAAATCAAAATAATTCAGTTATAGGGACCCTTTTGGACAAGTCGAATCACCATAAATGAATTTGACAGGGACCCTTTTGGAAACATATGAAATCTCAGCAAATGACATTCATAGGGATCCAATTGGAAACAAAGTAAATAACAAATCACCCTTTGATACGGCCTCTTTTGGACACAAACTTCATTGTCAGGGATCATTTTGCACATGTCAATTTTCTGTTAAACGAAGTTGATAATCGAATCACCATACATGTATTTGATAAGGACCCATTTGAAATGACACTGATAGGTACCCTTTCGGGAACAGTGTAAATCACAATTACTCAGTAATACAGTTTATATTAGACACAAACCTGATTGATAGATCCCCTGTTGGACAAATCAAATCTCTATAGATAGAACTGCATAGGGAAAATTTATACACAAAATGCAATGATTGGGTCTATTTGGACACAAAACAAATCTTTAATGAATCTGTCTCTTTTGGACACAAATGTAATGTCAGTGAATGACATTGATAGGGACACTTTTGGAAACAAATTAAATCAAAATTACTCAGTCATAGGGTCTCTTTTGGACACAAAACTCATTGACAGGGAACGTTTTGGACAAGTCAAATCACCATAAATGAATTTGTGAATTTGACAGGGACCTTTTTGGAAGCATATGAAATCTCAGCAAATGACATTGATAGGGACCCATTTAGAAAACAATTCAAAATTACTCCATAATACATGAAATGTCATTGTATGACATTGATAGGGACCCGTTTGGACACAATATATATCAAAGGACCTCCTTTGGACACAAACCTCATTGATAGAGACCCTGTTAGACAAATCAAATCTCTCTAGAAAGAACTTGATAGGGACACATTGTACACAATTTGAAATTATTGGGACCATTTTGACACAAGACAAATCCTTAATGAATCTGACTGACTCTTTTGAACACAAATGAAATGTCAGTAAATGACTTTGATTTGGACTTTTTGGAAAAAAATTAAATCCAAGTTGCTGAGTAATAGCGTCTCTTTTAAAACAAACTCATTGAAAGGGACCCTTTTCGATAAGTTGAATCAATATAAATGAATTTGACTGAGACCCTTTTGGAAACATGAAATCTCAGCAAATGACATTCATAGGGATCCAATTGGAAACAAAGTAAATAACAAATCACCCTTTGATACGGCCTACTTTGGACACAAACTAAATTGTCAGTGGCCCTTTGGGACATGTCAATTCTCTATCAACGTTAATATGAACCTTTTTCGACTAATCGAATCACCATAAATGTATTTGATAAAAACCCTTTTGGATGCAAATGAAATCTCTGCAAATGACACTAATAGGTACCCTTTTGGTAACATTTTAAATCACAATTACTCAGTAATAAAGTTTTTATTAGACACAAACCTCATTGATAGATCCCCTGTTGGACAAATCAAATCTAAAGAACTTGATAGGGAAAATTTTTACACAAATTGCAATGATTGGGCCCATTTGGACAAGAAACTAATCTTTAATGAATCTGTCTCTTTTGAACACAAATGAAATGTCAGTGAATGACATTGATTGGGACCCTTTTGGAAACAAATTAAATCAAAGTTGCTGAGTAATAGCGTCTCTTTTAGAGAGAGACTGGGAAGAGAGCGACCCTCATAGCGAGAGGGGGAAGAGAGCGACCCTGAGAGAGAGACGGGGAAGAGAGCGACCCTCAGAGAGAGACGGGGAAGAGAGCGACCCTGAGAGGGAGACGGAAGACAGCGACCATTGCTGTAAGAGAGAGAGAGGGGGAAGAGAGCCTCCCTCCCTGTGAGAGAGGAGGAAGAGAGCCTCCCTCCCTGTGAGAGACGGGGGAAGAGAGCCTCCTTCCCTGTGAGAGAGCGTCTCTCTGTGAGAGGGCGTCCATCCCTGTGAGAGAGTGGGAAAAAAAGCGATCCCCCTTTTGCGAGAGGGGCTAAGATAGCAAGTCCCATTGATAATTCCAGAGAAGCAGATAGACTTCAGAGGAATCATACATAAACTTACTGTTGCGAACATTGAATGTCACAAGCATAACTGTCTTAGAAATAGTGATGCATATGGTATTTTGCTTGCTATACTTTTGTGAAAAGAACAAAAGTTCTAGCACACCAACAGTTTCTACCATCGTGACCTCAATGAAGTTGACATAAGTTTCACATCTCATGCATGGATGATAATAGAAAATATTTCAGTGTTATGTACATATCTTGAAATTTCTAGGTTCGGATAATAAGGCGGAAACTTAAAATTAATTGGCAGTTTCAAGCATTTGACAATAGACAATGTTGCTCCTGAAATTCTTGTTTCCATTGACCATTAAAACTACATCAATCTCAGCTGTTTCCTTTCTTTTTGCAGGTGTCAGCTTGCATGGTAAAAGATTAGGATTATTTGCTTAGGCAGGCTAAAACAAACAACAGTTTGAATCTCATCCAGATACTACAGAGAAGTTTCTACCTTCATGAAGACACTGAGACATTGACATAAGAGATTCAAATCTGACACATGGATGATAATTGGAAATGTGTCCGTGTTATGTATATATCTTAAAATGTTTAGGTTCATTTAGGGAAGGGGAAAAAGTTTAACATTAAGTGACATTTTCATGCATTTGACAATGTACAGTTTTTCCTTTGAAATTCTTGTGATTTCTTTCAATGTTAAAGCTTTGTAACATTAATATTACCTGTTTCCTTTTTTGCAGGTCTCAGATGGCATGGTAAAAGATTAGGATTAATCTTTTTGTCATGCTGAAAGAAACAATAGCTTGAATCTCATCCAGATACTCCTTTGACTGACAGATTTAGGTTCTGCAATTGTTTTATGGTGCATGCCTATTAATAGCCAAGCATGTGAAATGATTTTTAACTTGAACTGATGTTTCCACTTTAAATATTTATTTTATACCTAATATTATTATTTAATATGATATTTTGCAAACTTCAGAAATGATTAATGTCAGTTGTAAATGAATGGGTGTCTGAGAAGACCTTTATCTGTTAAATTCAGCAGTTTTATTCAGCAGTTGTATATGTATGTATGTGTGTATATATATATATATAAACCTTAAATACAACTAAGGGAGACCAGCAGAACATAAATTTCAGCCTTAAGTAGACCATGGTTTTAGGGCGACCAAAACCCGGTCTCCTTAAGTTTTGAAATGTTCTGATGCAAATATATATGGATTAATTTCTTTCTCTTATGCTTCAACTTCATATATAGTAATGTAATTTTAATATTAATGAGGTTGTCTAAATATTATGTAAAATTTGCCTATCTTTTATTCATGGTAAATTTTGCCAATATATATCGGAGAGTACCGATAAAGCAGTCTTACGATCCCTCATAGTGAAACACTTATTAAAACAAACCTTTGATATATAACTACAAGACGATTTAGGAAATAATTATTAGTTGTCATTTCTTGATAATATATGAAAAGCAAACGACAAAAGCTGGTGTATTTAATTTTTTTTAAATGCATGCCACAAACATCCCAAATTGAACATCAACCGCCGTTGTTTGTGCTAACTACCGTCATATGGGGTCACCTTGTGCATCCGCAGATGAGTTAAAAGATGTGGCGTCTTGCAGTATGCAATGGCGTTACAGTGACATGAAGATGCATTAGGACTATCTGATGAGGTAAGCGGATTCAATGTTGCTTGGAATTATCTTACTTTTGTATAGTAGTATATATCGATATTGGTTACTAGATTTGCCTGTCTGTCTATAGCCCAAACATGGTCTTTAAAAACAAAACAACAAAACAATACAAACAAAATGGTAGAAACCTGCTCAGTTGTTGACCAAGGTCACAATCTTCATGAAGCTCTACTGGAAGCAGTTGTTTCAGTATGTGCTCACAATAATGGCAGTAAGTTAATAATCAGCCAGTATCAAGGGTTAGATTGGGAAATGAATTGTTTATGAAAATTTAATGTTACAAGTGAATGCATTGGCGAAGGTTTTTGTTTCATCATTACCTAAACAGCAAAGCAATTCATGACGAATTGAAATAGGAAACATCTTTTCACTCCAGTACAGTATATTCCAATAATTGTAAAAATTATAAATTGTCATCTCCGTCAATGGAGACTAAATTACAAAATGAGAGGAGGGGGGTTGGGACTTAAAATCTGGTTTGTCAAGTCATTTTTAAGTTGCTTTGACTCAATATTGACCGATCGTATGTGTCCAAGACGCGTGAAATTCTCAACAGATGCGCTGTTCTCCCTGTGGCAGGCCTTTTTTCCTTCCCATTACGTACCTTCTTTTCATACTCTAGCAGCAGTGGACAAACAGCACATTTGCTAAATGTTAGTTTAAGTAAACAAGTATGATGGTGGATGGAACCTTAATGTTGATTTAGTTGACGTAGTTCCTTAATTAGTTCTTCAATACACAATATAACTAATTTAGGACTTGTTTACACTGAAATTCAAAGATATACTTAATCTTTGTTTATGTCAGACCATTTTTACTGGTCAGTGTACGTGTCCACTCTCTACACATGTCGGATTGTCCAGTCGCAGCGTGTGTATATACATTTAATTTGATATATGCTTTTCAACTGGTACAGTGTTGGGTTGTGTGCAATCACTGTGTGCGGTTGTTGAAGCTTAGTAGTCTCCATCATTTGGTATCAGATCAGACTTGTGTGTCTGAAGAGTTACTCTGTCGACATGATATAGTTATCTGGTTTTCTTTGGCATACAGCATGGTAAGAAATTAACTTGACTCACATCATCACATCATTTATCAGATTATTTTATACTTTTCTAATTTTCTTCCTCAGTTTAGTCTCCACTCACCTAAAACATTCCCTGCAATTGTAACTGCTCCTTTAACTAATTATTTACTTTAAATAAACCTTATTATTTTCATTGGAATTTTATCGTTGCTTCTTGATTTCAGTATGTAATAATTTCACTTTAATGGAAAAGTTATCATTTTTCTTCTCTGTCATTCTACGTTTAGAACAATCTTACTTTCTCTCTCACAAATAACTAAATTATATCACTGAATACCCTTTTAATAGAAACAAAGACATTTTCATTACCACCTGCTGACTATGATTGTAGGCATGATCAGCAATTGAATGTAAGCAAACAAGCCAGGAGTATACTTGGTATTGGGTGCTGAAAACAAAAAACGAGTATAGGTGGGATTATGGCCAAACAGTCACAGCCAGCAGTGCCAATTTCAAGCTTCTTTAGTAAAACTATGCTATTAAGACTCTAAGGAAAGAAATCACAGGTGTCTGACATTTTATCAATAAAATATAAAATCTGTGACAACATAAAGTCAGCTATACTTTGCTAACATATTTGTAGGACAGAAAAGGTCATTTTGTATTGTTGCTGATTTCATTATTTTATTGATAAATATCATTCATCTGTTGCAGTAACATCAAAACGACTGTTAAGCAATGTCAGCTAACATCAATGTACATATGTAAAAAGTGATGTTTGGAAAGCTGAAATTATGTGGACTATGGAACATGATATTTAAGATAAAAGAACAAAGTACGAAAATTGTGGCTAGTCATTTCCCTGTGCATAATAGCTCTGATCACAGTTCAACATTTTAACTATTAGTATATGTTGCATTAAATGATATTAGCTGTTAGTAGCATTATTACGAATTCAGTGAGTAAATAATCTTTTTCTTTTTTAATTCATCTGGTAAAAAACACATTATATTTCTAATGAGCGTGATAATGGTAGTGGTAGTAATTTCTTCAGTCTTGAGAGTTTTGGTTCCATGAGGAATTATTTATTTACAGTACAGTGTTTGTGTATGGCAGCCTTTCTCTAATAACTTTATAATGTATTTAGTTTACAAATCTGTTTCATCAGGATCCTTTTCTTTTTAAGTTATGAATGCCTGCATAACTTTGTGGGGAATATGGTGTTAGAGACACTTGCACAGCAGAGATTGCTTATGGTTTAGGACCACCATTCGTTGGTTATAAGAGATGAGATTGAGAAGAATCCAAAAGCACTGAATTTTATTTTAAAAACATAAGATGGATTTTTGTGCGTGTGAGTGTGCATGATGTCATCATGAAGCAGAAAGCACCGAGATGGCATGTACCAGTAGCTCACATCCAATTTCAAAAGCAGGAGGGAACTAAACCTGGTAGAATCAAGAATAAGCGACACTATCATTTTGACTTAATCTGCTGTCCAGTTCAGATCACCTGTAATCCTTGTACATGAGGCAAAAGTAATAACAAATTTTGAAGGTAAAAATATACATGTTTTATAACAGTGCTATGTGTTTTAACATTAATACATATGTAACACTCAATTAATATGATTGTTTTATTGTCCAAATATGTAATCAATATGTGGACTTGGTTTAATGGACTAAAGCTATTTCAACTGTCCGTGTGGGCTTGAATCTCGGGCTCCACCAATACGTGTATGTGAGATATCATGCAATTATCTTCTCACTGGTTGGTTGTTCTTACCATAGCTTTCCCAGAATATTTCCTCCACCAGTTGTACTGGTTACTATGCTCTGAAAATGGCATTAATCCGAAACAGCAATAACAAAATATATAGTCAATAAGAATATTACAGATTTTCCAATTGATATTTAATTGTAAATCATTGTCTGCCTACCTGGCCCCTTCATATTGAAGTCTCAATGGTCATTTGCATTTTTGCATTTCTTCTTCAAATACCAGCTCTCAAATGAGTTTGATGATGTTGCCTTGTAATAGTACTTGCGTACAAGTCTTGCTACATATGTTGTCATTTTGTTGTGCATTGATAACAATAAAAGCAACCTTGCAACAATCAGCGATTAAATTGATGTTAATTTACTACCAATTATGATACAAGTAGTTGTATTGTGCATTAAACAATTTTTGATTAAATTTAGAACAGTAAAAAATGTTAAGCTATGCAAAATTATTCCCATCTGAGAGTCCAGTAATCATGTGATTTCAGAGTTGTATTTTAAATAGATTTTGACTAAAATTCTCTGCTGGATTTACATTACTATGTATGTGGTGAATTTGAAGTCAATAAGTAGTAAAATTACATTATACCAAGGCCAAAGAAGAAATTCTTTAAAACAGTTTTCAATATATGGAACAACATTCTCGGCAACATAAGGCAGGCTCCTAGCATTTCTTTTCATAACGTCTAAAATGTGAACATTTCTAGTACAATAATACCACATGCATTTTTTTTTCATTTGGGAACCCAACTGTAAAGAAACAAGAGTAAAGAAAGACTCACATTCAGACTCAACCTACTGACCAGTTCGGACCATGTAGGATCATTGTGTTTGGGGCAGAAGCATAACAACTTTAAAGGTCAGAATCCACATGTTTTATAAGTGCTACGTGTTTTAACATTAGTACGTAGGGAGGGACGCGCTTCCCTGCAAGAGAGGGGGGAAGAGTCCGCACCTCCCTGTGAGAGAGGGAGGTTAGAGTCCGACCTCCCGGTGAGAAAAGGGGGTTAGAGTCGGCACCTCCCTGTGAAAGAGGGCGTTAGAGTCTGCATCTCCCTGTGAGTGAGGGTGGTTAGAGTCCGCAACTCCCTGTGAGAGAGGGGGTTAGAGTCCACACCTACCTGTGAGAGAGGGGGTTAGAGTCCGCACCTCCCTGTGAAAAAGTGGGGTTATAGTCCGCACCTCCTTGTGAGAAAGGGGGGGTTAGAGTACGCATCTCCCTGTGAGAAAGGGGGGGTTAGAGTCCGCATCTCCCTGTGAGAGAGGGGGGTTAGAGCGCGCACATCCCTGTGAGAAAGGAGAGTTAGAATGAGAGTGGGAAGAGAGCGACCCTGAGAGAGACGGGGAAGAGAGCGACCCTGAGAGAAAGAGACGGGGAAGAGAAAGAACCTGAGAAAGAGAGACGGGGAAGAGAGCGACCCTGAGAGAGAGAGAGAGAGAGAGAGAGAGAGAGAGAGAGAGAGAGAGAGACGGGGAAGAGAGCGACCCTGAGAGAGACGTGGAAGAGAGCGACCCTGAGAGAGAGATGAAAAAAAGAGCGACCATGAGAGAGAGAGAGAGGAAAGAGCGACCCTGAGAGAGAGACGGGGAAGAGAGCGACCCTGAGAGAGAGAGAGACGGGGAAGAGAAAGGCCCTGTGAGAGAGACGGGGAAGAGAGCGACCCTAAGAGAGAGACGTGGAAGAGAGCGACCCTGAGAGAGACGGGAAAGAGAGGGACCCTGAGAGAGAGAGAGAGAGAGAGAGAGAGAGAGAGAGAGAGAGAGAGAGAGAGACGGGGAAGAGAGCGACCCTGAGAGAGAGAGACGGGGAAGAGAGCGACCCTGAGAGAGAGACGGGGAAGAGAGCGACCCTGAGAGAGAGACGGGGAAGAGAGCGACCCTGAGAGAGAGACGGGAAAGAGAGCGACCCTGAGAGACAGAGATAGAGAGAGAGACTGGGAAGATAGCGACCCTGAGAGAAAGACCTGGACAGAGAGCGATCCTGAGAGAGAAACGGGGAAAGAGAGTGACCCTGAAAGAGAGACGGGAAAAGAGAGCGATTTCGAGAGAGAGACGGGGAAAGAGAGCGACCCTGAGAAACGGGGGAAGAGAGCGACCCTGAGAGAGAGACAGGGAAACAGAGCGACCCTGAGAGAGAGACGGGGAAGAGAGCGACCCTGAGAGAGAGAGAGACGGGGAGGAGAGCGACCCTGAGAGAGACGGAAAGAGAGCGACAATGAGAAAGAGACGGGGAAGAGAGCGACCCTAAGAGAGAGAGAGAGACGGGGACGAAAGCGACCCTCACTGTGAGAGAGGATGGTTAGAGTCCGCACCTCCCTGTGAGAGAGGTGGTTAGCGTCCGCACCTCGCTGTGAGAGAGGGGTGTTAGTGTCCGCACCTCTTTGTGATAGATAGGGTTAGAGTCCGCACCTCCCTGTGAGAGAGGGGGGTTATATACCGCACCTCCCTGTGAGAGAGGGGGAAAGAGTCCGAACCTTCCTTTGAGAGAGGGTGGTTTTGTGTCGGAACCTCCCTGTGAGAGAGGCGGTTAGGGTCCGCACCTCCCTGTGAGAGAGGGGGGTTAGAGTCCGCACCTCCCTGGGAGAGAGGGGGTTAGAGTCCACACCTCCCTGTGAGAGAGTTATCCTTTTTCTTCTCTCTGTCATTCTACGTTTAGAACAATCTTACTTTCTCTCTCACAAATAACTAAGTTCTGTCACTGAATACCCTTTTAATAGAAACAAAGACATTTTCATTACCACCTGCTGACTATGATTGTAGGCATGATCAGCAATTGAATGTAAGCAAACAAGCCAGGAGTATACTTGGTATTGGGTGCTGAAAACAAAAAACGAGTATAGGTGGGATTATGGCCAAACAGTCACAGCCAGCAGTGCCAATTTCAAGCTTCTTTAGTAAAACTATGCTATTCAGACTCTTAGGAAAGAAATCACAGGTGTCTGACATTTTATCAATAAAATATAAAATCTGTGACAACATAAAGTCAGCTATACTTTGCTAACATATTTGTTGGATAGAAAATGTCATTTTGTATTGTTGCTGATTTCATTATTTTATTGATAAATATCATTCATCTGTTGCTGTAACATCAAAACGACTGTTAAGCAATGTCAGCTAACATCAATGTACATATACAAAAAGTGATGTTTGGAAAGCTGAAATTATATGGACTATGGAACATGATATTTCAGATAAAAGAACAAACTAAGAAAATTGTGGCTAGTCATTTCCTGGTGCATAATAGCTCTGATCACAGTTCAAAATTTTAACTATTAGTATATGTTGCATTAAATGATATTAGCTGTTAGTAGCATTATTACGAATTCAGTGAGTGAATAATCTTTTTCTTTATTAATTCATCTGGTAAATAACATTATATTTCTAATGAGCGTGATAATGGTAGTGGTAGTAATTTCTTCAGTCTTGAGAGTTTTGGTTCCATGAGGAATTATTTATTTACAGTACAGTGTTTGTGTATGACAGCCTTTCTCTAATAACTTTATAATGTATTTAGTTTACAAATCCGTTTCATCAGGATCCTTTTTCTTTTTACATTAAAAATGCCTGCATAACTTTGTGGGGAATATGGTGTTAGAGACACTTGCACAGCAGAGATTGCTTATGGTTTAGGACCACCATTCGTTGGTTATAAGAGATGAGATTGAGAAGAATCCAAAAGCACTGAATTTTATTTTAAAAACATAAGATGGATTTTTGTGCCTGTGAGTGTGCATGATGTCATCATGAAGCAGAAAACACCGAGATGGCATGTACAGTAGCTCACAGCCAATTTCAAAAGCAGGAGGGAACTAAACCTGGTAGAATCAAGAATAAGCGACACTATCATTTTGACTTAACCTGCTGTCCAGTTCAGATTACCTGTAATCCTTGTACATGGGGCAAAAGTAATAACAACTTTGAAGGTAAAAATATACATGTTTTATAACAGTGCTATGTGTTTTAACATTAATACATATGTAACACTCAATTAATATGATTGTTTTATTGTCCAAATATGTAATCAATATGTGGACTTGGTTTAATGGACTAAAGCTATTTCACCTGTCCGTGTGGGCTTGAATCTCGGGCTCCACCAATACGGGTATGTGAGATATCATGCAATTATCTTCTCACTGGTTGGTTGTTCTTACCATAGCTTTCCCAGGATGTTTCCTCCACCAGTTGTACTGGTTACCATGTATAGCCTATCATGCTCTGAAAATGGCATTAATCCGAAACAGCAATAGCAAAATATATAGTCAATAAGAATATTACTGATTTTCCAATTGATATTTAATTGTAAATCACTGTCTGCCTACCTGGCCCCTTCATATTGAAGTCTCAATGGTCATTTGCATTTTTGCATTCCTTCTTCAAATACCACCTCTCAAATGAGTTTGATGATGTTGCCTTGTAATAGTACTTGCGTACAAGTCTTGCTACATATGTTGTCATTTTGTTGTGCATTGATAACAATAAAAGCAACCTTGCAACAATCAGGGAATAAATTGATGTTAATTTACTACCAATTATGATACAAGTAGTTGTATTGTGCATTAAACAATTTTTGATTAAATTTAGAACAGTAAAAAATTTTAAGCTATGCAAAATTATTCCCATCTGAGAGTCCAGTAATCATGTGATTTCAGAGGTGTATTTTAAATAGATTTTGACTAAAATTCTCTGCTGGATTTACATTACTATGTATGTGGTGAATTTGAAGTCCATAAGTAGTAAAATTACATTATACCAAGGCCAAAGAAGGATTTCTTTAAAACAGTTTTCAATATATGGAACAACATTCTCGGCAACATAAGGCAGGCTCCTAGCATTTCTTTTCATAATGTCTCAAATGTGAACATTTCTAGTACAATAATACCACTTGCATTTTTTTATAATTTGGGAACCAAACTAAAGAAACAGGAGTAAAGCAAGACTCACATTTGGACTCAACCTACTGACCAGTTCGGACCATGTAGGATCAGTGTGTTTGGGGTAGAAGCATAACAATTTTAAAGGTAAGAATCCTCATGTTTTATAAGTGCTACGTGTTTTAACATTACGCCTCCTTGTAAGAGAGGGGGGAAGAGTCCGCACCTCCCTGTGAGAGAGGGGGGTTAGAGTCCGCACCTCCCTGTGAGAGAGGGGATTAGAGTCCGTACCTCCCTGTGAGAGAAGGGTTAGAGTCCGCACCTCCCTGTGAGTGAGGAAGGTTAGAGTCCGCACCTCCATGTGAGAGAGGGTGGATAGAGTCCACACCTCCCTTTGAAAGAGGGCGTTAGAGCCCGCACCTCCCTGTGAGAGAGAGGGGTTAGAGCGCGCACCTCGCTGTGAGAGAGACGGGGTTAGAGTCCGCACCTCCTTGTGAGAGAGGAGGGTTAGAGTGAGAGGGGGAAGAGAGCGACCCTGAGAGAGGGACGGGGAAGAGAGCGACCCTGAGAAAGAAACGGGGAAGAGAGAGAGACCCTGAGAAAGAGAGACGTGGAAGAGAGCGACCCTGAGAGAGAGACGTGGAAGAGAGCGACCGTGACAGAGAGACGTGGAAGAGAGCGACCCTGACAGAGAATGGGGAAAGAGAACGACCCTGAGAGAAAGTGGAAAGAGAGCGACCCTGAGAGAGACTGGGAAGAGAGCGACCCTGAGAGAGAGAGACGGGGAAGAGAGCGACCCTGAGAGAGAGACGGGGAAGAGAGCGACCCTAAGAGAGAGACGGGGAAGAGAGCGACCATGAGAAGGAGACGGGGAAGAGAGCGACCCTGAGAGAGAGAGAGAGACGGGGAAGAGAGCGACCCTTAGAGACAGGTGGGGAAGAGAGCGACCCTGAGAGAGAGACGGGGAAGAGAGCGACCCTGAGAGAGAGAGAGAGAGAGAGAGAGAGAGAGAGAGAGAGAGAGAGAGAGAGAGAGAGAGAGAGAAAAGATAGAGACCCTGAGAGGGAGAGACGGGAAAGAGAGAGACACTGACAGAGAGAGAGAGTCGGGGAAGAGAGAAACCATGAGAGAGAGACGGGGAAAGAGAGCGACCCTGACAGAAAGACCTGGACAGAGAGCGACCCTGAGAGAGAGACGGGGAAAGAGACCGATCCAGAGAGACAAAGGGGAAAGAGAGCGACCCAGAAAGAGAGACGGTGAAAGAGAGCGACTTCGAGAGAGAGGGACGGGGAAAGAGAGCGACCCTGAGAGACGGGAAAAGAGAGTGACCCTGAGAGAGAGAGACGGGGAAAAAGAGCGACCCTGAGAGAGAGAGAGACGGGGAAGAGAGAGATCCTGAGAAAGAGAGACGTGGAAGAGAGCGACCCTGAGAGAGAGAGACGGGGAAGAGAGCGACCCTGACAGAGAGACGTGGAAGAGAGCGACCCTGAGAGAGAATGGTGAAAGAGAGCGACCCTGAGAGAAAGTGGAAAGAGAGCGACCCTGAGAGAGACTGGGAAGAGAACGACCCTGAGAGAGAGAGACGGGGAAGAGAGAGGCCCTGTGAGAGAGATGGGGAAGAGAGCGACCCTGAGAGAGAGACGGGGAAGAGAGCAACCCTGAGAGAGAGACGGGGAAGAGAGCGACCCTGAGAGAGAGACGGGGAAGAGAGCGACCCTGAGAGAGAGACGGGGAAGAGAGCGACCCTGAGAGAGAGAGACGGGGAAGAGAGCGACCCTGAGAGACAGGCGGGGAAGAGAGCGACCCTGAGAGAGAGACGGGGAAGAGAACGACCCTGAGAGAGAGAGAAAGAGAGAGAGAGAGAGAGAGAGAGAGAGAGAGAGAGGAAAGATAGAGACCCTGAGAGAGAGAGACGGGAAAGAGAGAGACACTGAGAGCGAGAGAGAGAGAGTCGGGGAAGAGAGAGACCATGAGAGAGAGACGGGGAAAGAGGGCGACCCTGACAGAAAGACCTGGACAGAGAGCGACCCTGAGAGAGAGAGAGAGACGGGGAAAGAGACCGACCCAGAGAGACACGGGGAAAGAGAGCGACCCAGAAAGAGAGACGGTGAAAGAGAGCGACATCGAGAGAGAGGGACGGGGAAAGAGAGCGACCCTGAGAGAGGAGAAAAGAGTGTGACCCTGAGAGAGAAAGAGACGGCGAAAAAGAGCGACCCTGAGAGAGAGACGGGGAAGAGAGCGACCCTGAGAGAGAGAGAGATACGGGGAAGAAAGCGACCCTCACTGTGAGAGAGGAGGGTTAGAGTCGGCACCTCCCTGTGAGAGAGGGGGGTTAGTGCCCGCACCTCCCTGTGAGAGAGGTGGTTAGAGTCCGCACCTCCCTATGAGAGAGGGTGGGTTTGAGTCCGAACCTCCCTGTGAGAGAGGCGGTTTGAGTCCGCACCTCCCTGTGAGAGAGGGGGGTTAGAGTCCGCACCTCCCTGTGAGAGAGGGGGTAAGAGTCCGCACCTCCCTGTGAGAGAGGGGGTTAGAGTCCGCACCTCCCTGTGAGAGAGTTATCCTTTTTCTTCTCTCTGTCATTCTACGTTTAGAACAATCTTACTTTCGCTCTCACAAATAACTAAATTATATCACTGAATACCCTTTTAATAGAAACAAAGACATTTTCATTACCACCTGCTGACCATGATTGTAGGCATGATCAGCAATTGAATGTAAGCAAACAAGCCAGGAGTATACGTGGTATTGGGTGCTGAAAACAAAAAACGAGTATAGGTGGGATTATGGCCAAACAGTCACAGCCAGCAGTGCCAATTTCAAGCTTCTTTAGTAAAACTATGCTATTCAGACTCTTAGGAAAGAAATCACAGGTGTCTGACATTTTATCAATAAAATATAAAATCTGTGACAACATAAAGTCAGCTATACTTTGCTAACATATTTGTAGGATAGAAAAGGTCATTTTGTATTATTGCTGATTTCATTATTTAATTAATAAATATCATTCATCTGTTGCAGTAACATCAAAACGACTGTTAAGCAATGTCAGCTAACATCAATGTACATATATAAAAAGTGATGTTTGGAAAGCTGAAATTATGTGGACTATGGAACATGATATTTCAGATAAAAGAACAAACTAAGAAAATTGTGGCTAGTCATTTCCTGGTGCATAATAGCTCTGATCACAGTTCAAAATTTTAACTATTAGTATATGTTGCATTAAATGATATTAGCTGTTAGTAGCATTATTACTGATTCAGTGAGTGAATAATCCTTTTCTTTATTAATTCATCTGGTAAATAACACATTTTATTTCTAATGAGCGTGATAATGGTAGTAATAGTAATTTCTTCAGTCTTAAGAGTTTTTGTTCCATGAGGAATTATTTATTTATAGTGTTTGTGTTTGACAGCCTTTCTCTAATAACTTTATAATGTATTTAGTTTACAAATCTGTTGCTTTTTACATTATAAATGCCTGCATAACTTGGTGGGGAATATGGTGTTAGAGACACTTGCACAGCAGAGATTGCTTATGGTTTAGGATCACCATTCGTTGGTTATAAGAGATGAGATTGAGAAGAATCCAAAAGCTAGCAATTATATCCCAGGACATATGACCTCAATATCGATGAAATTATTTTGGAAATGATTTTAAATATAACTTAAACTGGAAAATAGAGCAATATTGTCTGCAAAGATTGAGAACAAATAAAACAACTTTCCACACAATTTAATCAATGCAACATTAACTATTAGAAGTGGGGCCCCGAGTGGTCGAGTGGTCTAAAGCGCTGTCCGTTACGGATCATTGCCATCTCACCTCTGTCTGCGTGTGTTCAAGTCCAGGATTCGGCGAATGTGGATATGTGAGAAAGCTTGCCCTTCTCGTGGTTCGGTGGTTCTTTCCGGTGATTTCCCGGTTTCTTCCTCCACCATTAATACTGGCCGCCATGAATAGCCTATCAAGTGCTAAAAAATTACATTAAGCACAACAACAACAACTACTACTATTAGAAGTCATCAGGAATATACTTTTACAATACCATATGTATAGATTGTATGATAACTACAAATTCAGCTTTATCACCCAAATAACCAAGTACATGATTTTATTACCAGAAATATTTTCCACAACTGCAGATTCCTCAGCAAACCAGCCGAACACTTTTCAGTTTTCTAGTACGGATATATTTTTCAAAATTTTGTTCTTGTAAAGGTTGAGTTTGCACAATGCAAAAATGTCTATGATGTGGCACTAAACTAATCAAGTGCTGATTAACTTTAGTTAATTATTTAATGAAATTCATGAAGTCTATTGCTCCATTTTCTTCTCTTTTTATAGTAACTGTATATGACATGTTTCCAAGAAAACACAAGTTTCTTGAAGTTAAAACCATGTGTCACAGATTCATTATAGTTTAATACAAACTTGTGTAGCAGACCATTGTATATAAAAAAACATGGCACCAAATTTAAAGTGAAATGGGCATTATCAATGTGACTAGTAGATGTTATATGACCAAAAATTTTAGAGAAGAGTGATTCTGTTAAACTGAAAAACATGTTACATCAGAAAAGGACAAATTAATAGCGCTTTACTATTTTTGTAAGAAGGAATTCTATGTATACAGTGATGTAATACAGCATTTAGAAATTGCAGACTTGACTTTATGACCTTTCAGCGAAAGCTAAACATGTGATGCAGACTAGTTAAAGTGAATGTTGTGTATAAATAAGTTATCGTTTTTATTTTGTGTCTTTATTCTGGTACTAATCCACATAGATTTTGGGAACTCAGTTCATGATTTGACCATATCTATTCCTTTGAAAAAGGTCAATTAAAGTTTTAAACTTGACATTTTATTTATTTCAGATCAAGTGCCAACAATGGCCTTGTCAAGACGAAAACAGATTGATTGATTGATTGATTGATTGATTGAATTTTAACGGCGCACCAGCACTTTTAGGCTATTTAGCGCCATACAGTAGGTCATATTTGTAAAAAGGTTCAATATCGACCAGCGATATAGTAAAAAATCCATAGTAGATAAATATAAAATGGTAAATGTTGGTAACAGTTAAAGATATTGGTTCACGATCAACGGGAGATGTAAATGATGTATCTTGATGAAAAGATGTAAATAATAGTTGGTATTGGTATTAGTTAAAAATTAGTTTGGGTAAGGTCATAAAAAGTTACAGTTTAAAATAAAGATTTACTTCCTTTAGGAAATCTAAAATACTAGTGATTTGAATAGTATCAAAAAGTTCCTGCATGTCGTGTACATTATAGTATTTATCACGCGTAGGTTGCAGGTCGGAACACGTGGTCATAAAGTGTTCAACAGTAAATGGTACATTGCAAGGAACGCACTCTGGTGGATCTTCACCTTTTAGGACAGATGGTAAGCAAACTATATATTTTATTATCAAATTATGTGTGATGCCAGAAGACAGGTGAAAACCTGTCAATTTTTCAATTATCAACTATATTCAGATAGTATTTATTCATTGGAGGATAGAAAAAAAAAACATTGCACTGAGCTTTATCATTTTTCCTAAAGTCCCATAGTATCAGTTTGCTCAAAAATTTCTTTTGGGGTAAGAGAAAAGAATATTGATTTTGGATATGTGCTTTCTTTTCTTTTGACTAGATACACTAGCAGACTTTATCAACAATAATAAAAACACAACTTTTACACTAAGAACTGTATGATCTGAAAACACTTTTATTCATTTCTTTTTTTTTGCCAGACAGTTACTATCACAGTTTTTACATGAACAGAAGATGATAAACACCATTGTGGTTCCTTGCTCAAAGATTTTTTTTATTTGGACACAGGACATAGACCCCCAGGACTGGTGACTTTCTTGCCTGCTTATTTAGAATTGTTCTACTGCAGCTCATGATGTCAGCAACTAAAGCACATCATGCTTTTTACAGTTTATCTGTACACTTTTTATGGTCTTCATTGGTGTCATGTTTAATCAGCGCTGCATGATGCTAGTGTAAGTGGGCAAGAAACAGCTCAATTATTATTCACTTATCAAGAAGACATGTAGGTCTGTGATGGTTAGTTCATGGTTTTAGCTACTAATGAAGTTTCTGTTGTTTTTTCATTAGTCAAGTGTCTCCAAGAATCTTGTAAAAGACTATTGTACTTCAATGCTCTGTGTGGACAGCTAAAATGACTCCCATGGAACATGGAATATTTGTAAAAAGAAAAAAAAAACAAGGACAGACTAGCATTAATACAAACTTCTGCATATGTTCTTGGTGTCTCTTCTGACTTCAGTGGCAATACCTACAACAAAAATGTGTATTTTAAGGTATAACGACACAAATAACAGCAAACTGAATTTGATACGTAGTGACATATTTTTATAAACTCCACGTGGCTGTTTCTACATGTATTATGTTGTGGATACTGAGAAATATTTGTATTCGGCAAGAAATCTATGAGCCATAGCGACATCTATTACTTTGCATACCTTTATATAATGTAAATTATGTCCTGGTTATTTGATTCTATTCTGGATATTTTATTCCTATAGTAGTAATTAAAGGATACTAAGAAGATTTTGAAAAGTTTGAATAGAAAATGTGTCGGCTACGTGGCTGTTTCTACATGAATTAAACCTTTATATGTATTATGTTGTGGATACTGAGAAATATTTGTATTCGGCAAGAAATCTATGAGCCATAGCGACTCTATTACTTTGCATACCTTTATATAATGTAAATTATGTCCTGGTTATTTGATTCTATTCTGGATATTTTATTCCTATAGTAGTAATTAAAGGATACCAGGAACATTTTGAAAAGTTTGAATAGAAAATGTGTCGGCTGCAAAGGATAATGCTTCTAGTGAATGGCGTTTTTCTAGTCGTCTTGGTTTAAACCGCTTGGGTTCAATGTTCCAAGGCGGCGTATTTAGTAAGATTCCTTTTCCTTCCTGATTTCGGAACTCCAGTTGGGGTTGTTAGCAATAGCGATAAGTATTATATCACTAAAAGTGTGGCATGGGGTGGTCAAGTGTTCTTTGACGGAGCTTCTGTACAGCTTGTTTGTCATCCAATCAGATCTGTGAAGGTTTATCTTTTTGAGTAGCTTTTTAGTTTCTCTAACATACTGAAGGCTACAGATCTTACACTGTGCTAGTGAATGTCCTGGTCTCAATCATATGTTGACAGGCTTTGCATCTTTTATCCCAGAGGGTCCAGATTGACTAGGGTGATCTTGACCAGTGATTGGTATTAGCTTTGCCCTGACTAGGATGTCCATGAGGATTTTTGGTCTCCGGTAGGCTACTACAGGTTTCATTGGAAAGATTAGCTTTAGTACATCTGATGATTCCACAATGGGCCAGGCTGTTTAGGACATAATACATCTAAAGATTTATTTCATTTAGAAACAGAAATGTAGAGTTTTGCAAACACGATTTAGTTTTATTTGTTTGTTTTGTCTATTTTTTGTATATGCCTTTGAAAAAGACTCATTAAGGGTCCAAAACGCTCAGGATAGATACTAGTTTATCACTGTTGTAGTCAGTTTATTGCATATATATATATATATATATATATATATATATATATATATATATATATATATATATATATATATATATATATATATATATATATATATATATAATATAGATCCACCAAGGGATCACGTGTGTCAGGGATTAATTAAAATAGATGCAATAAACTGGCGACGAACAGTACGAAACTAGTAACTAACTAGCCTAATCGCTTTCGACTCTTAATGAGTCTTTTTCAAAGGCAAATACAACACATAGTTACGACAAACAAATAAACACAAAAACGTTGTGTTTGTAAACCTCTACATTTCTGTCTTCACATGTGCTAAAACTATAAATACAACCAGCTTGTATAGACTAGTTACGGAAACTGAAAACGTTGTATAATTCCCTAAAAGTCTACAAGCCAAAGCGACATCTATTTTTACTTTGTATACATATGTAACGCAGATTATATCCCGGATATTTGATTCTATACCGGTTATTCTTATAGTAAAAATTGAAGGATAATAAGAAGACTTAGAAAATGTTAAATTCTACTAGTGCATAGTTTTCATTTTCTAGTCTTCTTGGTTTAGACCGCTTGGTTTCAATGTTCTAAGGCGGCGTATCCAGTATGATTCCTTTTCCTTCCTGGTTTCGGAACTCCAGCTGTGGTTGTTAGCAATAGCGATAAGTATTATATCACTGAAAGTGTGGCCAGGGGAGGATAAGTGTTCTGCGACCGGGCTTCTGTACAGCTTTTTTGTCATCCAATCAGATCTATGAAGGTTTATCCTTTTGTGTAGTTTTTCAGTTTCTCCCACGTACTGAATGCCACAGGTCTTACATGTGATGAGATAAATCACATTCTCTGTTTTGCACGTTTTGTTTGGACCACGTATATTTAGTTTTTCTTTAGTCACTGTGCTAGTGAATATCTTGGTCTGTATCATATGTTGACAGGTTTTGCATCTTTTATCGCCACAGGGTCCAGATTGACTAGGTTGGTTTTGACTAGCGATTGTTGTTAGCTTGGCCATGACTAGGATGTCCTTTAGGTTTTTTGGTCTCCGGTAAGCTACTACAGGTTTGTTCGGAAGTATTAGGTTTAGTGTGTCTGACGATTGCACGGGTGACCAGTGGTTTGCGATGATTTTACCTACTTTTGGATTGTCTGGGTGATAGGTCAGAATAAATGGTATCCTATCAACCTTTTCTTTCTGTCCATATCTGAGTAGGTCATCACGGTTTGTTTGTTTGGCCCTTTGGATTGCCTCCGCAATCAGGTCTTTGTCGTAGCCTCGGTAAATTAAATGTTTAGCCAGCTCTTTAGACCTTTCTAGGAATCTTTCATCGTCGGAGCAAATTCTGCGTATCCTTAGTGCCTGGCAATATGGAATGTTCTTAATGCAGTGTTTTGGATGACAGCTGGTTGGGAGAAGATACTGGTGTTTGTCGGTTGGTTTCGAGTAGATGTCTTTGTGTAATTTGTTTTCCACCAGTCTGGTTGTTGTGTCCAGGAAAACATGGTTTGAGTTGGAAATTTCTGCCGTGAATTTTATTAAAGGATGGAAGTTGTTTGCCTTTGATACGAAGTCATCCAGACTTTCTCTTCCATACTGCCACTTCATTTCTATATCATCGATAAAGCGTACCCACTGGTATGGTGTACGCTCAACCGATGCTAAGAGCTTTCCCTCAAGTTTTCCCATGAAAATGTTAGCATACGAAGGGGCCATTTTAGTACCCATTGTAGTTCCATTGATTTGTAGGTAGTTTTCTTCATTAAATTCAAAGTTGTTGAGTTTTAGGACAAGCTCCAGGAGTTGGATTAAGAAGTGTGTGGGTGGATTGTTTACAGTTCTTGTTTCCTATGCTTCGCTACATGCCTGTAACCCTTCGTTGTGCGGTATGTTGGTGTACAAAGATGTGACGTCTAAGGAAGCAAGTAATGTATCTGGCAGTAATGGTTCACTAGCTTTGCTTTTTATGAGATAATCTGTCGTGTCTTGAAGATATGATGGTAATTTTTGGACATGTGGTCTCATAAAATGATCTAAATATTCTGATATCCTTTCTGTGGGGTGCCCGTTACCTGAGATTATAGGTCTGCCAGGGTTTCCTTGTTTGTGGATTTTGGGTAGAAGATAAAATCTACCTGCTCTTGGGTTTTCTGGGCTTAAGTAGTTTTTGGTTTGCTGGTCTATGTGTCCGCTTTGGTACGCCTCGTCAATAACATTAGTGATGATTTTTGCATATTCCAGCGTTGGATCATGGTCCAGTTTTTGGTAGAACCTAGCGTCACTTAGTTGTCTACTTGCTTCAATAATGTAGTCTTCCCTATTCATAACAACAGCGGAACCCTTATCTGCAGACTTAATTATTATGTCTGTTCTGCTTTTCAGTGAGTGCAGGGCATCTGTTTCTTCTTTTGTCAAATTAGAATATTTGTTAGTATGGTTGATATGTCTGGAAGTATCGTTTTCAACCGAGTTGATAAAGGCTTCCAGATTCGGAATTGAACTTTTTGGTGGGGTCCAGTTACTTTTCTTTCTAAATGTGGGTTGGTCGCAGCTTATATTTTCCTTTGATTTGTTGGTGGTTGCAAGGCAAAATGGGCTTTGAGTCTTAGTCGGCGGATGAATTCTTCGGTGTCATTCTTAAGCTTCCCTCTGTCGTATGTTTTTGGACGGGGACAGAAACTCAAACCTTTCGATAAAAGTTTTATTTCTGCATCAGTAAGTTCTAAATTGGAGATGTTGACTACTGTGTTAGTAACAGTTGCATTAGTGTTTGTTACAGAGTGCTTGCGATTCTTCCTTTTGCGGCGATTTTTCTTCTTACGGTTGTTTTTGGAAGAAATTTCGTCAATTGAAGTTTCTTCACAACAGTCCTTTGGTTGTAGATCATGACTTCTAAATTTTCTATCTCTGACTTTGTATAGTTTCGAAGAGAGTCTTTTTTCATCTTTATTTAATTTGGAGTAAAACGTTTTCAATTGTTCTTCTGTTGAGACGGAATTGAGCTGATGTTTTAGTTCTTCAATGGTTGCTGATTTGGCTAGATATTGATGATTTACGTTTTTACTAAGTAGGGCTGTGAGTTTCATGGAAGCGTCGTGAGTTATTTTATTCCATCTTTTGTTGAATCTGTTTGAACTCTTGCCAATAATTTGCGGTTTCACATGAATTTGAAGACCTTTAGTGACTGTATTTGTTTCGAGGAAATGATGCAAGAAAGTGCAATGATGCTTTAGGCGAATTAAAGCATCAGTTTCATTGCGTAAAGTTTTGAATGTTTTCTGTATTTGTTGAGACATCGTCTCCATTCTAAGAGATACGGCAACAATTTAAGTATAAGAAGGAAACAATGGAACGGATACAGTAGCACTACATAAATACAAGACCAAAAAGGGTGTTAGATCACACCAAAGGTAGGTCGAGCCATACGAGGTAGGTAATATAAAGAATACAAATCATATGACGAATAACAACCCTCTCAAGCGTACTGGATCCACCAAGGGATCACGTGTGTCAGGGATTAATTAAAATAGATGCAATAAACTGACGACGAACAGTACGAAACTAGTAACTAACTAGCCTAAGCGCTTTCGACTCTTAATGAGTCTTTTTCAAAGGCAAATACAAAACATAGTTACGACAAACAAAAAAACACAAAAACGTTGTGTTTGTAAGCCTCTACATTTCTGTATTCACATGTGCTAAAACTATAAATACAACCAGCTTGTATAGACTAGTTGCAGAAACTGAAAACGTTGTATAATTCCCTAAAAGTCTACAAGCCAAAGCTTGTTGTCCTAAAACTCAACAACTTTGAATTTAATGAAGAAAACTACCTACAAATCAATGGAACTGCAATGGGTACTAAAATGGCCCCTTCGTATGCTAAACTTTTCATGGGAAAACTTGAGGGAAGCTCTTAGCATCGGTTGAGCGTACACCATACCAGTGGGTACGCTTTATCGATGATATAGAAATGAAGTGGCAGTATGGAAGAGAAAGTCTGGATGACTTCATATCAAAGGCAAACAACTTCCATCCTTCAATAAAATTCACGGCAGAAATTTCCAACTCAAACCATGTTTTCCTGGACACAACAACCAGACTGGTGGAAAACAAATTACACAAAGACATCTACTCGAAACCAACCGACAAACACCAGAATCTCCTCCCAACCAGCTGTCATCTAAAATACTGCATTAAGAACATTCCATATAGCCAGGCACTGAGGATACGCAGAATTTGCTCCGACGATGAAAGATTCCTAGAAAGGTCTAAAGATCTGGCTAAACATTTAATTTACCGAGGCTACGACAAAGACCTGATTGCGGAGGCAATCCAAAGAGCCAAACAAACAAACCGTGATGACCTACTCAGATATGTACATATGTACAGAAAGAAAAGTTTGATAGGATACCATTTATTCTGACCTATCACCCAAACAATCCCAAAGTAGGTAAAATCATCGCAAACCACTGGCCAACAGTGCAATCGTCAGACATACTAAACCTAATACTTCCGAACAAACCTGTAGTAGCTTACCCGAGACCAAAAAACCTAAAGGACATCCTAGTCATGGCCAAGCTAACAACAATCGCTAGTCAAAACCAACCTAGTCAATCTGGACCCTGTGGCGATAAAAGATGCAAAACCTGTCAACATATGATAGAGACCAAGACATTCACTAGCACAGTGACTAAAGAAAAACTAAACATACATGGTCCAAACAAAACGTGCAAAACAGAGAATGTGATTTATCTCATCACATGTAAGATCTGTGGCATTCAGTACGTGGGAGAAACTGAAAAGCTACACAAAAGGATAAACCTTCATAGATCTGATTGGATGACAAAAAAGCTGTACAGAAGCCCGGTCGCAGAACACTTCTCCTCCCCTGGCCACACTTTCAGTGATATAATACTTATCGCTATTGCTAACAACCACAGCTGGAGTTCCGAAACCAGGAAGGAAAAGGAATCATACTGGATACGCCGCCTTAGAACATTGAGACCAAGCGGTCTAAACCAAGAAGACTAGAAAATGAAACCTATGCACTAGTAGAATTTAACATTTTCTAAATCTTCTTATTATTCTTCAATTTTTACTATAAGAATAACCGGTATAGAATCAAATATCCGGGATATAATCTGCGTTACATATGTACACAAAGTAAAAATAGATGTCGCTTTGGCTTGTAGACTTTTAGGGAATTATACAACGTTTTCAGTTTCCGCAACTAGTCTATACAAGCTGGTTGTATTTTTAGTTTTAGCACATGTGAAGACAGAAAAGTAGAGGTTTACAAACACAACGTTTTTGTGTTTATTTGTTTGTCGTAACTATGTTTTGTATTTGCCTTTGAAAAAGACTCATTAAGAGTCGAAAGCGCTTAAGCTAGTTAGTTACTAGCTTCGTACTGTTCGTCGTCAGTTTATTGCATCTATATATATATATATATATATATATATATATATATATATATATATATATATATATATATATATATATATATATATATATATATATATATCACTTCTTCAGGTCACAATAAATAAAATATTAATTTGATGTTGGGCGTTAGTCATTATCAACAATTTATAAAAATGATACAAATGCACTGGATATTATATTGGTTCTGTCGAACTTATTTTATTAATATAGTGAAATAAATGAATACATTATAAAAGTTATGTGTATAATGAATGAATAGCAGTTACCTCATTTATAGCTTTCCACTGATCATTTGAATTCTTAAATGTAATTTCAGATCTACCAGGCTTGCATGGGAGCACAATATCTGCCCTGGAACGTGGCCCTTTCATTTTGGGGAACTTTTTTTCAGTGCGTTTCTCCATCTTTTTCTTCAAAAAGAGTGTATTTTCCATGCCTATACATTGGTCAATATTTTTGCACCAAAATATGAATATCCAAACATGGAGTAATACGTGCATAACATAAAAATGTATATAAAAAGCAATATATGCATATAGTTTAGTGTTGAACTATAAGAAGAAGAAGAAAAAGAAGAAAAATAAGATGATTAAAATATGAAATAATACACATCAGGTAGTAAAGATAGAAAATAAAAAAGAATGTTGGATTTCAACTTGATTAGGTGGATTTTTTGCACAGCATTAAATGCTTATGTGAAAACAGTGTAATAGCTGCATAAACATAAAAATGTATATAAATGGCAATATAGTGTTGACCTATGTGCACTAGTATTGAAAAAAATAAAAATATGACTATAGATAATACTTTATAACAGTACATTAGATCATGCGAATGTAGGAAAAGGATGAACTAATATATATTGTAAATATATACTAAATTATGGTACAGTAGTTAATGTTTGCTACAAATGCGATGAGATCGCACATTAATAA